>VZRO01004822.1:36791-284840 GCA_013397915.1 Daphoenositta chrysoptera | reverse complement strand
GGCAAATCTTTGAAATATGTATTTTTGGCCAAGTTGTTAATTCTATGGGTTTCAGACAGTTGGGTTTCAGGTCTTGAATTCTGTTGCACAAGGGGCTGCTGTGGCGTTCCTACCAAGTGCACTTCATCTTTTCCAGGCCAGCTGCACTGAGCAGCCTCCTCTGAAGCTGTTTCAAGTGTCTGGTTGCTGCAGCCCCAACTGTCTGGCTCGCAGCTGCATCAGACCCTCCTGCTACGGGCCCTTAACTTCTCCTTGCAGCTCGTCTTGTAACTTCTCTGCTTTGCCTGTCTTGATGATCCCATTTTTAAGTACTGCACTTTTCATTGTTTACTATCATCTCAGCCTGTTCTTTTCTCATTTCTGAATGGAATAAAGTTTACATGATTTGGTTTAATACTTTCCTTTGTTATCTTAGAAATAGTGCATAGACCACCTGACATCACAGCACAAACATATGAACTAATGAATGCAGCTCCACATGCTTATACAAAAGCAAAAAGAGGCTGTGTTTTCACTCATTTTCACAGAGGCCAGTCTAAAGCAAAAAGAATGAAATGTCCCTCCTGCAGAGTGCATAAATATATGTTGATAACACACTGTAAATTAAATATTGTATTTCTTTCAAAAACTGAGAGGACTCCAGTTTGGGCACTTAGAGCAAACTGAGCCCAGACATCTGTTCTGTTTTCTGCCCAGTGTGTAGCTGAGCTGGGGCACATGTGGAATTCTGCTGAAATGAGATTATAAATTAATAGCCCTTCACACTTCATTGCTTCCATGAGCCATAAGTTATTTTCTTCTGGTTTTGAGTCCCAGGTGCAGCACTTTCTGACTAACAAATATGATTGTCTAAAAGGGAAGAAAGACCAGTGAATTGAAACTACAACAACCTCTTCTCTGTGGTCTGAGTACAGCCATGTAATAGAGAACAGGAAAGCACATCAACTGACAGGGTGGAGGAAAGGGTTCCTGTCCAGAAATATGATGTTGGTGAAGAAGTGGTTTGTGATTTGGGCAAGAGGTTCCATTTCTGGTCCTTGCTTCTGGCTTTGTGTAGAAACATAACCTGGCCATTTGGATATGTGTCTTAAAAGGTGACCCAATTCTTTGATTTTTGGTACCCAAATAGAGTTGCTACATGACTGATACTCCATTGCTATTTAGGCTGGTCTAGAGTACTAATGAAGGGAAACACTGCTACTTTCACTAAAACCTAGTGAGATGAAGCTGATTGTTACAGCTGGACCAGCACGTGCTTTGTTCTCAGAGGCTGATCCACCCCTGCTCTTCAAAGAGGGCTAATAGATCTCTAGTCTGTCTCACTGTTATCAGAAAGTATCTCTGATGCACCTTGCTGAAGGTCCCTAAAAATAAGCATAGTTTCAGTATTAAAGAAACACTTATAACTGTTACCCCCACCTCCTCTAATGACATTCTATAGATGGCTGAGCATGGTAGGGTAGCATGAAAAGTGATTGGGCAAGGTTGACTAATTCCATAATTTTTTAATGTAGAAATTGTCCTGAACATAAATGAACGTTAATGTGTAATGGAAAATCATGGGGCTGAAAAAGAGGAGACTCTGGAGACACTTCTAGGCTTGTACTGATTTATATGTTTTATAAATATATATATATATAGGTACATAATCCAGCTAAAGCTGCAACATCTATGCCTATGTGCTTTCCTAACTGGGATAGGGAGGACAAAATGTGCCAAGAAGATATTCAGACAGCTTGAAACTAGTTTCCATCACGCTGTCAAGTGTGTTGGGAAGATAATGTGGGATTTTCTCTGGCATCTCTCATACTCTATCAGTTCTTTGGTGACCTCCAGATAATATTAACTAGTATTTAATCTGTTTGAGAATGGGATTATTTTCAATAAGAAAGGACAAAATTAAATTATTTCATTGGAGTTTCCCAATGTAATTTTCATGAAAATGGATAAAATCCCTCCAACACTGAAAATATATCTTAACCCTGAGGCATTCCTCATAATTACAGTAGTGATAATTCAGTCTAACAGTGGTATTGCATAAAGAAAACTTTTGGTCATATATTCTTTCTGCTCAGCCCAGGGGCAGGAATATAGAACACAGGGCCACAGGAATTAAACACTGCTGAGTTAGTTCCCACTTTAACCACACCTGCAGTACTGTAGCACAGTAACATCTGAACTGCCTCCTCTGCTATTGGAAAAGTAGGAAGACCCCAGCAAATATCTGCATGTCAGGACTTGGTCAGAGAATACAAATTTGTATATTTTGTGCATTTTTGTATATTTTCAACTTTTATGAGAACTGTTTTTCTACTATTTCTAGTATCTTCAAAGACTGAATTACATTCTCCAGTGAATTCCAATGATTCTTGTATGCAGATACCTGATTTCTCTCTATAAGCTCTGCCAAATGTAGTTTTTAGCTACATCTTTATGCTCTTTAATTATGAGGGGGCCTCTCCTCCTTGAGTAAGTGGTGTCATTTCAAAGGTCTCCATTGGTCATGGCAGGATGGAAGAGGCACTGCTGCAGTGCAAGTGTCTGTTGCCCCCTTTCTGCTGCAGAAGTGTAATATTTTCTGCTGCTGTAAAAGAAGACAGGATGATGTTGCTTTGCTGAAAAATGTTCCGAGATACTCCTGTAAACAGGAGAATATCCAGAACTCATTCTAATCTTCAGGAAATGGCTGCCTCTGTAAATATTTGATGCCTGAGTAGACTTTTCTCATAGCCTTTCTATGCTAAAAATTACTAGATAATGTATAAAAATGGGATTTGAAGTAAACTTCAGATAGGTTTTCTTTTTCCCCTTTGAAATGTTTATAGCTTTTGAGGAAGTGTCCTATAGTATGTTTCTGTGATACTAGAGTTATGCACTGGAAACCTGTTCTGGTCCCTTTCAGGTATCCTTTTTTATTGGGAGGTCCCACTGTATTGAAGAGGTATCTTCTGAATTTCCAGCCCTGGCCTTCTGCATTTTTGGGAATAAGTGAAAATTTTTCAGTGGCATTTAAACTACGACAAAACCTAAGGAAAGCAAGGAACCAAATCTATATGTTTAGACATAAAACATTCAGCCTGAGTCAGCACTGGTATTTAAAGGATATAGGGTAATAAGAAACCATTATTTCCCCTTTCCTCAAGGATAGGGGAAAATCTTCCCTACTTACTAAGTACTGGAATAGAAGTAATCTACTGCCTTTGTTTTTCAGCTCAAAGCTTTCTCTGGAATGGGGAAAGTCCAAATGCAGATTGTCTGCACAAGACAAGATTTCTGTACTGCTGGATCTGCTTAAAGAGATAGCAAAATCTCTTTTTCTTTATTATTTTTTTAAGGAAAAAGACTAGTTGTCACAGAAATCTCATTAATTTTATTAGTGTTTTTGTTAGGATTTGTCTTTAGTTAAGTGTATTTAAGTGTTGATGTCTGTGTAAAAGCTGAAAAGTGAATTTTCCACATTAGGTTGTTTACCTTCCTAATAAAGAAATAAAAGAAAAAAATGTGAGTGGAGAGGGGAGAACGAAAATGATGTTAATGTGTAACATTTCTAGTTCTTGCAGTTTGAACTATGCAAGTGCAGCCAGCTCAAGTGGAACACCCCAGCATTACAAAGGTACTTTCCTGGTATGTAACAGCTCTCACAACTGAGAATTTATTCATATGATGCAGGAAAAGATGTTGCCTGTTCTTGGAATGCAAGGATGGAAAATTTCAGTTTGGAGTTCTTAAAAATTATGATCAAATCAAATAAAAAAGATGTTAGAAACTAATCTAGAAATCACTCTCAATTACAGAATACTTACTTGATTTAAGAATAGCAATTTTTTCTGCATATACTATAAATTCCTGGTGGAATAGACTAATAACATTTTTCACAGAAGTGAAAATTGATAGATGTTTATTTCAAGCAAAGGAGATCAAATGCTGCCCACACCATAATTAAACAGAACTTGTAATTATGTGTTCTGCAACACAGCTTACTTATTACCCAGGAACTTCCCTAACTGCATGTTGCTATATACAAATGGTAAACTCAAGACTTGACACCTCAGACCTGATTTGCAGGTGAGGATTTCTCATTTACCTGGCAATCTGTCACAGCCAGAACAGACTTCTGAATTTGCATGTGATAGAAAGTACTGATTTTGTGATGAAAGACTTCAGTCCTGATTTTGTAAAATAGTCCCCAGAGCTCCCAAGCTGAGAGCAAAATTTATTCTGAGTTTGCTCTGGGATGAATTTCTAATCACATTAGCTATAAAGGCAGCCTTCTAATTTCACGGTCCCTGGGAAAATGAAACTTGGGTAAGCTGAAAGTATTATGAAAAAAACATCTGCATAAACATCTGATACGGTAAGTCTTGGACTACCTACACTGATGTGATGGAGCTGTAGTTACATTTCTTTCTTGAGATGTGCTTTGTACTGAGTTATAGCCTATATGCCAGTTTTGCTGAATACAGTTATAAATACCAATCTTATTTGCACAGCAAGACATCATGTTTGGAAAGGCCTTAAGTTCCACTCTTCCTGTATATATGTGGTATGAGGATGATTATGGCATCTGCACTCTCTTAAAAAGTGCTCCTGAATGTAGCATGATATTCTTCTGTATAGTGTTCTCTGTGGCATAGCTGTTAGCATAACTAAACGAGCCCATGACTGTAGTCAGTGGGATGTTTGAACTGCCCTCATGGGAAGCGTCTGGAAAGTGCAGTTGTACTGGCATTCTTGAGAGTGAACTAGGTCAGTGTTCTGTGTGATCTCAGGCTTTCATGGTGAGAGTTTATCAACTGAGTCTGCTGTGTGGAGTGAAAAATACAATTGTGCTTCTGCAGGAGGAAGGGCTTTAAGCAAAGCTCAAGATTTCGACATGATGTCGGGATTGCTGGAAACAAATAAACCTGTGAGAACAGTTTGTTGCACAACGCCGGCAGCCAGCTCCAGAGAGGGTTTGGACCAGTGACTCAGTACTCTGCTGTCCTGTGTTTGAAAGCAGCACCTCTCTTCTGACATTGTTTTGGCAAGTGGGGAAGAAAATCTTTCATGATTGCATTTCAGGGGTAGGGCAAGACACTAGTAGAGACTACACCTTGGTAATTTCACCTTAGCATTCAGTAGCTGCTCAGAAACAATCTAGGTAGACCTGTGGCTTAAAGTGTAGGTGGGAACTAGTTTATATGGGGCTGTCATTAGGCTGTCAAAGCCAACACTGATATAGTAAAACCAACAGAATATAGTAAGAGTAATTCATTAAAAGTGTAGTGCAAAAAAAGTTTACTTAAGAGTATCAAAACAGAATTACTATGATAAACTCTTTCCAGATAAACCATTCTGTCTTTTTTGCCCAGGTAATTTTTTCCCCTTAGAGAACAAGCACGGTGCTGGCTAGAGGGAAAAGAGCCTTGCATTGAGTTAGTGGAGGTGTTTGGTGCAGAGGGCAGGGAAGCACACCAGCATGGGTGCAGATTGCTCCTGGTACACCTGTCATGACATGTCCCAGCAGAATGGGGAATAATTCTGTGTTTTAGTTCACGGAGACCTTACAGCCTTGTAGACTCAAAATCTTGTGGAAAACAAGAATCCCAAGTGTTGAACTAGAATGGGAAAGGCAAAGAGCTTTTGCTGGTGGTCAGAGAATCTAAATCCTGCCTAATGAAGCCCTCATGAAGAAACTTTCATAAAGGCAGAGACCTGAAGCACTGGCCACTGCCAGGAGAAACACAGGATTTCAGTCTCACCTTGTCTGGCAATTACTAATTTTCTGTTTATCTATCCTTATTGTTTTGGTCCATTGGGAATTACCTGCTGTATGAACATGCTAGAACAGGCCAGTTAATCTGTCTTAGGTGGACCAATGCAGAACATCTCCAGTTAAACTGTTTGAGTGCTAGAAACTCAGGCAGTTTTTGCAGTAGCAAATAGTAGGATGTAAGAGTAACAGATTTTAGAGTGGAAGTTGGCACTGGGGATATGATATCCACAATGTAAATTCAAGGAATTTTAATGATTTGGAAAACAGAATTCATATGGCAAAACACTTTTGTTATTCCAATATACAATTTGAGAATTCAAAGCCTGAATAGTAGAAGTGCAACTCTTGGCCTCAGTTCAATGTATTTGTTTGCCCCAGCATTGTACTAGATCAGATTCATGAATATCAGAAACAGAAAACATATCCTTGGCTGGCTTTATATTAATTCTGTCTACATTTTCTCTCAAAATGATGTCACGTTAGATTAAATTGCTTTGTAAGAAAGTCCTTTGATTTTTTTTACTCATCTAGTTAATTATTAAATTAAACCCAGAAGAATAATTACCTATGCTCTCAATGAATTCCTGTCAATAGGAACTGGAATTTAATGGGTAAAAATGCCTTCAAGTCCATCCAGTTTCTTACCAATAGAGTGGAATTCAGAAAACAATAAATCAATGTTTTCCCAGCTAGCAGGAGGGGGGAAAGCTATATGGACTAATAACAAACATTAGGTGAAGAAAGCAACACACTATATTAAACTGAAGTCTTCTTGGTTTCATTGGCTCATAGAGAAAATTCTTTAATATTATTTCTTTGTAGTACTACAAGAGAAATAATATATTTGAACATTAAGGATATCCTTTAAAATGAACTTGATTTGTCCCAAATTATATGAAGGAATATATTCTCAACTGTTATATTTATATTTGCTTATTTAGTACTGTATGTAAATTCTATTTAAATTACTTTCAATATAGTGCTTTGTTAAACTGATCACTTAAATTGATCCCTAAGCTGCAGATGAACCAATTCTGAAAATTTGACCTCAAATACCATGCAAGCAAAGAGCCTTTATTTTCTGGAATAAGTTGAACTTGTACTTTTACTAATATTATGGTTGTCCCTTTCTGTTCTGAGGAAGAATAACACTCAGCATCTGGTGCTAAAGAGCCTTTCCTGTCAGCTGATCTGAACCACGGCTCTTGTAAATATTCCAGGATCCTACTCCTGAGGAAGTCCCACCCCTGTCAATTAATGTTAAAGTTCACATGAGCAGGAGGTTTCAAGTCTCATTTTTCCTGATTCTTTAACAGAGCAACTGTCAGAGTACAAGTGTATTAGTCATTCAGTGGGGAAACAGAAAATAATGAGACACTTACGGCTGGTGCATTGTTTTGAATCTGCTCAGCTCATAATCTAATGCATTCTGAAAAGAAAGAAAACAGGTTTTATAGTTAAAATGAAGATCATTTTAATCAAGAGCATTCCATGAAGTGAAATACATGATGTTTTAAAAAGTGAAAAAAGGAAAGACCTGAAAAACAGTTTTTAGTTTTGTAGCTACATGTTTGTCTCATCTTGGTTAATGCTTAACTTTTTGCTATTGGCCTGTTGTAACATTTCTAGAAAGCTGGTAGCACACACTATGTTGTTAAACTGGAATTTTATCAGGCATGTGGCAGATTAAATTGGGCTGGTTAATGAATCATTCAAGAAGTGATAAGCAAGCCATTTAATATGGTCTCTTCACCACATAATTTCTTTGGGTTTTTTTTACTCAAATCAGCAGATTAGTATAACAATGGCTGAGTGGGAAGATACTTCAACAATGGCTGGGATATTATTTAACCTCGTGTTTGTTCTGTTCTTCTTCTAAAGTTCTGCATGACTTCTCAACCTATGAAAAGCTGGTGATGAAAAAGAAATAGAATTTGTAGTGTTCTACCTTGGCACATAAAGTGCCCATTCTAGTGCAGAGCAAGCTAATTCAGGTACCGGAAACAGTTTCACCAAATGATTTCAATGGTCTGTGTGGTTCTATGTACTTTTCACCTCAGCGTGAACAAGGAGTTCATGCACTACTTTTGATGTTCAAGCTAGTGTGCAGCTTGCAGTCAAACCTCTTAAAGTCAGAGTTTTAAGTTAGTCTAAATGAAACCTTTTTTTAATTTATGGATTTTTCTTCAGTGCAAAATTTCTGGTAAAGTCTTTGGATTGTACCGAGACCAACCATGGGATTACATGTTTTCAGTCCAGAAACCGTCTAATGCTAAAATGCCCCCCTTTTCAGTTTAGATTTCAGCAGCGGATATGTCAGGCTGAAAATATGTCCATTTAATAGATGCAATCCTAACCATCCATCTATTTTTGTGTTGGGAAGAGCAAATTAATTTCTGTATTTCCTGACATTTCCTCAGCAGACCTATAGTGGATGTGAAATCCCTGAAACAGATACTTTCCAGTGAACTCAGTGATACTGAGTTCACTGTAGTATGACTGATGTTTGCCCAGATCTATCTGTTTTTTCTGAATAATGTCCCAGCCATCAATCCCAAACCAAACTATTTTGGCTTTTCTCTCACCACCTCACCAGCATGATAGATGAGTTTGTATCAGGCATACAAATAGAGACACTAATAATTAGTGTATGAGAGAAGATCAAGTGGAGAACATATACATTCTCAGAGAAAACATATTTCCTCAGTCTGCATTTGAATTCCAGTGAATCTCTGCATTTCTGTGACATATTTGTTGTGAAAATATGCCATTTCAGACAGTAGTGAACCCCCTACATTTAATACTTAGCCTGTAATTACACTGTAACAGAAAGCAGCTGCATATCTACATGTAGTGGGTATGGTAATTAGCAGATGATCCAGCAGATCTAGAAATCACCAAATTCCTGAGGAAATTTAAAGCTGTATGGAGTTGTGTGATTGCCATACAGGCCCATCTGGGCTCGTTTGGGCTTCATCAGCCGTAGTGATGACTCCCCAAATTGCAGATCAATAACCAGCAGGAGTAGGGCCATTTCCTTGCCTCCTCTTGCACTTTTTAAGTAAGAGGAGGAGGAGGAGGCAGCTGTGCTTTTTATTGAAAGGGTTTGATTCTTGTTCACTCCCTTTTCTTTGCAAAACAGAGTATTTAAACCTTTACTCGTGTGTCTAAAGATTGCCGGGGTATAGTGGCTTGGTGATTTCAGAGAAACATCTTGTGTGACTTTCGGTCCTTCCAAGGTGGATGGAATGTGCTGCCTAAGCACAGCTGTCTTTCCACACAGGGAAGTGCTGTGTGTATGGTCAGATCGAGCACTTTTTAAACTTGGAATGTAGCTTGGTAGAGAAGGAAGCTATGGATCCAAGCAATTCCTTTACTGGGGAATTTTTCATTGAGAGAGCTTTAACTTATTTCTCCTCCCCCTCCCCCGGAACAGTCTTCAATGAGGGGATTATGCTATGTGGTTCCCTGAGGTTTGAGGTGACTGATGTCTGTGAGTTCAGCTGAAAGCTTTTTCTTTTTTCCTTCAGTAAAATGCAGTATTGATTGAAACTAAGAGCTGCTGCTGCTCTTTAGCAGCAGAGTTCTTGTCCTAGGAAAGAGTACAAAAATATCTTGCAAACTCAACACTTTTGAAATTACATGGTAGCTTCTGTAGGAAGATGACTAATGCTTCCAGGTTTTAATTAACCATTGCTTCTGTTGTTGCTTATGATATACTTTGTTAGTGATTCATATTGGCATGAATGGAATAAGTTGCAAATGAATATGTGTAATAAAGAAAAAGTTAAGGCAGTTTCTTTCCTGGAGGAATTTGAGTTGCCAAATATACAATGAGGAACTAAAGGGACAGATTGTTCTTTAGTTGTTTTTTTTGTTGTTGTTTTGTTTTTAAATAGAAATTTTATTTGTTTTTTTTGGTTTGTTTGTTTGTATGTTTACAGTTTCATATTAAAGCACAATTTAGGAAGCATATAAAAAAATCTGTTCTCCTCTAGGCTGCTATTGATTTCCTCATTTCTACTGGCTGCTTCATTCAACATCAACTTTCTCAGTAACTCACTTAGCTCGGTAGCTCAGAGTAACCAAAATCTCTAGCTTGCAGATCAAGCCAGCCAGCTTTGTTCTGCAGGTGGCATCCTGGAGCGAGAGAAATGCTGCAGTAGTGCAAATGTCTGAGGTGTGTCTTTCGCTCCTTTACTTGCTCAGGTTGTCTCACCTGAGCCTATCCTGTTATAGCTGCTTGCCACCATGGGTGCTGACAAAGGAGACACCCTGCATCAAAAGCAAAGAGAAGGCACGAGCTGTAACAATCTGGAGCTGCAGACCCTGAGTGGGTTTTGTGTATTTTCATCGGGAGGAGTGTGGGCTGGCTCACGCCCGTAACACGCAGAGTGACCTGGCATGTGTGAGGCTCTGCCTCCGGGCAGGTGCTTGCAAGGGGCAGTGTGTGTGCGGGTGGTGTACGAGCCTTGGCTGGGTGGGATCCAGGGCATTTTGCAGTCCTGGGGATGCCGGGGAGGCGGATAAGGGATAGCGAGTGTTGGTAGGAAGGGAAAGGGAATGGGGTAAAACATTGCAAGACAATCCACGGCATACAGACACCCTCACCTGCCCCAGGCACAGCACTGCTCTAAGGGAGGCTCCTAAGCCATGACCATTGCTGTCAGCAGCCATGGGACTTGATGTGTTTTGGATTCTGTGTTTGTTTTGGAGGTTTTTCTGCCATGCTTTTACAGTTGCTGAGATTGTGCAGAGGGATAATTTCAATGGAGTTGTTGCCTCAAAAACTTTTTTGGATGTCTTTGGGGAAGGTTGTTGGTAGAGTTGATTGCATGATACAATGTTTTCAATTCTATTTTGAAGTTCATTGAAGTACATCTTTCCCCTTTCTTACTTTCCAGCCCTTTCTGGTAGGAAAGCACTTGTATAAGAAGGTTACAGCTGCAGGTGCAAAGAATACCTTGAACAATCCAGGAGACCTGTGAAGGATCAGTAGGAGCTTGAAAATGTCAGATTTTGATGTGAATGAGGGCGAGGGGATTTCTTTGACATGATAAACAAACATACTGTGTTGCTAGATAAACTGTCAATATCTGGGCAATACAGATTCATGTAAGGTTACAGTCTTGTCATTACCTTGCAAAAATTCAGAGCTACATTCTGTAACGTTTCCAGTTCTGAGCACGGACAACTTTGGAGATGTTTGTTGCTTTTTGTGTGTGTATGCATATATTTGAATGTAAAAATGTATAATGAATTTGACTTCCTCCTAATTTTCTTCAATTATTTTTCTTTGGGGGGAGGGATTAAAGACAGATTTACATGACAAAAAGCGATTTCATTTTGCTGTGATAAAGTAAATGCATAATATAGAAGTTCTGTATTCAGTATGACCAAGTTTATGTTAAGACTAGTTAATGAAAACTGTTCTGAAGAAAAACACCTGGAAGGAGCCCTTTTAGAAGATTAGGAGGAATGTCCAGCTGCATTTTTGACTTCTGAGAGATAGATATTTGATTTATAAATAAAAACTATCTCAATTTAGGCAGTCAATATAGGTAAAAATCTGAAAAATCATAAAATTGTAATAAGCCATATTAATGATATCCCTTATTAAGGGCATGGCAGCCTATCTGTAATTACTTTGGCATTTCTTAGTTAAAATAAATAATGGTGTTTCTTAGTAAAAGTGTCCTTATTGAATATGAAAATATCTCTGGGGAATAAAAGTAAGATTTCAGTGCTGGCCTCTAGAGACACAACCTGAGCTATAGACTTTTGCCAGCGTCTCAGACTGAGTAAATAATGGAATAAATGCATAGAGGGATTTTTTTTTTTCTTTAATAAAGGAGAGCTATGCCCCAAGGAGGTGGGGGAGAAGTGGAGAGAATGTAAATAAAATGAGAGATACTAAAAATTAAAGGTCAGTTCAGAAAGAATACACAATAGAGAGTCGTTTCTATTGTGAACGGAGCATTACTAAGGGAATTGTCCGTTTTAAAGTGTGTAAAACTGACATCTAGTGGCAGCAATAGCACTTTGTGTGCAAAGTGGCTTTATAGCGAGACCAGTTTGCATAGCAGATGAACAGATTCTAACTATATTACTTCTAAAATTGCAATTCTCTGTACTTTAGCTGGATGTTACAGAGCATTTCCAACTAAATCGTCCTTCTTTTAGTAATATCTCACTTACATAATGCCAGGTTGTGGGTCATCTTTCTGAATGCATGGCTTCACTCTAGAGAACTGATGAACAGTTTCACTAGAGGAGAAAAGGTTGAAAGGGGCATAAGGGTTAAAAAAAGGTGAGGGTAGGAGTTACAGAATTTCGTCAAGGTCAACTGGGAAGCTGCTTGGCAGCTACCAGTTTTCGACCTCTTATGAACGAACAGGAGAAGTCTGGCCTCAGAGCTGTGATGTGTTTCTCAGGTGTGGCATTACTCACCAGTATAATGAATTCACGTGAATCCAGGCAAGATATGTGGGCTCTGAATCGATAAAGCATGTAGGCATGTGCTTAAATCATTCCCATGTTCATTTGCTGAATCATGGTTAATATATTCATTTCTCATTCATATTTTTATTCAAAGGGGATTTAAAAAATATTTTTCTTTTCTGTTTTGTCTAGCTTGTGTTTTTAGTGTCTTTGAAGGAAAAATCCCTTGCTAAAACTCTGCATGCTGCCTGCCCCACTGAGGCTTTAATTTATCTTTGCCTCCAGTGCCATTATATACATAATGTATAAATTACTAATAACAAGCAAAGATATGCAAAAACGAAATATAATTTATTTTAAAAACTATTGTTTAAAACATGGCTTAGGGGCACCTATAGTCATATACCTGTAGTCAAAGGGTGCATTTAAAATCAACATAGAAAAATATAAAAGCATCATTCAAATCTGTCTTCTAGATAATAAAAATGAAAGACATGACCAATAGAAGACTGGGTGAAGACAAAAGCAAATCTGAAGGAAGAAGTGAAAAAGTAATTAGAAGAGGGGGGGAAAATCAGATTATTTTTCATGAGTTAGCAGTTTGTGGCAAGAATTGTCAAACTATATTGGTCAATTTTTGATTGTAAGTGTTCATTTTACAGTCTTCTCAGTTCATAATAACTGTTGTAAATATCTCAGATAAAAAATGTTGGTAGCATAAGTCTAATGAAACAGCTCTGTGCAGTTTCAAGGCTGGTGGTGAATCATATGCTGCCTCTATCATTCCATCTCTGTTACTTTCAAAACATGGTGAATCATATTTGTTGAACACAAATGTTGACATTCTGCAATGAGACTCAAGTCACAGTTATAGAAGTGGTATAAGAAACAGCAGCTGTCATTTCAGATAGGCGAGCCTGCTGCTTTAGTGGGGAAGCAGAGCCGAGCAGCAATCCTGTTTGCTGCAGAGCTGTTCTCCAAGGACAAGATTAGTCGTTAACAGTTGTGCCAGCCAGAGCTGGGAGATGCAATCTTATCTGTCCTGAACCTGGTAATCCACTGCAGGTGCTTAGCAGTTCTAATGTGCTTTTGACCTTTTGGGTCTGAGCAGAGCGGTTGCAATAACATGAGGCCAATTGCTATGTGCAGAGTCACTCTGACTTTGTCTGCACTCCCTGGGGCTTCTCCTTACCTCTTGGACACTGATGCCTTTCCAAAGTTGTGGAAGCATAAGAATAAGTCATGCTAGTAGCACCAGAATTGTTAATATACATGATATCTCTAAGATTTCAGAGCACCTGTCTCTGCATTTGGTTTATATAAAACTTTGCATAGTACAAATGGACTTGAGTTGGTAGCAAGGGGATATATTCAGGACATGCTTGTTGTGAGTAGGACTGCTGGGGTTGCGTTTCTTGGTCCTCAGTGGATTTGTCATCCATCATGGAATGCTGCTGTTACTTTATCCTCAGGGATGCTTTTAGTTAAAAAACTGCCCATCCAATATTGGGTTACTAAGAGCTGTGTTCAGCATGTAATGGGAGTTTAAGATCTAGATGTTTCCCTTGCTGGAAGGAACAGTAGACTACTTTACATTCTTTAGGGCAGCTGGAAATACTTTATTACATTGATGGAGATCTGTCTGTAGTATTGCTGCTTTAACATTTCAAATTAAAACCAAGGGGTTTTGGAATTATTTGATAAGGTTTAGTATGCATTGAACTGTATGGTTCTGAGGAATCAGTACTGCCTCACCTACCACATTTTTTAGCTGTTGAGATGTTAGAAACCTGTTTTTTCCTTGACTGAAAGATGTTTTCCTTCAGTAGTAGCTCAGTGAACCCTGTGGTTAGCATTGTTCTGAGGAAGCTGCCTATTGCAATAGTACCATCTCACATTAAGAGCTCAGTGAAACATAAAACTAATTGACCCTTTATTCTTATATGTGCTATGAGAGGGTTCACCTATGATTTATTTGTTTATGACCTAGGATTTCCAACCTATTGTATACCCCAGGAGCTGTTTGCTCCTACTTGACTACTGTCCAAGACTTTTTGAACCTCTCTTATTCAATCTCACATGTGGAATGAATGGTCTTCTCCTTGAAAGCGGGCTGCAGAAATAGCCTTGTTCTGAGACAGAGAGTAAGGTTTGATTTGCAACATAAATCTGTTTATATAGTGCATACAATGGGAAAGTTCATGTTATTTTTCCTGGAACATGATGTCCCCATTAGTCTTAGGCTGACCTGATGGAGAGATGAGAAGTTTCCAAGGTTCTTTCAAAAATTTTGCTGTCTTCCTCACTGAGAGTTTAATGTTCTGTGGGACACACTCTGTCTGTATTTGCATGTCCTTATTGAAAGGCCATTTACTGGAACGCAGAAAATAAAACCACTTCCCATATCCTTGTAGTAATGCACCACTATATGCTTAAGCAAATTGAGTTTTAGTGTTTGAAAGAGGAAGGATGTTACCACATATAGAAGTAACTGTGACCACCAGAAATTTAGCCTCAGCAAAAAGCAGCAGAGCCTCTGCTGATGTAGGCTGCAAGATTAGGAAGTCTGATTTTTTTTTTTTTGTGAGAAAAGAGAATTCAAAAGAGCCAGCTGAAATTCTTCTAGCAGAACCATTTATCTCTAAAAATGCTTAATCAATTAAAACTAATTGTTTTGTAGGGCTTCTTTCACTTCATTGATGATTAAGAATCTATAAAAAAATAGGTAAAGTCTAATCAATTCATTTTCATGTTTTTTAATATAAGGTAAAAGACCCAAATGAGGCATATAAGCGTTACTGCCTTAGTGGTTCCAAAGCATTTTATTTTTACTTTTGTGGGAGGTTTGCAACTATTCCTTCTGAATCAGAGCAAAGGGAAATATTGAAGTATCAGAAGTTCCATTTTTGGCCACATCTAAGAATTAAGGCCTGGAAAATATTTCTAGTCTGTAGTCAAAATGCCAAGAAACAGAACATGCTGCAGAAATGTCCTCAGTATGGAGGAGTCCTGCTAGAAGCAGACCTGGTGCTTTAAGAACTGTCTTTTCTTCAGGACTCAACCCAAGGTGTGAGAGCAATATGCTGTTGACCCAGTTTAATAGTGACATACAGCAGAATTGACACTGTCAGCTTCTGTTAATAATCTTGCCTTGTCAGGGCTGAACCAGGTCTGAGGCTGCTGCTTCCAGCTACCTGAATCCTGTTCCAGTAACTGCATGCAGGTGATTTGAGTCAAGTGGTGCCCTTCTGTGTCTAGGTCATGCTGTGAAAACAAAGATTGTCACTTGGCTGTGTAGTTATGTGCAGTTTCTTTCTAGCTCATCTTTCCTATTGAAACAACCTGGTTTTGCTATTTGATATTTCCTATGTAAGCAGACATCTCTGCAGGTATGAAAAAGTCCCTTCAGTTAATCTAATTTGCTTACTAAGGGAGTGGGAGGAGTCAGGAGCTAAAATGGTTGTGGTGGTGGTGTTTTCAGTATTTGAATGCTGAGTTAGTAGGAAGAGTAATGTCTGGGAACAATGGCTGAGGCTGAGTCAGTGCAAGATGCTCTGTGCATTGCACTGAAATACAAAACTCAGTTTTCTGGCGACTAATTGTTTCCATCCTGCTCTCATGAGGGACACTGAAAATGACAACAGGAAATAGCATATCAGGAATCAATTCTCAGGTCACTGGCAGCTGAGATTGGCAAGGACTCTTTTTTCTGAGGGAAAGTTAAGTCATAATCTTAGTTAACTGCAGCTATACAAGCCAAATAACCAAATAGAGGGGCTCCCCAGGTGTGTCAGACTGTTTGGAGCAGCAGGACCAGTCTTGGAGAATTCCAGAAAATGGGTGACATTGGACCTTCAGCTCTCCCCTGCTGGCCAAGGGCCTGGGAACTGTGCAGATGTGCTCCCTGCTGACACTCCCTGCAGAATCAGCTGCCTTCTGCTTTCCTGCATCTAGACAAGAACAATTAGAACAAGAAGTGCTGGGAAATAGCCGGGACTGAAAAAGCTGTAGAGAAGGAGTATGAGAATCATCTCGCTTCTCAGAGCAAATACTATGGCAGAAGCTGTCAGCAGCAGTTAAGCTGTAACAGCAGTTGTAAAAGCAAACCCTATATATTCTTGAAAGATCAAGAAAGAACATCTGCATAATTGTAAGCACATTACATTCCATCAAGGGAACCAGAAGTAGCAAATCTTAATTATAAGAATAAATACTCTTGCTGAATCAGGAAACCAAATGTGACTTAGTATATGCCTGTCTACCCTAAACACTTTGATGGCTGGCTGTCTTTAGAAATAAACCACCTCATATGCTCCTTGAGCATCTACATTGAAGAAACAATTTCAAATGCCCACACAGAAATGTGATGAGCTACTTGACTTTGAAAGTACTCTCTGGATAGTGGAATAGATTTGCTATACCTCCTTTGATATTGGTTTAGGTTTTTGAGGTAGTGCTTTATTTCTACTGTTTAGCTTTTAATAATCTCAATGGTTGTAGCTATCCTGTATAGATACTCTTTAATTCACAGTCACTATTATGTCATGTATCTATATCTGCAGGCATCTTGAAAATGAGCACTTGATTTGCTTGATTCACCTTACCTCAACCACAGCCAGCAACATTATTAATAGTGAGTAATCACTGACTCCATCAGCAGGATCATGACTGCTGCATTTCAGTGGCTGAAATAACTCTGTGAAAAGATAGACCTTAAGGTGCTGGCTGGCAGTCATTGCAAGTAGGAAAAAACACCACAAATGGAGATAATTTAGGTGAGCAGCAGAGGTATCAAGATTGAGCACAATTAAGACCTCTTACTGTGAAGCACACATGCCAGGTCTGAGCTGCTGCAGGAGCTCAGCCTTCACAACTGTTATGTGCTGGAAACACCATCTGCCAACAGTGCATGCAACATGTGGCCCTGGCTCAAATAGGAGAAAGTATTTCTGCCCCTGGAGAAAAACAACTAGACATGCTTATGTCTGTAAAAGTCTTTACTCAAAGTATGAACAAAATCTGTGTCGGGTCACAGCACAGTGAGTGTGGATGAGGGCTTCTAAGGTGGGGAGGAAGACAGGTACAGCACAGAGCGGTGACATCTCTCCTGGTCTGTGACAGAGAGCAGGGTGCTGCCTTAGTGGTTTATGGCCAGGACAGTCCCAAAGTTTGAGAGCCACATCTTGAAGGGGCAAAGCCAAAGGCTAGCACAGTATCACTTGATGCAAACCAGTGACACAAAGAGCTTTGTGAACTTTCTCGTTAAGTACTCGGCTACAAAGTGGTTAAGGATATTTGATTTAAACATCTGCTTTATTTTTCTCAGTTTGGAAATTTGAAAGACAGCCTCTAGATAGAGCATTCCCTCCCCCATACCCCAATATCCCATCTTTCTGGGATGCTATTAAATTTGTTAGTGTGCTTAAATGGTTTAATTAAAGTTTTTTCTTGTTTAATGCAATCGACAATGTCTTCTGTCAGTGCAACCCATCTGGTGCTAATGATGCTTCTGGATGATAGATGTTGTGGGGATAGCTATCAAGGTAGAGACTAACTTAATTTGAGAGGTTTGATTTCCTTTTACTTTAGCTGTCAAGACCTGAACAGATAGTGTCAGAAAGAGGCAAAGGAAAAGGTGCTTTGAAAGTTTTACACCTCCTTTGTTCTTATATGGAAATTTAACAGTGTAATGACTTATTTGTCAAGTGACATGTATCTATCTAATAGATGTTAAACTGTTAGATGATTTCAATAGGAAAAAGGAGATCTGGTTTCGGATACAGGAGACTCATCATATTAGGTTAAAGTTGTGGTGTTCGTGTGCATATATATTTCTCTACAGACTATCAGTATGTGAGTGATACAGTATTTGTGTTTTTTATACTTCTGTATTGCTGCTTGGTCTTTACACACAAACATTTATTTATTTGGATTTAATGCTGGATCTGCATATTTAATCAAGGTCCTGGGGTACCCAGCATGTGCATCTTTCCCTTTCCTCTCAGTGTGATGAACCTTCATAAATGAAAATATCGGTCTTTTTCTCTTTGACACTTCAAGTGTTAGCCAGCGAAGTCTGTCTATGTCTGAAGTTCTCAAACCTTCTAAGTATTCATATTTTATAATCCTGCAGTTAGTACATTCAGTGTTGATTTTATGACATTAGACACTGTTCAGGAATGCATGTGAAACAGATTTCCTTTTGCCCATTCTTGAAGTGACCCAAGTTAATTGTGAGCAAGGCAATTAGTGTGAGTTATAAAAATGATGCCAAATGTCATGGAAATGACTCTGCCACTATATGTAAACATACATGAACCTCCTTTAGAGAACTTTTTCTACCAATTTTTAAAATTTTAATTATGGTAGTTAACAAGCATGGCTCTTAAAGTGAAATAAATACCAGAATATATATTAGAAGTGTCTAAAAATAAATATTTTTGTTTCAAGGCTTTATAAGTCAATGACCCAACATGCTGCTGACAACCCAGATTAAATGCTTACAAGAAATTTCAAATTTCCACTGATATACAGACACCGTTTCCTTTCCCGGCAGTTCATGAATCAACACTTGAATTTCAGAATGCTACCATTGGACCATTTTGGAACAGTATGTCTTTAAATCTTTTAGCACACTTGTGCAGAGTTCAGAGTGTGAGGAGAAAGGAAAAGCAGCATGTTTTCTTTGAGGAAAAGTTGAGCTTTGAAAGCTACTGGAAGTTTTGGAATGTTAACAGACAAACCAGCTGAGATACATTAATGGGCAAAGAGCAAGAGAAGAGGTCGAAACTGTACATGCAAATATCCTTTCACATCGTTTCAAAAATAAGCTCATTCCAGGAAAACAATACACATTTGTGAACAGTTCTAATATTAGTCTGTCATGATAATGGTATCTGAAAGCCAGTGATATTTATGCTGGGATGAAAGCAACCAACATGTTAACTTTAAATTACTCTCCTAACCCCAGTTTCCTTGTGTGGGAGTATTTCTTTTTAGGAAAAAGTCACTGTTGGCTAACTTTGTCTCTCCCTTTCTCACCCTCAAACCATTGACTAATACTGAAATTTAGCTTACAGTGAATATTTCCATTTTTACATTTAAATGCTTTAATCAAGGTTTTAAAGAAGTTTATAGTGCAGAGTGACTGTCACATAGTGTTGTTTACATGCAGAAGCAAACTAGGAATTGTGTGAACACTGAGCACTAATATAAAAAATATATGCTGCTCTCTAAATGATTTGATGATTTGTGAAAGTCAATAGGCAATAATGGATGGTCACATTACATAACAGCCATCCTTACAGTTGGGCACATACACTTGTAAAACAGGAAAAGAACACAAAAAGAGAGAGCATTTGAATTTTGATGTCAATCATCAATTGCTGACAAATTATTTATTAGAAGTTAATCCCCCACTGTGTTAAAAGATTTGTAATGAGTTCAATATCAGTGTGAATCCAGTTCTTTTTTAATTGGCCATGAGCAAAATAAAATAACTGTTTTAGATAAAACCAGTCAATTTTGGTTACTTAAGTTTCTTCATAGTTCAATAAATACTGTAAGTACTATTTTTTAACATGGCTTTCCACATTCATTCTAGTGACTAAAGCTGCTAGCCATGACTATATTACTTTGATTATAGGATGGAACTACTTGTAGCTATTTCTGGTGCAATAAAAGTGTAAAAAATGAAAAAAATTAAACTCCATAATAATTTAAGATGCTGATGAATTGGATGGGTGTTGTTGCTAAATCTGTATTTTACATTAACTTATTTTTCTTGGAGGGGAGGGAAGCACAAGTTTAAACTTCAGACATGTAGACTTGGAAAACAAAATCAATTTAGAAACTTGTGCTTATAAATGAACGAAATAACCCATGGTGGTGTGAACCTCCCACATAAAACTAAACAGAAGTGTTGTATTTTTAGTCCAGAAAAATAAAACGTAAAGTAATAAAAGTAAACTTTATTTTTACTTAGTACTTTCTGCTGATTTTTACGTGTGACTGTAGTTACCCAGCTAAATAGTATACCTGCATAGTATGACCAGGTGTCTTCTAGAATACTTCAATACAGAAAATCAAATTATATTTTTCTTTCTATTGCATTACCTGCCAAGTAGAAGACCCTGGTATTTCCCACTCTAATGTTTGTAAAATGACTGCATCTTCCCACTAATATCCATGTGTGAGAGAGGGAATCTGCAGCTCGTTCAGATGTGTGTGAGGTGCACAGGATCAGATGGTGGATGTTGGGAGAGTTGTTGACCTGACTGATAACCAGGCTTTTGCAGTGTCTGTGACTCTGGGTACTGTTTCACATGACAAAAATGGCTCTATTTGGCTTTAGCTGATTAAAATTCATGAATAGGGGTTACTTCAAGCTGAAGCTCAACAAAGGCAAAATCATATCGAAGAAACTCTTGATGTTGGAACCATACTTCATGTTATATTGTGGAAATTCAGCTATTGTCTGCCAATATCAAATGATACCAGTTTTATCTGTGCTGACCAAATGGATATTTCTTGCATTTGGAAATAATGTGGTGGTTTGTGTTGTGATGAAAAACACAGGAAAACATGAAAAACTCCTATGACCTATTTGTTGAGTTCCTCACTTTCATATATTTCTGAATTTATTCATGAGCACAGTCACAAAAGTCCTTCAAGACCCAACAGAAAATGTAGCTCTACACTGTAAAGTTCAAGAATACTTAATTGGACAGGGAAAAGGAAGAAAGGATAACACCATAAATAATGCATGTTACAGTTCTAAAAAACACTGAAATTTTGTCAGTAGAGGACTTTCTGTTTGGAAAGTGTATATATGACCAAATAAACCCCAGGCTTTGGGCATGATAACACTTACAGAATTTATTTGCTCTTTTTTCCTACTGCCTTTTAAAAATTCGGTTCTCTGTTTGTACAGATGCATTTCAGATACTCTGAAACCACCTGAATCAAAAACATTCAGGTAAAAGTCTGAGGTTTTGAGGTTGTTTTGTTTGTTTGTTCCAGTGAAGAGTCTCTTTCACTTACAGTGTGATGCTGGCACATACAGACATTTCTCTAATCTGCTTTTTATATACTACAGGACCCAGACAATTTAATGCACAAATGAAGTGTTGCATTTTCCTCTTCACACGAAACTAGGGGTCAAGGGCAAATGCCAACATTTGCCTTGAGTAGTTCTGAGTGAGTAAAATAGGTCACCAGCTATAAATAGATAACGTATGTTTATAGTCTAATGCCTATATTTTTTTTAACCAAAAAATTGCATGACTTGTTCTATTTATTTGTATCTCATCCTACATTCAGATGGTTAAGCACCTTGCCTATTCATATTATGCTGATTAGATGGTCTAGATGTCTAATGGGACATTTAAGTAAGTTTGATAGAAAATCAAGTTTTTACTCTATCAGGGTCATACCATGAGAAATCAACCCCTGTGCGTTTGTAAGGTTTTAGTAGTTCCCAGTCTTATGCTTTTCAAGGACTGTGTTGCAATGGATGCAGATAATAACACCTTTTAAAAGTGTAAATTGCACTTAAGTAGCAGGAGACAAAATAGTTAAACTGTTAAGGGAAAAAGCCCAGCTACACAGGAACATTTTAGGAAATAAATAGAAAAGCAAAGAAACAAAATAAAAATCTGCTTTAGCAGGCTGAAACAGTATTAATAAACAATTTAAAATATCTTTTGTAAGAATTTTGTGCCTATCTGCTTATTAATGTGAAGTCAAATGCTGCAGGTAAGAGTGCCTAGAGGAAATCAAATACCCTACAAATAGAAGCCGCATTTTCACGTTTGACACACTAATGTGAATTTTGGATAGAATTTACTCTTCAGTATTCCAGGGGCCTAAAATGCATGAAATGATTGAAATTCTTATTCTTCTAAGCACTGGTTTTGTAGGACCTCTGGGAATTCTAAATTCTTTCCAACATGCTTCTTCCTGAGCACCAGTGTGTGATGTGGTTTCCCAGCAGTCCAACCCAAGCTTCAAGCCAGATTCCCTAATGGCAAGGTCTGCTCTTATGCATGAAATTGGTACTGGAAAAACTCATGAAAGATCTCTACAATTGCATTTGAATGTGTTTTGTTTTTACTTTTTAATGTGGGCAGATTCCAGAAGTTTTTAGATATGGAAAGATTGATAAATATTTAATGATGTCTTTTGAGCCATTCTAGGAATGGCTGGAAGCTTTTGCTCTTAGCAGTATGCTGGTAACTGACAGGTCATGCAAGCCATCTGCTGATCATTTTAAATTAAAGACAATATTACACTGAAGTTTAGCAGTCACTACATTAGTAGCAATCTACAGGCTTGGTGTTCCTGTTTTGTTTGCCTTTTTCTTTCCTTCCCCTTAGCATCATGCTTATTCAGAGCAGATGTCATCCTTTAAAAAAACCCAGGATGGCTTCATTTACTAAGGGAAATTCCTTGACACTTGGTAACTTCCTCAATGCTTCTGTTATCTATAAATTTGTATTACAGACTTCATGGACTTTCATTTTACATGTGTTAAGCTTTTTAATACAGCCATAACAGCTAGGTCAGCATTAGCAAAATGTGCTCAGGTTATTGTGGGTTGTATCTAAATCTCAGGCTACAAGTGTGTCTAAGTGAAAAATCTACCAGCAGAACTGTCCTGGCATAATCATCCTCACATATCACCGCTGTGGATGTCCTGTGGGGGTAACAGTGTATTTGTTTTGCTTTCATTCATGTCACTGTAAAATTAGTAGCTTTGTAGTTCTAGTATCCAGACATTTTTTAACAAAAAACAAAATCTTTCTCTGCTTTTTCTCTTTTTATTTTTTTTGTTTTTGAAATGCAAGTTCTTTAATTTTTTTTCAATAATTATTTCTAGCCATCTTTCATTTCTTCACTTAGGACTCCAGTTAGTTCTTTGATTGATTAAGAATAGCAGCTTGAAATGTATCTCCTTGGTAATTTATCTCATTTTGGCACTACCATCACCCACTGCCTCAAGTAAAATGTTAATATTTGAGGCCTTTCCAGGTTTCCTCTGTATGGAATAGAAACTTAGACTAAAGTCAGCTGTACTTAGTGCAATCCTGTTTTTACATAGAAAGCTCATGAAGTCCTCCCTTTCTGAACTCAGTAGAAACAGAAAACTTCAAACCTCAGAGTCTTTCCAGCCTATTCCCAAGGAGCCCTTTTTCTCCCTGCTATATTGTCTGGCTCTCACAGGATTTTCTTGTTTTCAGTGGAGTTGTATATGTATTCACCTTTCCAAACCAACAGAGCCCTAAGAGCTGTCCCTTTCTTCGAAAAACTCCTCTACAATATCAATTTTTAACCTTGTTCATGCTTTCTCCTGAGAATTGTTAATATTCAGCTGGCTTTAGTCTTTACTGCAGAAAAATGGATTTTCCAATCTCTCAGGTTAAGAGCACTATGGTGCCCCTCTTCACCTGCCTCTTTAAGGCTAAAATAAAGACTGGAGAATTAGGAGTTTATAGCTTTGTATTGGAAACAGATAATGTGAAAGCAGAAGGACTAAATTCTGATTAGGCATACTAGAAGATTTCTGAAATGGTTAGCAGCTGGTATTTAACAATGGGGGAGTGAGTGATTATAGTTTCTGGCTTGATTTTGAAACACTACTAATGATTTTGGAGATAAGTGTTGTGAGGCAACTTACATGCATTGTAAAATGTCCTGATCTTTCATGAAGGAAAGAGTACAAGAGCAACCAAAATGAAGATTCTTCTAATCACAAATTCTCAAAAGAGGGGGTGCACTTTTGTAACTGGGATACTTGAACAAAACAGAAAGAGGAGGAAATAAAAAATCACAAAACTCTGGACTTTCCCTGTATTTCAGTTAAGGGCTTACAAAGTCCACATTAGAAACTGTGACATGATGGCTTAATTTCCACAACTTCTCACATTCTTTTTCATGTTCCCTGAACTTGAAAGGTACACAAAACTTAACATTTAAAATTATCAGTAAACTTTAAGAACAAAGTATTCTGTGTCAAAAGATATTCCTTTAATCCATATTTAATGTAATTATGACTAACATGACATTTAGAATTTGATTGAATTGTTGTGTACTAGAGCTTAAAGACTGGAAGGCAGACAAGCACTTCGCATCCTTTGCAGCTACTGCATAAAACAAAAAAAAAAAAAGTTCAAATAATTTCTGGCAGCAGCATTTGTAATATGAATAGAAATGGTTTTCTGTCACAGAAAAAAAATAATGGGCCACTCCTGCAATAAATACTTTTGCACTGGCTCAGGATTTTTTGCTGCAGGATTCCATTGTTAGGTTATGACATTAGACAGTTTTATTAAATTGCTTTGCAGATATTTGAAAATACTTGGCAGGAAAATAATTCAAAATGATTGGATAAAATACAGTTTCTAAGCTAACAATCATGGAAATCCAGTGATAATGGTGTTTGACTTTGTATCTCAGTCTAATAATTTCTTTTGACTGTTTTATTTACTAATATTCGTACATGTTTAACTAATACCTTCATAGCTAAAATCACTTGTGTTCTTGTGTGCCAAGAATGATGCGTATCTTCACAGTGCCCTAGATTTCAGAAATTATATCAACATTCAGTAATCCAGCTTCATATTTCCATATTTCTTTTGCTTTTTTTTTTTTTTTTTTGAGAATGAGGATAAATATGCAAATTTTGCTTTTACTTTACAGTTGCCTTATGCTTTCATGATGCATGGATGTGTAATACCCTTGTACCTTACGACTTGAATGAAGATGATTGATTAGCAGCAGAGGTGCTAAGTTGTGAAATATTTTTTAATCCATGTCTCTTTAAGGTGACTCTTTGATTCTAATTACTTGATAAGTTAAACAACATTTGTCTCCTTTATAAGACATGTTCTTACCATTTTCCTCTTCTTGAAAAGACTCTAAGTAACCGATTCTGCTTTCAGAAACAGTTTCCTATTTGGTTGGAAACAGTAAGAAACAGAACCAAAGCGCTCTGTACTTGGCAGCTGCTGAGCTTTTGGGCGACCTAGGGAGTTTTTCTTACCTGTCCTTTGCTCAGCCCGCCCTGCATCACTGCAAGAACTGCTCGGGGGCAAAGCTTGCACTGCTCTACTCTTTGTTACATTTTTCGCCTTCTCTTTCAATGCTTTGCGTCTATCTCCCTGGAGAAGGAACTATTTTCAGTTTCTACCTGCCCCGAGAACTTTCATTTTAAACAGCTTTATTTTAACCGTGTTTTCAAAGTCTGGTAAGTACTTGCTAAAGGGATAGGTGCTGAGATCACTTGTCTTTGCACAAAAAAGACCAAGCTCTTAAGATGCCCAGCTCCTACTACGATCCACTCTTCATTGAGAAAGTGAGCACAGTCTGTAGAAATACCTGGAAATTAAGGCGTTTCTGAAAAAATACTTGTGATATCTAAGCCGCTTCTGCTGCCTCTGACAGGAAACCTTTACATCTGAGAAGAATGGAACTGAGGAAACCCTGAAGGAGTGTAAATCCATGAGGAATGTCAGCAGGAGAAATTTCAATCCGTGACCAATAGAAGCTAATTAAGGAGCAAAGGGAAGGAGGGCCCTGGCTAAAAGAGGAGCAGAAACAAAGCAGTAGGTGTTGGAAGGCACTGAAGGCAAGGAGGTTTAAAGGGGAGCCGACGAAAAGGGGCTCAGTCACTGTGAAATGCAAAGGGGAAAGGTGATGAGCAAGGTGTCAGACGGTAGATAAATAGGAGAAAGCAATGTAGAGGAATAAAAATTGTGTAAAAATACGATTAGATTAATGCAGTTACATGGCCTAATTAAGTTTTGTAGCTGAAAATGTGTATTTTTGTAACATAAATTTTCTCTGGTGAGCAATTGGGTTTTTTTTGCCATGGTAACTTTGTGTGCTTGCCAAAAGCAGGACAAACAATGCATACATCACTCCTACTTCCAAAACACTTGGGTATTCCAAAACATTAATATTAAAATTTCGTGTCATTGCAAAAAGCTTATTTTAGGGCTTTCTGAGATACGCAGTATATTATTAAACCCTGGATATGGATTTGTGGCAATAAGGTGTCAACAGCCAGCCCAAGGGTGGGACTCAATAGTACCTGGAACTTGTAACATGTTTCTCTGACCTTACCTAAGCTTTCTATGCCTCCTTGACACCCAGGGAAAACACTGCAACAGTCTTTTGGCTCTTTCCCAGAAGAATTAGGTTATAAGAATGTACTTAATAAGTCTTTAATTTCTCTTGTATATATAGGACCTAGAAGAGAATTTTTTTCCCCCTCTGGAAACGGAAGACATTCATGGTCTGAATTTTATTTGTAAAACTAAGTATACAGGGACAGACGTCAGATCAATCAGAACAGAACCTGATGCTGATTACCTTTCTTCCAAGCAGATACCCAAGCAGCCTAAACCAATTTCAATGTCTTTCCACCTGTTCCCATATCCCATGCTGTGAAAATATCACTCGCAGCATTGGGAAATACTCTTTTAGCTGAAAGGGGGAAGGTGGAACTCTGCAGATTTCAAATAGAAATGGAGGAGCTCTAGGTGTGGTGTGTTTGGCTGTTGTGGTCACTGCTGAAAGCAGATGTGGTTGCTGTCCTTTCCTGCCTGCTGCTTCTGCATTGCAGGGATGGGAGGGAGCACCCAAGTGAGACGGAAGTTGGTTTTTCTCAGTAACAATGCTGACAGAAATGGATGTCAAAGGACAGGCTCGGTGAGTTGAACCTGACAAGCTCCAGCAGTGTTTTGCACTGGCACAGAGTCAGGAATCTCCCATAGGAAGACACAGGTTCCATTTTCTAAATATTATTCAAAAATCCCCAGTAGAGTACTGGTGAATAACATGGCTCTGGTTTTCTCCAGGTCATTCCTACTGCAGCCACGCAATTCAAAACACATTTTGAAAGAGCAAGAAAGTAGAGAAATACATGAAAGTTATTTAGAATCAACATCTGACAATTTTTGCTGTGTTTAGATTTCTTTTAGTAAATTTCTATAGACAAATCCAATAAGAAAGTCTCCTATTTTCAGTTCTGAAGTTCAAGTAAAACTTCACTGTTTTTTATATCTTTTTCAGTCTGTCACTGGGAATTCAAAACAGAATTTAAAAAAAACATCAAACAAGCAACCTACACTTAGAGGGAACTGAAAAGCAGGAGCACAGTGTAGAAAGTTCAGACATTAAAAAGCAAGAGAATATAACATGCTCTGTGCAATGCAGCTGCGGCGTAATGCTGATTTGCACATTAGGACTAGATTAGCATCACTCAGATGTGACCTGCATTTTGAGTAACTATCACAAGTATGGTACTATTGATGAAAAATGAAACTGCATGGTGCACTTCAGATCTAATATACCACCCTTTTGTGTTTTTAGGTTCTACAGAAGTGTAAAGGAAGAGCTATTACTTCTAAATTTTTATGAAATGCATGTAATTTAGTTTCCTATAAAAGTTCAGTTTGATACTCAGTATGTTTATAAAACAGAATATGATATTACCATAAAGATGACTGTTTTTTAGCCACTCAAAGGCAAGAAATATTCAAAGAGATGACCATATAAATGTTGATTATTTCTATTCTGAAGGCAGTCAAATTGATTTAAGGTGTTGTGGCCAACTTATCACAGATTTTGTGGCTATAATGCCTGCATGACTTGACTCTGAACACTTTAAACTTCAAAAAGACCTTAGTCTTGATAAATTTGTTTGATTCACTTTCAAATAAAATGTAATTTGCATTTGACATGGACATGTCGTGCAGGACAGCTCCCTAAGTCATTTTGTGTTAGTTCAGTGGCAAGCTTTAGGATAATTACCTTCTGCAGCATTTTCCCAACATTTGACAACATTCCTCTTTGGAAAAATTAAAAAGATAAGTGTCCTCACTGAAAAAACAGGAAATAAAGGCACATATGGTGGGTTGGTGTTTATATCTTTGATAAAAGTGCAGTGTGCTGGCTGCAGATCTTTCTTTCCAGGAAAGCTTCCCTCCAGTGCTGCCTGGAAGTGGGCTGGCACTGTCTCTGGATTTTGGCACATCTCACTGGCACAAAACGCCTGTGCTGTGTGTGCTCAGGTGTCAGTGCCATAGCAGGGGTTTGGGGCAGGCTGGAGGAGTCACACGGCGAGAAGAAGGGCTTGTCTGGGATTGAGAAGGCTGGGATGGGTAGGCACTGGGGTGGCTGCCCTTGGGCACTCAGCTGTGCCCTCTGCAGCTGTGATGGAAGACAGTTTTTCAGCCCATGCAAAGGTAAAACAATAACTTGTGCCTCTCTGAATGTGCAATGGGGGAAGCTCACTGTGTTCTCATGTCAGATACCACAGAGTTGCTTTCTTCTTTATCTGCAAGGCTAGAAGGAATTTTCATTTTTCCAGTGATTCCTAACAGATTTCATAGCAAAACCAGATCTGTATCTAAATATTCATCCAACATTGGCTAGACACACAGAAACACTGCACATGTACTGTGCGATCTACGTATGTGCACAGGGTCTCTATGCACACAGATAGCAGCAAACTTGTATCTGCTTTTTAAAAATTATTATGCAAAGGTAAACCTGTCACTTCTATTGAGTAGATGGCATCAGGCTTGTTCAAGTGTTTTGTTTTATGGGTTTTGGGTTTAGTTTTTTTGGTTCACTGCTGTGTAGTGATAGATGGCCAGCTTTTCTCTAGTGATTCTGAGCTCAATGTCCAAAGGTGATACTGCGCTTCTTTTTAGACTTTGCAGACAGCAGTAGAAGGAAATCATATGTATCTTATAACTGAAGGATAAAGTGAAGTGCAAAAACTCAGGTTCTTGCAAAAGACAGTTAACAGACACATAACAGCTTCAGGAGTTTTGGGATTTTTGAATTCTGAACATATCTACACAAAACAGTAGATCCAGTTAGGGAATCATGCTGTAAGTCATGCAGACAGAAATTCAGATTTTCTGAATGGAAATGTCTGACATCTGGTTACTCCACTGTATATTGCTAAGGAAGATCTACTAAGGCTGTGCCTTCTAAATCACACCTTGTAGCAGATAAGGAACATTTAATTTCTGGCATAGTACAGATTTCTTGTATATTAGGCTAGGAGCTTGGAATAAAAAACTTGTTGATGTAATTACTTTTAAGTTCATGTATGTGTTAGCTTGTACATAATTGTGCATCTTACAATTACCCAAATAAGGCTATGAATGATAGCAAAATATAGATATTTGAATTTTTTTTAGTATTGTCCTAATTCTGTTTCAAGCATGCAGATTTATCATGTTGACAATGCTAATGAACAATTCAATTAAAGAATATATAAAATTTGTAGGAAAAATTCTACCAGTGTGTGAGACCTGTCCTATTTTTTCTATAATGACATACAAAAATGGATGTTGCTCATTGTATCACATGTATAATGCCATGTTTTCTGCAGTGCAAAACAATCTTTAAAGGTATTTTGAAGAGACTACATAGTTTGGAGGACGTGGTAGCAAATGCTTTCATTTTTAATCATACTACTTTTGTACTGCAGTCTGTCACCAAAGGCCATCCATTGTTCTCCTTGCTTTTTTCACTTATGTTTTGAATAGATTACCACTAACATCTGAAATGACTTCTCAGATCCTTATCCACTGCTGCTGTACAGCTTTATTTGCAGAGGAACAGGAAGCCAACACATCCACCCTTAGCTTTAACTTCACTGCCTCTAATCCAGTGATGAAGACTAGAGCACCTTCAGTGATCCAATTTATAATGGATGGATGGGACAGGAACCTGTGTGTATTTGGCAGCTTTGTTAGCCCTACCACATTAATATGAATTGTTGGTAAAACCCAGTTTTACTCTGTGGCCATGCTGCACCTGCAGTCTCATGAATCATGTTGCAGTACTGAAGCTCTTGTTAGCATAAACAGCAGGTATAACTCCTGGTGCACCCAGGAAACACTTTTGTTGAGCAATGAATTGCCAAGCAAACATAATATCTCTGCAGTGCATAAATACACCATAACAATAATTTTACCTTTGGGATAGATCTTAAGGAACTTTTACTTTGATAGCTACACAGGTGGAATCAGTGGTAGAGGAATTGCTGCAGTTCAAGGAGTTGTTTTAGTCATCTCTCCTAATTAGTTGCAATCAATTAAATATACTCTTATACAAAACATTCTATGGAGGTCAGGAAAGGACATTATCAGATTTTTCAGACATTGTTTCCAGTATCTCTAAACTTTTACAATAAAATTGATGTATAATTCTGTGCTGGTAAATGTTCTTAATCATGCAAGTTTTATGAAAAAGCTTTTACATAAATGATGGCTTTAAAATACCTATATTATTAAAAAACCCCACAACCTCCTCTAAATCATATGTCATGAGATGTCCTCTGCCACACCTGTGTGCTGATGGCTGATAGTACATATCTGCCCTTTCTCTGGAGCAGGGGCAGGGCTGGCTGAATTCTTTTTTGTGTATTGGGATTCCTTGAGTCAGAGGTGTAAATCAACCCACTAAAATGCAAAATCATAGCAATTGATGAAGTGTGTAAAGAAGGAAAATGTCAGGTTATTTCCTGGCACTGTAAGGAGTATAGTGAAATACACCTCATGGTGAAATACACCTGAGTGAGAGCTTTCATGGAATATTTGCTTACCAAGAAACGAGATCCATTCATGCACAGTTTTTCTACAACCACAGCAGAGTCAGGCATTCCAAACTGAGGTGAGAAAAAAGACAAGATTATTACAGTAGTATGAAACTTTACATTTGTAGACAAACTAATTAGTATTTCCATGCTCTAATACTTGGGGTTGTGGAAATTCTTATACTATTTCACAAGAATAATCAGAAAAAGAATATTGAGTAAGTGTAATGCTTAGGCAATGACTTTCAGATAAGAGATAAGACACAGTACTACCTCTTTCTTAGGAAGAAAGGTTACAGGGAAAAAGGGCCAATAAATTCTGAATGGAGTAAACAAGAAGAAATTATGAAGCAGCAAATATCATATAAATGGAGCAAGGAGCCTAACAGAAATACTGTGGGTTGCTACGGGATAAGAAGCCTGAATTAGAAACAGGTTAAAAGTTATCTGAGGCAAAAGGTCATCAGTAGCTGTGTCATCATCCACATGCCTGTTTACCAGCCTCGGTTTGCTCTGGTGGCTGCTCAGCTTCAGCAGCAGATATTTGGGTGCACTTACCATGATGATGGGCATTGCTGAACGAATGCAGGTTGAGAAACAGGATTTATTTTCTGTAACGTGGTTGTGGCAACGGTGTTTTTTAAAAGAGTTGATGTTGATTATAAATTAAAATGAAACCAGCGTGTCCAGAAATATTACATCTTGAAATAGAACTGACTACTAAATAGTAATTTGGGGAAAAAAAGCAGACATCAGATTTCCTCTTAAAAAGTAGAAAAGAATGGGTCAGGGCTGAAGATGTTCTAAAAATCTCACAGTGTGTTAGATGGCTTAGTGTGGCTTTTAAAAGAAATGACACTGTTATGCATGGAAAGTGGCAAAAAAATTTAGAAATCTTTTCTTTAAGAATGTACCACTGACAAAATGAGTTTTAGTATTTTTAATGCTTAGATGTAAATGTCTGTAGCAGTAGTGACCAAATCAGATACTAACAGAGAAATACTGGTGAAATAAGTTCTTCTCATAGACATAGTTATGTGGCTTTTCTACGATAATTCTTTATTTCTAGACTACTTAAAACTGCTCATGCTTAAATATTCAATGTGTATTTTATCTACTTTTTTGATATGAAAATGTCTTGTTCAGATGTATATTCATATTCTTTTTTGGTTTGTTAGCTGATATGCCTGGGTTTATAATTTTTTTAAATCTACTATGATTGGGAGAGTCCTGCTTGTTTGCAATACAGAATAGATCACAATTCAAAGGAGAGGGCTCCTGTGGTTGTTGGACCAGTGGTTGGTTGTGGATTGTGTTAATTTGCCACCAGTTGCACTGGTGGTGGAGAGGCAAAGAATCAAGGCTATGCACTCTCTGCTCTTGGCTTTTGCCCATTTATTTCTAGTTTCTGGCTCTATCTCCAGTTATTGGTTTGATGAGCTGCTTTTGAGCTTTGCCTAATGCTATTAATCAAGCTTTTGTGTAAGGGAAAATTTTTTCTTTTTTACATGGTTAGTGCATCTGACAAGTGGGTGTCTTGCTGCTGGTGTTTAGTGGTGACCATGGGACTTTTCATTTTCTTGAGATTACCTTAACTTTTCTTACAAGTACGTTAAGATCAGCACTGGGAGAGGGACCAGACCACATGGCAAATGGAGGCCTAGCAGATAAACTCTGAACACAACGTGGAATATTTCAGTGTTGTTGCAATTACAGCATAGATGCAAGGTGACAGGGAGGGTACATCCACATGGCTAACAGGTCTCCATTACTATCTTCACTTATTAATGAGGAAAAACTCAAAATCAGTATGGTTAATTTTTATTTAGTAGTTAAGTTATTGATTTTATTAAAAATGCCTTCCATGAGGCTGGAAACACTTCGCAGAATGGCTGGTTAAGAATTTTTTTACTCATGACACAAAAAAAAATCTATGTCATTAAGACCTTTAAATTTAAGAAAATGGTAAAATTGCACGGTACAAATGTACAAACCCATTTTACATATATATTGTGGCATCAACATGAACATACCTCTCTAGGAAACCCAGCCTCAGCCACAGCACGTGGAAGCTGATGTTACTTTCCTGAAGGTCGATATGCTGCTTTCTGTTCAGTGCTCACTGCTTGTCTATCTTGTGTACCTGTACTGCAGAGTACTCAAAACCTTCTCTGAACCCAGAATGATTTTTTTTAACCTGAGCTGTTCTACAGCACTCTTTATTATCCAACTGCTTCACAAACACTAATTGCTTTTTCTGAGACCACTCTCTGACTTGAAAACTTCGTTTGTAAGGGGAGTTGAGGTGCATGAGAAATAAAACACAGTATCCAGTGAGTTTGGACACCTAAATACAACTCTTTAGATCTAAGAAATAGAAGTGTATATATGCATATTAAATATTTTGCTGTTTTTACCTTCTGAGCAGAGCTGCCACTGTGGTTGTAGCTCTTGCCTCCCACTGCTGCAAGTCAAGCACTTGGGAAATGTCATGTTTTTTTCTGGGTGACTTGCATGTCTTCAGGTAAAGTGTTGTGATGGGGCAGCAACATTGTCTGATATTTCAAGGCAGAATTAAATCAACAGTACTATGTGTTTGTTCTCTGGTTTTCAGCAAGGCCTGGCCTTGTGCACCTTACAATTTCTGTAATGGCATAGAATAATACAGAAACCTGCTGGTTTCTCTGCATTGGCAGAGGCAGGTTTGTGTGAGTGGGAAAGGTAGTATGTGAAGAAGCAATTACAGGCTATTATGATGTACATGTGAAACATGGGAAATTCAGGCTGTGGAGGTAATCCCAGTTCTGGCACATTTTAGTACTTGTTTCTGTAATCCTAACAGCCTTTTTGTAGGGTTCATGCACATGTATGGCCAGAGTTAGGGTGTGGAGATCCAGCACAGCCCCAGGGTGTGGTGAGACTGTGGAAATGTTGGAGTAGCTGGTGCTGAGGCTCCCTGCAGTGCTGGCAGTCGGAGCTGACAGCTCTGTCCACAGCGGCCACAGGCAAATGGCTGGGCCAGTCTTTGGTACACAGAATGGCCAAGCACTTAATGTGAATATGCTGTAGTAATTGGTTTATTTAGCTCCTTTCATCAGCGTTTTTAGTGTAAGCATAGGCATTAACAGCTTTTTGTAAAGTTGGGAGACTCACTGTTAACAAGTATGAAGCCAGTAGTTATGGTGTGTCTGAAATTTCCCTGGAAGCCTCTGAGCTGATGAATGATTGTTATTAATTTTCTGTCTTGTATTCTGCATAGAATTGCAGGGTACTTAAAAACCATTCTAACTTCTATAAATTAGCCTGATTTGCTTTAAGCTGAAAGGCTTTGAGCTAATTAATCCTCAGAGTAGCTGTTCACAGCACTAAGTTCACAGCTTAGCTGATCGGTTACCCTTATGGTGTGAATTAATTCCGTGGAATAGGTTAGCTTTCTCAGGGTGGGAACAGTGGTCCACCTGTATTACAACTCCATTGTGAAACTGTTTGTGGTTTTGATGTTTTTTTACTTTTTTTCTAATTGAATAAGCATATGTATTTAGACACAGGCAAAATGAAAAAAAAAAAAATCATTTTGAACTGTAACCTACTTTTTATATTGGTACAAATGGAACTCCCGTGGGAAGACTTCATAGCATTATTATTTTCCTTGACAAAGATTGTGTGTTCCTTCAGTTGAAAAGGATGAGAAACCTTATTGATCATAAATTCTAACTGTTGGTGTAAAGAAGGTACTGGAAAAGATTGGTGCTCTTACAGTTAGAATTAGGATAAACATAAGAAAAAAAGTCCTATATACAAAATTTTATAGAGTACTTGCATAAAAACAAACAAAAGCGTTATAAAATGAGACTGCATATCCAATTGCAGGAATGGACTTCCTAAGTTACAGGTAAAATTCTGAAACCTGAACCATAGTATTCAGTAAGTTATAAGGAAAAATATGATAACTAAAAAAAGCTATATCATGAAGGATATATTTTATATATCTGAGAGGAGATTAGTAAGATAGTGAAAGATGTCTGAAAAGGAGCTTGGAATGCTTTGTGCAATTCAGATTATTTTAGATATACTAGAAAGGACATTTTAGAACAAAGAAATGTATAAGCCAACAAAGGAATGACTCAAACCCCCCCCAAAAGCTCAAGTACATTTAATTTAAGCAACATCTAGCAACAAATGTGTGTATACACGCATTGAGAAGAAAAGATGAGCAGTAGATTCTTATTGACATGCTGAAATATTTAAAGCTAGGTTCAAATATAAAACTAGACACACTTTCTGTGAAATGATTATTTCTTCCCAGCAGGAAATAAATTTGGGCATGAAATACCTTTTCTCTTATAAGAAACATCCCAGTGAGCAACACTTTTTGTATGAGTTGTAATGTAGGAGATCTTAGCTTTTACCATGAATTAGATTTCTATAGAAAGCAGGAGAGTACAAAAAACCTCAAGTTATATTAATATAAGTGGTGATTAAACTATTTTTGGTGCTTTTAAACATTTGTGCTAGATTTAGGGTAAGATACCCAGTTTTCAAGGATAAATGCATTAAGTGTTTCTGCTAGCTGAATATAGACTGAACTCTCCAAAGTGTTACATAAAGATTCAGTACCTGTCGTAAGAGATCTGCAACTTGAAAAGCTGTCCAGTTCTCAAACTCCTCTTGAGATGGTAGTTTTGTGGTCATGCTTCTATCCGGGGAGAAAGACTTGATCTGCATCAGTAACACTGAACTCTTGCTTTACTGTTTTTTACTGACCTGATGTAGAAATCTGAGGAGGAAGTCCTTTTTGCAAGTTTTTTCCTGTTTGTTCACTTAAAGTGAACGCCTATAAAGGGTGATTTAGGAAGTACCAATGTTCTTGTGTGAGAGATTCCAATATAAGAAAACTAGTTGTTATATCAACATATGCACATAGCTGTCATTACTGAAAAAGTTGAAGTGTCTCATCTGCTATCCTTCAAATTTTCCTGCAAGTATTTTCACTCTTAGAGTGACTGACAGGTCAGTTATTGCCAGTGAATACCTTTTTGCTATTTTCTGACTTGGCAGAACACTGAATCTTGCAAAACTCCACTCCTGGAATTTCAGAAATAAGATAGAAGCTCTTGCATCTTAAATTTGGCCTGCTCAGAATAATCTTCCAGGTGCCTGGCTGGCATATTATGAAAAAATTATGTTGAATTTCATAGTGCTTCGTAGTGTTCAATGTTTCATAATGTTGGCTGTGAGCTTTTCCAAGGGGGGCACCATCTTCCTGGATGACAGGAGGCAGCAATACTCTCTTTCCACTGTGTGCAGAACCAGAAGAGAGAGGTGCATGTATTCCTTCAGAAATTTTGATTGCCTAGTTTTGAGTGCAGGAGTGATATTGTCAGTTGTAGATTCTTCATGTATTGAAAAGGTGGGAAGCAGCTGGGTAGGAGATGTGTGAGTTACAGGTTTAATGGTTGCTTACAGGAAACAACAAAATAACAGATGGCATCAGGTGTGAAATACGAATAATGTGAAGTGCAGATATTTATGTGGTATGGGCTATTTGCTTACTGAGTAGGTGTAATCAGCCCTAGTTCAGAACATCTCAAAGGCAAATTAAAAATAGTGCTTTAAGAAGTTTGCAGTTCAGTGCATGCTGCCAGCCGTGCCTGCTCCTCTTCCTCTGCCTGCCCATCAGGCCGGGAGCGTTTTCTGAAAGGCTGAGGGGCGAGGAGCTGCTGCTGGCTGTCACCTGCCCTCTGCTGTCACCTCCCTGCTCTGCCTGGTGGGCTGCAGGATGAGCTGGAGCTCTGCCCCGCCAGCTCCCCCAGCTTGCTGTGCCCAGGCATCCTCCTCCTCCTCCCTGCTTTCTCTCTGCTCTCCCCCAACACTAAATTGTGGCTGGTTCTTCTGTGTTGATGTTGCCTTATTTTGTATTCTAGGTCCTTAGGACAGTACTCTTCAAAGATCAGTGTTTATGCCTCTCTTCACTGAGTGAGGCAGATTTATTTGGGAAAGTCATGCTCAGTTTTGTGCTCCCAAAGGGTCTGTAGCATAGGTGGTTGAACCTATGTGCTCCCAAAGGGACTTTAAGACTTGTAAGAAATATTTTTACATTTGTGTTTTAGTCTAATTAAACATAATGACGAGAGAGAAAAAACCAACCAAAAACCAGGAACACGGGGAGGCTCATCTGGGATCCTGCATCTTATCTCTTGATGCTGGTGTTGCCCTTGGCTCGATCAATGCTCTAGATTTCTGTCCTTAAGTGTGTGTAACAGAAATGGAAAATATATTCATGCATTTCCACTTGCTTTCCACTATCCTCAAGGGGATTATTTCAAGAATTGTTGGCTGCAGAACCCCAGATTTGATTACTGATTTTACTTAGTACCCTCATACTTCTAGTTTCTCTGTGTAATGTATCACCTTCCCTGGTGCAAGCAACCCAAATAAATCTGTGCACTTGAACACGTGTTGGCTGTGAGGGCTGTAGTGGGGGGAACTCTTGAGCAGAATACTGAGGCTTCCAAACAGGCCACAGAAACGGTTTCTTTCCAAACTTCCAGGTGTTTACATAAAATTTTGAAGCAGATTGTAGATACTTGAATGTGAAACAGCACTAGCCTAGGGCAGGTCAGGCTTGCTTGCTACTTGAACATTCCCTTGAGCCTCCTGATCTGCTGTAAACACTGGCGTACTTAAAAATTTATTTGGGTACATGTGCAGAGAGTAATCTGTTATTTTAAAAGCTTGTATCTTACTGGAGACATTAACACTTTTAATCTGTACTGCTTACAATTTCACTCCTCCAAAAAAAGGTAGAAATCTGATTCTATATTTTAAGAAATTTTATTTTTTTTTTGGAGCCCTAATCAAAAAGTACTTGAGAACTTACAAATTTCAGAGGAATCTAAATGTAAGCATTTTACCCACCAGGTATTTTGTACTCTAAAGAGAAATTCATTCCCATACAGAACCTGAATATCAAAGCAGAGTTAACACATCTTTACATTATATCATTGCAAAAGTTCATTTCCTAGAGTCTGAAATGTGCAAGCAATGTAAAGAACAAGTTTTTGCAGGATACAGCTCCTTGGCTTTTTGTAAATTAAGTTCTCGATTTGTGATTTCATACAGAATAATTAACAGGCAGTATAAAAACTGTTTCATAGATCATACCACAGGCATTTCTGACTAAATACTCTTTATATGTTCGTGAACATAAGCACTAAATGTGTTAAACTTATCTCAAAACTTTCCAAGTCAAATTCTGCTTTGCAAAACCCCGTAGCAGCTGCAAGCAACTTGTTTAACTGGATGTAACATTGGAACACTGCCCTCAGGAAAACATACTTGAGCAAAATAGCTCAGGGTAATATTACTGTACAGAAAATATGAACCGTTGTCCCTGTTTGGGTTTTCCCATCTTATACAAAAATAATGAAAGTAACATGACTTACCACATACTCATTTTTTTTTCTCCCCGGCGCACATGTTGGAATTGATTCGAAATAAGTTAAAGGAGCAGTTTCTCATGTCTGCTCTTCCTCCTTAAACTGTCCCATATGTATTTTGTTGTTGTTAGTGTGATTGACAGGCTTGGCATTTATGGTGGGTGGGAGAAAAACATTCTTAAAGTAAAAATCTAGAATACACTCATAGTCTAAATAAGTCTACAAAGAATGTTGGAAAACAAAGTCTTGCTTACAGCTATCTGTCTAGAAGTTTGATAGAAGTCTTGCTAATTGGTTTTGTCTTTTTTGGTTTTTTCATTTAACAGGAAATAAAAATAGCAACATAATCAACAGAAATCACAGAGTCTGAAAGGAACTTGGAGAGATCTTGGCAGGGCTTCAGCAGAGAGGCAGGATCAAACACAACACAGAGGAAATTGGGTTAGTTTTGGAAATCGGTTTGGTAACCCATTTTTTTAACTGAGTTCTTGGGGGTGCATCAGATTCTCACCATGTCCTTGAGTGGAACAGCAGGAAGATTATCTATAATAGATTTTGTGCTCTACTGCTGGACAGAGAAAAAGGAAATGTCTGTTTGTAAGGATAATTGCTGTCTAAGCATAGTTGCTGTCTAAGCACCAGATGGGCTTGACTAGGACATCCTCCTGTTTCTGAAAGAGCAAACCCAGTTTCATTAGCATTTGTTCATAAGTAGTGGTTTGGGAAACTCTTGTTAAGTCTTTTCACTTTCAGCACGCTCTTCAATTTGGCTGTGTCTTACTGAAAAATGTGGTGCCTAAACTGGTCCCAGTATAGTGTTTATCCCATGGAAACCACTTCTGGCTCAGTGATACCCTGACAGACTTTAGGAGTATGCTTGTTACGCAGCACCCATGTTATTAACAAAATCCTGAATACAATTAAGATGAGGACAAACCCCTGTGGAACTCTACTTCAAATACTCTTTGAGTTTGGAAGTGATTCACAGGATACCTTCTCAATGAGAGTCAGATGAGCTCTTACAACAGACAGTGCTTTAATCCCATTTCTCTAGTTTGTATGTGATGAGTTTTTGGTGGGACCTCATTAAAAGCATCAGTGATAATATGGGCCTTGTGTCCCTTATCTAGGTAGCTATCATAATGAGGAAGGAAATGAGACTTGCTGACACAGTTTGTTCCTGAAAAGTCAGTTTTTACTGCAGAAACAATTTATAAGTATATTGAGGCCCAACCTTTGCATTGTATATTCATGAGAATTGAACTTGGGCTGACTGTTCTGTAGTTTGCTCTCCTCCTTTGCCCCTGTCATGTTCAAGGGGAGATGTTTGCCCTCCTTTAGTTATATGAGGTATGAAAATGCAGTTCCAGAGTCTCGAGTTTCCTTTGTGACTGAAGTAGATTATTTTTTATGAATTTGATAAGTCAATTAAGGAGTTTTTCAGAGGCCAAAGAGAATTATGCCTGCCTAAGAACTTCACGGATCTTTGAAAATCTCCTTATTTTCTGTCACAGTGTTTTCCTCCATCCTTGTTTCTGTGAGAACATTCAGTACTGTAGCAGGGAGAATCACAGGATGTAATATATCTGTGTTTGTCCAAAAGTTAGGAAAGTCTTCACATTATGAAATGGGCATGTGGGTTTTTTAGATGTCTATTGTTCTAGTTTTGGTGTGTGGCATTGGAATCACCAAAGACTGAGATCCAAGGAAGCCTCAAATGGAAAAAATACAAAACCAAACCCCAAAAAGCTTGCTGAGAATGGTTAGTACCCTTGCTACACCAAGGCTGTACACTGATTTGAAACCTATCACCTTTAAATCAATTTAATTCCACTATATACAGTTTGCTGCATAAAATATTTCTTTATTTTGGTTGTTCTTCAACTCATTTCTGGGGCATGTAGTTTCAACTGAATTTTAATTATTGCCAAATGCTAGGGGATTTTGTTAGCATGTTTTGTCACAGAGGCTGGATACATGATATAAAACCCATTGTCTCAAGGACAATTGCTCTTTGTGTTATCACTCAACCTTCTGAAATCTTTTTATATGGCTTTTCATTGTTAGTTTGACCTTCTCTTTGGATTTAGCAACCGATTCAGCTGTTATTCTAGAGAGCTTTGCCACAACGAACCCTGTATTAAAAATGTACTTATTCTCATAGGTATTTGTTTGTAACCTGGATTTTGCACCTGGTTTTCTTTATCTTTTCAAAAATTCGTGTTTTTAGCTAGTACAATAAAATATAGCAGTAATAAAACCACAACTTGCTACAGAAGTGACATTGTTCATTAGAAATTCTCTTTGATTTTTTTGAAGGCTGGAATTGATGCTGTAGTGCTTCGTTGTGATATCCTTTGCAAGTACTCAGTATTTGCTGTTTAACTGAGTCACTTTTTTGATTATTATTCTTTTGAACACCTTGGCAAAACTTGCTGTCTGTTCCTCTAGATTCATGTGCTGCCTTGTATAGTTTGCACTTAGACTTTATATAGTTTCTTTATAAAACCTTTCCTTTGAAATTCATCTGTGTTGACTCTTCTGATAAAATATGGAAAAATGTCTATCAACAGCTTTCCATCTGGCAGTGTTTATATGCACTAAAACCTAATGAGTAAATTTAAAACCAGAAAAGCAGTATTATTTCAGTGTCTTTCCTTATTTAAATAAAATCCTAGGCAACTTAATTTTGAAATGCTGTGGCTGATGCTTGTTTTAATTTTTTTAATATTCTTTGATGGATTTTTTTGTATAATGAATTCTTGTTCAACCAGTATTGATTTTTTGTGAGGCTTGAGCATTGATATGTGTGGAAAGTATTTCACCATGCCCATGACCCTTCATATGAAATAAATGGAAAAATGTCAAAGTAGTACTTCAGCTCCCAGTGGACATAGCATTTTACAGTGGAAGATCTCAGCAATGCTGACCCTGTTGGTGCACATATACTGTACAGTACAGTGCCATAGGATGTTATGGCACTGTGTTACAGCGTTTCTGTGACTCTGACATGCAGGTTTCATTCAAAAACTTGTACCAGGTGAATTCATGAAGGTCAGAACTTCAGTTCTCCTATTTATTTAGAACAACTGAGATAAAATTGAACAGGATAAATAACTGGATGGGGGAAACAGGACACGGCAAAATCCAGGACTTTCTGTAGGACAGAAGGAAGTCTGAGGGAAACTGGTTAAATGTCATAGAGGAGGGAGAGTCTGAGAACAGAGTCTGCAATATAAAGTTGTTTGGGCAAGGTATTTATTGCTTATTGTCACAAAGAGAGCATGTGGAAGGAAGGAAGGAAAGCACCAAAAGTGATTGTTTTGGGAGGACCAAAGGGTTTGGGGAAGCATGCTATTCACTACTCAAGAGGGACGGGGTGGAGCGTCCGTGTCAGCTGGCCAGCATCCAGATATTGTTTGGACCAAAAATAAGCTGACCTCCTCTCTTCTGACTTGCAATCAGCAGATCCCTGCAAATGAAGCTGGGAAAATGAAGTTCTGAGCCTGTTAAATAAAGGCAGACAAAAGGAGGAATTCCAAAGAGGGGGTGGGGGCTTGAAGATAGATTGAGAAATAGAAGATAGAGAAATTGAAGAGATGGACAAAGGGAGAGGATTTAGAAGTGGAAGGGTACAAAAAGTAAAGAAAAGGAGAAAGGAGACAAGCTGTATAAATAGAGAATGTTTCTCAAGGTTTCTGGATTCATAAATAGGGCTTTTACATGTCTTATATCCTTAGCCTGCTGACATAGATAAAACTTAATGAGCAGAGTTTATTTGACAGTCAACAGAGAATATGATAAAATCTCCATAAGTAAGAAGGACCTTGAAAGCTGAGAGATCTATTTTTTTTTACATTCTGACTGTATTTGAGGAGATACCAAAAAGATATTTCAAGTGATACTGTGTTTATGATAATAAATTGTAAATGAAAAAACTATCAAGAAGAAAACGACAAACTGCTTTTGAATTTTTCTCATTTGACTCACAAAACTTGAACTCAGTAATTTCATAACCTTTTATTCTAGATCCTTTTTCTAGCTTGGTTTTGTTTATCATTTAGGTAATGGTAATGTTGAACATCTATCACCATGCTATTAAGTGAAATTACATCTAGATAAAATGCTCTCATAACTACAGGAGAGGTATGACAGAAACAAACACTCAGTGACAGATTGTTTCCCACACCAAATATGGAGGAGTCTTCTATTGTTATATGCTGAATAAAGCCAGAGTTTGGTGTGATTATGTCAATTCTCTTTTCATTTTTCCTGTGAACTTGCTTTTGTCAACCTCCCTCCCATACCTTAGCATCTCCTGTTCAATTGTCACAGAGATACACAAGAAAAACTGTGAATTTTGTCACAGGTATTTTCTTTGCACAGTGCCAAAGTCCCTTGTATGAATTAATGACAATACAGAGTTGTTTCTGTTTATTCTCTCCTCTCTTCCAAAGCCAGAAGCCACCATAATCATGTTGGTTTCTTTCCAAGGAAATACTGTGTTGCCTACTGAAAAAATGCTGGGGGGATTTTGTTGTACCAGGTGGAATTAATGGTAATGAGGGTAGTAGTTAACTGCTGCTACCATTAAAGTGTATCTCAAGATTTTGTGCTGTTTCTAGGGAATGTACTAGGAAATGTTAGCTCAGTATTCATGCATATTGGAAACTAATGGAGTATACTCCAGTAACACTTCTCCTGTGTGTCCTAAACATTCCTCTGATAAGCTTTTTAGGTGTCTAGATATGAGGTGTTTGGTATGCATCCATCTACTGACAGCATTATAAATATTGCATTTCTGACCTTCAGATTTTCTCTTTTGATCTCTGGTTAAATGATATATTTGCCAGTTTGACACTGCTGACATTCTGTCTGTTTGGTCTAGCATTGTTATACCATGATTCCTTGTGATCCCATTGTCATGGGAATGATATCTCAAATGATGACTATCCTTTGAAGCAATGTGGGAAATAAGCACACTGGCTAATCTTCATTTGCAAGAAGACTTTTTTATTGTGAAGTGCCTACTTCAGTGTACAGTATAAATTATTTACCTAATGTCAATGTATTTAAGAATACTGCTGCTTTATCAGATAGCATAAAGGAGGATAAGCTAGTATTTGGGTGGATAGTAAGTGTCTTAATCATGGTTTTAATCAGATTTCCCTTTACTTTTGTTTTCCCTTGCACTGCATTGGGCAAACCTGCATTTGCAAGACAAACTGAACAGCAGTAGAAATAGAAGCTTCCTGTTTTCCCTCAGTGATGAATGTTTCACTTCTCTAGAAATACTCTCTTCTCTAGGATTGGTGAATATTCACTTCTAGAGAAGTGAACTGTAAACTATAGGAAGTAAGAAGGAGAATAAATGAACACAAAAATTTGCGCTCTAGTATACTGTCTTTCATATATGCTTGTTTTAAGTTTTTGAACACCTCAAAAGCAGTCCTACCTTAGAATTCCACGCTTGTTTTCAAAAGTCGATTGGATGTATGATGTGAATAAAGACTTGATAATGTTACCTGCATTCCTGATAAATTGAAGTCTGTTTAGATTCAAGTGTTTTATCAAAAGTCAGTGGGAGTTTTTTACACATAACCTTTATGTCCTCGTTCCTTTGTTATTAAAATGAAATGAGAACTTAAAAAAAAAAGTTGACAATAAATGTCAGGCTGATAAAAACCTCACCACTGACCTTCAAAGCAATGCGATTTGACTATGATATGGTTACCCACTGAGGCCAGAAGTTAAAAATCAGGTGATGCAGTGATGACTTTCATCCTCTGGAGCGTACACGTTCTGCATAACATCCCACGCCTCATTTTTCACCTCTTTTCCACTGTCCAGAGCATGATCTATTATTTCTGCTTGTAATTTGCATCTCTCCGTTGTTGGCAGACTACAGCAGAGAATTGAATTCTCTGGCAATTCTCTCCTCTTGGTCAGCTGTGCCCCAGTTTGTAATACTTCATGTGCTTCGTATGGTGTGCTGTATATGTGATTGTCACATAACGAGTGCAAAAGCTATGGGAACATACACTGGCCCTGATATACCTGCATCAGCAAAATGAAATGGAATGGCCCATAGCTTATAACAGATTAGAAGTTATTTAATGTCCCAGTAAAATTGCTTTTAACTGTATTCATCTCTGCTCTTTCCTGTTGACTTGGGTGGCTGACCTTAAGTTGGACTTTGAGGCACGACAATCATTTTATGGTTCAGAGTTAACGTTCTGTCACAGTGGGTGCTGCAGGCACTCTGACCCAGTGTCCCTATTGCATCACTGCGATGATGCCATCAGTGTTGCTTAACAAGCCAGTCCATCTTTTGGATTTCTACTGACAGTTTTCAGGGTGCTTACATCAGCTTCAGTCATGTCTTTGTTTCAGGTTTTAAAGAAAGCTCAATAACATGTAAGGGACAATAACTACCAAGTAATTTTCAGGTTGCACCTGGAAAGCCCCACAATCAGACTCATTAAATAATTTCTTTTTTTACTGAGGATCTTCCTCACTTCTTTTCCCCATAACTTCATCTATCAAGACTTCATAAATAATTGCAGATCCAAAAGGAAGCTTGAATTGAGGTATTGAAAGATTTAAGTGTTTTAAGAACTGAGGTTCTGCTCTGGATGGACTGAACTCAGGAACTTCATGATACTATAAATAATTATTTTCATTTTCCTTTTTGTTCTCATAACAGATGAATTGCACTCAGCTCTCTTACCTCTTGCTGTTTCTCACAGCATACAAACCCCTGTGAGTCAACACTTTCTGTAAGAGCAGTACAGCAGGAGAGAAAGGCCAGAAAGAATGCAATATTTTTGTGAGGGTTTTCTTAGATCAGTCTCCTTCAGATGCTTTATCTGTATCCCAGGAAACTTGAGAGCCCAGATACTTACTTGTCAAACTAAGTAGGCTGAAACACCTCTCCTGCACAAGTGTGGTTAAGAATCTCTGAGAAGGTGAGGAACATCCCAGGCGGTATAAGGTGGCCTGCTTTGCCTGTGTCTCTGAAAGACTGGCGTTCACCCTGCTGCTGATACAAACCAGACTGAAAAAAAGACCAGACTGACCCCTCTGGTTGATGTGAGGCAATATATGAATTCATAAGGATTGCCCTCCTGCCTCCTACTTTTTTTTCCGAGTTTCTGTCAATTTGTCTGCTTTTAGATTAAAAACTGCCTTTGGGAGTGTGGTGTCTTCCCCTTCTTGAAAGATTAGAAACACTTCAAAACCATGGTGATTCTGTTGTGGAAAAGCAGCTTTCTGTGTTTGTTCACCCTGTCTGAAAGACAGAGCTTTCATATTTATGGTGTTTATGCCTCTAACAAAAACATCCTTGCCTATACTGCCTATAACTAGTAAGAAATTACCTTTACAATTAGTTCCCTCTATGAACTCCAGTTTCAAAGACTCAAAAGTATTTTGTGCAACTGCATATAGAAGAATCCTAGAACATCTTCCTTACAAAAGAAGATTCTATTCAAATACAATCAGTCTCAGAGCAAAGCTGAACTCTAGCATTTCATATAAAGTTTCAGTGCTATTTGATAGCTTCATAATAGAATTTAGGAGAAATGTTGAATAATCTTCCCTGTTTCAGAGGGTATCACCTTCTTTAAGACTTAGTTGTAAAATTTTTGCCTACTAGAGGAATTTTGGGTTTTGGCTTTAACATTATTTGAAAACCTGAAAAGCAAATTCAAGTAAACTTCTTGAATGGAGATGACACCACCCCTTTTTTTTCACAGAGAAGAAAATAGTACTGGGAACTATTTGTCAAATGTTATATGGAGTTTCAGTATTGACGCTTAATTTTTTGTGGGGGAATTTTAGTAGGTTTTTGCCAAGTTCCCCGGTTGATTTTATCCTTTGTATTGTTCGCACACTTTGAGTGTTCTAATAAATGTTCTAAACAAAAATTTTTTTTACATTAATTCCCACAGAATATGCTGCAGAAAACTGTTAATCTGATTACTTTGTTTAGATATCTAAATTGCAAATCCATTGCAGATAAACCCATTCATTTTTAGAAACTGAGTAAGCAAAGATAAAAGCACTTTCAGAAAGGATGCCTTTTAATGAACTGTTTTGTTAGAATGACCCCAGAACCACTCAGTTAAAGTTCAGGGAGAAGAATCAAATGAAGTACTGTTTATTTCCAGAGAGGATCTTAATCCTTAATGTGCTTTGCTTAATGTTACAGGATCTTCTGGGGGAAGTTAATGCTTTCTGTTCTTCGAAGTTACCAGCTGAATTTGCAAGAGCACAGAGCACTTTTCTGGACTGACACAGCACAAATGAGGTGAAATCATATGATTGTTTCTGAATATTTTTCAGCACATTTTGAGAAGATGAATTGGTGTTAAAAAGAAGTGAAGAAGATCAATGGCAACTATGTATTTTACTGTTTGAATAACATTTCAGATTAAAAATACCAACACACTTTCCCCTGCCCGCATCCCCTTCTGCCTCCTCAAGCATGATGAGGACATAGCAGAACAGGGACTGTGTACTAACAAAAACTGCACTGAGGAATAAGCTATTATTATTATTATTATTAAGTCAGTTAAAGCAGGTGAGAGACCCTGTGTGTTTTCAGTCAGTACTAGGATTAAAACAGAAATCAGGAAAGACAGTTTCTGAGTGGTGAAAGGCATTTTAAGTTGAATAGCTTTTAATCTAGGGCAACTGATCTTATATAATGTCTACTAGTAAATCTTTCTTCTAGAAGATTAGCACAATGAAGTTGCAAATCCATTTTGAAATAGACTGCTTGACTTGAAGAATGAATAGTGAACTTGGAGGTGAAAGTCATTATCACCAAATATACACAGAGAGTAGGTGTCAGTGGCCATATACACATACTGCACAGTTTTTTCACTTCTTCAGGAAAATGTATTGAATATAATTTTAATTAGGTTTCATTTCACTGTTCTACGTTTGTTTCTTGCAGGATTAACAAATATCATTTCAAATAAGTCACTTCAGTGGCAAATCTCCTATTAACAATGTCTAGATGTATTTATTGTCCAGGGTAAATTCCAATAAGATCAAAACACTAGCCAGCAAATCCTGATTTAATAAATTATTTCCCTATATATTTATTCTATGTATTTACTCTGAAATTTAGTAATAATGTTCAAAATCACATTTCAAAGCAAAATAATGAATGACAATCTGCAGTTGCAAAAATCTGTTATCACAGACTTACTCAGTGAAAGGAAACAGTTTCTGAGATGGGTTGTAATGCTTTAGGCCTATCTTAACTCTGTTGCTATATATACAGTGCATGTAGGAGGTGGTAGCGTTTAGTTAAGAGAAATTCAAAGCACTGTAATGTCATGTTGTAGCAGCCCATAAGGGGGAGTATTCAACTGCATTGAATCCTTAGAGCTCAGGAAGAAAAAAAGATCTAATGCAAGGCAGTTGATCTCCTGTTGACAGTGAAAAGTAATACCCTAAAAGAAGAGTTGGCAGTTCTTTAGGCTCAAAACAATTTTAACCCCATGTATACATAAAATAAAATAGCAGATGTCTTATTGACCCATAACCAGCATAATTAGTTCTTAAAAGTGGAGGGGTGTTTTTTTTTGTTGCTTGGAATAGTTTCTTCATTTATTTGACTGGATGGTTAATTTATTAAGAGTTAAATTGGAAATATTTATACACACAAAATTACTGTTTCATTTTCTTTCCCATATTCATGCAGGTTCTACCTGTATTTGTACCATAGATGATGTTGATGTACTTCTTTTATGTTGATGCTGTTAACAAAAGGACCTCTTATTGTGACTGCTGTAACTGAGATAGGAATCTAGCCCACAGTACACATTCATGCAGGAGACATTTGCAGCTGTCAGAGTTGGCAGCTCACTGGCTTGTTTTGAGATCTGTGGATAAAACCCAGTGCAGATTAATGACAAGATATAGGATATATTTTTTTTTTTTTTGATAACTGACACTTGGTATCAAGGGGGCTTAACATGACAGTTGACTATTAGTTTATCCTGGCAGATTTTGTGTGGAAGGCAATAGAATAATGCCATGCTTCGGGAAGAAAATGCTATAGTTTGCCTTTTATTTGGGAATCTCCATGTTCTTGTTAAATACTATTTACGCAATTTAAGAAAGTCGTAATTACCGAAGTTAGACAGAATTCTTAATGTTCCCTTATTTGTCAACAATGAAAATACAACAAGTACAGAATTTTGCTCTGTACTAGTGTGCAACAGCCTTTCACTGACCCTCCATAAGGAAAATATTGTGCTAAATCCAGAAAATATTTTCAAATTAACTTTTATTGTGACCAGTATATGAAAGGGAGATAAGTGTTAAAGTTTCACCTTCTTTGTCTGCCAGGGCTGATATGCCCCATGTGCATACATCACCCTGTAAATAGAAGCTGTGTTAAGATATGCCAAGTTCTGACTTTGATACACTTTCTGGTGAATAGATGTTTGCTGATTCTATAACTTCAGAACTTAATGTTTGCTCAGTTTGAAATGAGGTCTTTAGTGAAGGCTTTATCTGAAGATGATCTACTGTCATTGATTGTAAGCCTAATGGATTTTCTCTCCACTTTTGGATTGATTAAACAGTGATTTCTGAGTTAGACATTTGGAGATAAGTGATATTGACCACCGGTATTTCATGTATGTTTTTATGCTTTAGTAAGCCAAATTCAAGAAGTGTGTCAACAGTAATTGGAAACAATACCTTTATCAAACCATCTCTGAAAATGGCCAAAAATACTGAAAGTTTTCCTAATGAGCCAGAGATAATTATTTCATTTCTTGAAAGATTACTTTTACTTGAAATAAGTTCATGTTTAGAGGAAACAAGGAATGTGTTCTCAGTCTGGAAAAGTAGTTAGCACTCCTTTCTCAGGTGAACTATTTGAGCATTTGACATTCCTTCCCTTCCCCTGCAAAAACAGTGATTACAAGAACAGGAATTTTAGCTGACCTGTTCTTAGCACGGAATTGTCCTCATGTAGCAATATTATCCCATTGTGTTGAAGTAATTAATCTCAATTGTTCACCTAACAATTCTTTCTCCATTTCAGTTTACTGTTCAAATATTTCTGGGTAAAATGTTGCTAGATATAACACTGGAATCTGTCTTTAAAAGGTGATTAATTCCCATTTTATGGACAGTATTATTGGCTTACAAGTTTCAGTTAAATTTATGAGATTAGGTTAGAAGAATTTATACTTAGAACAAATCACATGAAGAAAGAAATTAAACCTCTGTGGATAGAACCAAAGTTTATGTGAGGGGTCATAAGGATCATATGTACAATGAGACTGGACTTGTCATGTCTTAAAATGGCATGTATCATGTTCAGCCATTATGGAAAATATTATGGTATAATAGTCTCTCCTGGATGATACAGTAACAAGCAGCTGGATAGCAAGAAAATGTACCTCTGGTTAATGTACTCCCTGAATCCCTGAATCCCTCAGGAAACGTCGCTGTCCTGAATCTCTGTTGGTATATGACTGCTGTCTCAATAAAATCATACCAACTGAATGATAAATGTTTTCAACTTTGAGCATTTGACCTACCCAACACAGAAAAAATGTTTTTAACATTCATAGAAGTGAAATGTTTGTATGTGTGAATGCACCAGTATGCAAGTTAAAAGCACATTTCTTCTGCACCAGTTGTAAAGGGCATCACTATTCCCTAGATCCTACTGAATACTTGTTTACTCATTTAGTCTTCTCAAAACCTTAGATGAGTCTCTTATTGAAACACAAGTTTTTCCTTGCCATCTATTCAAGTTTCAGTTATACTAGCTGAAGCAGAAATAATCCAGAAGCTGGCCTTAAACCAGGAATGAAAATGAAATGATTTCTACTCAGTGTAGAAGCCACAGCACTCATCTTGGTCCTCTTTTTCATGAAGTCTTCAAATAGATTTGTAAATTCATAGGTGTTACAGTGGCAAATGACTAACAGTCATCATAGAATGTGACATTTTGCACAACAGAAATCAACTTACGTAAAAAAACCCCCTGTTTTATATCCTGTGACTGTGGTTGAACTAAAGAATATACTTCATTAAAATATTCAGTTTTGATAAAGGGTTTCCGATGTTCTGAAAATTTGCCACCAATGCATCTGCACAGAAATTGATGAAGGTGGATGGTTCACATTTGCCATGTATTTCTGGTGAGAGCTTGAATTTATCAAGATGGCTGCATATTGCATCATATCAGTCTAAATATATCTAAGTCTCAGTATATGTCATGAGGGCTTGTCCTGACATGTCAAAATATGACTATTAAAAACCAAGATCATAGTTAAAGGAATGCCTGCAACTTATTTAAACAAGAGCATATGTTTTAAAAAAACCCAAACCATAGTAACCTCCCACCCCAAAAACTGTTCAGTGCTGTTACCAAAATCTAACAAAAGCCAGAGATCCAACACATATTAAACTGATTGCTCTGGGATGCATTTTGTTTATGATCCTATAGGACTCAGTGTTTACAGAACTTAGATAAACCAGAAAATGTCACCAGCAGAACCAGGGTTTTTTTGTTTTCTTTTTACTTCTCATTCAAATATGATACTTTAAAATAAAAATAGCCCTAAATTTAAAACTAAAATAAGGAATTAGGAGAATATGTATTTTAAATCGCTTTATGTTGCCTGGCTTCACATCAAGTGAAATACATTTTTCAGCCTAAGCTGATTATGGGTTATTTTTGGATAATTGATACAAGGAGTTTCATTTTTTGGTTTAATGAATGCTTTTAATTACAGAGAAACATTTTGGTTTCATTTTGTGGACAGTGTTCTGTCTTTTCCAGTCAAACAAGTATATCTTTCAAGAGTTGCTCAGCAAATGAACCAAACCCACTTTCTTTACCTGTTTGCACTCCATGAGATTCTCTGCATTCAGTATAAAGCACTTGCCCACATGAACGCACTAATTTGCTCAAGAACTATATTTAATTAGGGGCCTCATACGATCACTTTACAGGATGAAGAGAAGAGAGAAGATTAAATAGAAAAGAGGTGCAAATCTTGGCTTAGAGTTCTGCAGAGAGAAATTATTTCTTGTATGGCCTAAAACCAAGCCAGGTGGCTTCTTCTGAATCAGGTCTGGCTCTGGGCTGTTGGACACTCAGCCCAAACACAGCTGTTGCTCCCAACACCCAACACCCCTATACAACAACAAGGTTTCTTTGCTTGCACAGGAATTAATTAACCATAAACCCACTGGGTAATGTGGATATATAATCTCAGCAATCCTGACCCCTGCTACCTTAACATTGTCCATATGCCTGAAATTGCTGGCCCTGTAGTACTTTTAGGCCATGGGATCCTATTGAATTCAATTCTTAGCACTAGTGAATTCTGAGCTCTAAAGATTTAACTTGTTCATTAATGTTCAAAAATGATTCCTTTTAGCCAAAATCCAAGCACAGTTTTCAGACCTTTTCTCACATCTGTGCTCAATCAATTTTCTAATTTCTAGGCTTAGTCTAAAAGACAGGCAAATGAGCTTTGTTTCCTTTGAACCTAACAATTATCCTAACCTAATGATTAATATGGATATATTGCATCACACAGCTGAAAAAGATTGAAAAGCAATGGTCTAAATGGAAGGTGGATGAGTTTGGACCTTCTAGTCACTTATGAAAATAAAAAACCTGAAGAGCGCCAAGTATGCTGCTTAAGCTTAAATATCTGCCTATTTTGAAATGTGAGTGAGGGGAAGAGTATTGACTACTTTTCAGGCATACTCGCATGAATTAGGGTGCAAAGTGATATATAACTGTTCAGATGTACTCGGTTTATTTGTAATACTGAAGTAATCTTGACAAGGTTGAATGTTTTTAATGTATCCATTTTAATAGATGTCGATTAAATGTGGCTTCTTGGGAAAGACACCAACAGGACAGACCTTCAGTCACTGCTGTAATGGAAAAATAGTCTCAAACTTGACAAGAAAAGAACCTGAGTGATCATTATTTTGATGTATTCCTAAAATCTTTCTTGCTTGCTCTGGAGATAATTGAGGAGGCTCTAAAGCCTTTTTAAAAAGTAAGTTATAAAGTGACTGGCTCTACTACATATGAAATGCCTTCTCAGCTGGATCTTCTGTTTGCTCAGGTTTTGCAAGGGCAAGGTTTTCCAAATTTTCCTGGGTAGTTTACAGAGTCAGGTGCAGCAGTTGAGTTCTTTTGGCTCAGAAATTTTGGAGAGAGGCTGAGTTGTAAGTTTTGATGTCAAATGTACAGTATTGTGAATGACAAGGTAGTAACAAATTGTAACTCCATCTGTTGTGCACTGAGTATTTAGTAGTTTTATTTTACAAGTTCACTTTTCCATTATTTTCCTAATGATTTTACTCAATCAATGTGCTATATTCCTGTGCCAAGCTGTGTAAAATAACTTTGAGAACACATTATGAATGCAAATACATGAAGTAGAACTGAGTCTGAAGAAATATTGCCAGTTGCTACTTCTTTCCTGCTTAGTACTTAGAATTTCTGCCCCTCAGCTTTACCCTTCTAGGTTGTACTGCTGCCTGTTTACCCTGGTATTTGTGCTGTAACCTGCTTGTGGGTAGTGCAGCTGTGGAGGTGACATGAGGTGATCCTGTTGTGGTTTGCTGTGAAGCAGAGGGAGCGTGGGTGATGGCTTCCTATCATGCCACAAAGGTTGCTGGGTTTGTGTTCTGTTTTCTCATGATTTTGACCAGTGAACAGTGATGAGAATATGTCTAAATGGTTGCTAAAAGGGAAGAATATTACTTCCTCTAATATTTTCTGCCTCAAATGTGAGTTTACTTTTATTTCCTCTCAGAAACATCCACTCTTACAATCTTAGGTAGTTTCTTTAACCTCCCTTTGTCAGTATTCATCAAGGAGTACTTATGTTTGGTTCCTTTCACCACGCTGTTTACAACCAGAACAGTAAGGGCTCTTGAAAAGTTGATCTGAACCTTTTTTTTTCAGACATCCAAGCTGAGCATAATTGCCCTCAGTTGTGTCCCCTCTTTGTCCCCTGTCACATATGTGTCCCCATCCCACCCTCTCTCCTTGTTTTCAACACCTGTACAATGTGAAGGGAAAGGATCAAGAAGACATTTTAACTCACATAACCCATATACAAGTGAAATAAGGAGCCAGGAAGCCATAGACTTGGTATAAAAGGAAAGATATAATGTACATATAATTACTTGTGACAGAGAATTTTCTGTATTTACTGAAGTATGAAAATATACATGGATTTTTCCCTCTGCAGGTTGTGAAATTTGTACTTTATTAGATCCTACACAAGATAATGGAATGATCAAATTTTCTGCAGATACAAACCCATACTGTTAGCAAAATATAATTTTATCAATGTTAACTGCATGGTTCAGTGGTCATGATACATGCACACACACACACCCCCTACAAGTCTTTAATTAAACTCGTGTATCCAGTCTCTGTATCATGTCCCATTTTGTTTACATAAAATTTCATTACTTGCAAGAGATATTGGATTGCTTTCCCATACATTAAAAAGCATGATGACATCTTATATAATTATTTTAGTAGTTCAGTAGTATTGAGTATCTTCCTCCACAGAATTTTACTTCTTGACATGATTTGGATATACATTCACTTACAGCTGTCAAAGCTGTAGTCTGTGTATGTTGTTATGGCTTCCTCATTCCTTGAAGGTCATTGTACAGTTGCCGTGCATATTATGTTGAGATATTCAGGTGTGTTGTGTGATGAGTCTGTAGAGCACAGAAAGGTGGGTAAGGACATAAGAGAGAAAAAGCAGTATTTTCCTCAGTGCCTCATGTAAGCAAGTTGGTGGTTTGGCCTAAATATATACAGGAGATTTTCTCCAATTTCTCCTATTTTACTATTTGCTTTGGACAGTGAAAACTTGAGTGGTAGGTTGGTGTCACTTCTCTGGTGCTTAACTCAAGCTTACAGAAAAGCAGCCCAGAGTATCAGGAAATGAGCTAGCTGGGTTTTGAAAACAGACATGTACTTAAATTGTCAAAACACTATTTCTTGGCTATATGATAATTTTGGCATCTACTGGGACCTGCTCTCCATAACCATTAGCAGAGTCTCAGGATTAAGGCCTTTCTTCCTCTAACTTGTCCTGATCTTACATCTCTGTAAAATAACACTGTTGCACAGACAAATTTAGCCCCTCTTTTGGTTTTCATGTTTGTATGGATGACATTTGAATTCTAGTGCATTGTGAACCTCATAATGATCTGCCAACAGCAAAAAAACCCTATGATATTGAATTGTGTCCTTAATAACATCACAAAGTGCAAAGTGATTAAAAATGGCATGCATTTTTAGTAAACTTTTTGAGTAAATTGTAACAGAGCAGCATTTGCAAATATATTTACCCGCTTTATGTCCTTCCTGCTGTCATGCTTCATAATATATGATAATAATTAGCTTAGCATGGGAGCAGAAAACCAGAAGGATATAGGAAACCTTATGAGAAGAAAGACATAGAAGCTTTCTGGAGAAGTTCTTTAGTATTCTGTGTTCTTGTGATTTGCCACTTAAATCCTGAATTACCAGCTTGATTAATAGTTATGTGAGAGTATGTTGAGTCTGACTTTTTACGTAGAAGAAAATTAACTTCCATTTCTTAAAACTGAATCCTCTCTGCAGCAGTAAACACAGGAAAGAGGAGTAAAGCTCGTAACGCAACTACTTCAATTAGGTGCAATTGTACTATGTCTTTAAAAAGTATAAAAATGTGTCAAAGCTTGTGATGGAATTTTCTAATATGCGGCTGTGCCTCATAAAATAATGGCATGAGACTTGCACCTATCATTTAAAGAGTCATAAAGATTAATCTAAAGGCTGCCTTCTCAAAAATGTTCTATGGCCAGTGCTTTTTCTTATAAAGATTGACCAACATATGTTCACAGCTAAGTAAACATGCACTGCTACACCGGGACACGGTTTCTAGGGGCTATTGCAACTTTGAATTGGCTTAGTAATATTGAGTTTTCTGCAAATTGAAACAATGGAAGCAAACCTTGAGATAGCCTGGAAAAAGAATTGCTCATGGCTTGGAGAAATAACTTTCTATGGAGTTGGAAATAAATTAACCTTCATTTTAGTTAAAAGTAGAGTCATCAAATCCACACTGCAAAATAAAAAATGTGTAAGTATTTTGTGATACTCCAGGCAGCTGCCAAATTATTAGGTGAACTGAGTAAGAAATAGAAAGTAAGCTTTTTGTGGAAACTGTGTCAAGAACTGTTTTGGGTTAAAAAAATCCTGCTGCCTGATGCTAAGTTTTCTGCTATGAATTAATTACCCAGATAGGTTACTTCTGCTGTAATTAGTTCTGCATTAGTGGAATGCTGAACCTCAATAAATTAAAAAGGTGAGAATTCTGTTTCATTCCACTCTGCTTTTCAGCTTCCTTCAGTTCAAATTTCTAGGTTAAAAAAGAGACTTCTAATTGATTTTTCCTTCACCTGCAAAATTCACAACACATCACTTGGATGAACATCTGTTTTGTTTTCTCTGTGTAGATAGCACAAAGATATGTCTAATCCTCATCAGCAATTCCTTCAGCTTCTCTGATGCTGGCTCTAACTTTTCCCTACAGCTTATTTCAGTGGAGTGTGCAGAAAGAGCTCTGTCAGGACTCACCATGCTGTTAGGTGTTACCTATCGCTTTTGCTCAATAGCCAAAAACTGAGATAAAATTTATCTTGGTTTGACTTGCATAAACTTTTAAGAAGGGGGAATTTTGTATAATATTTTTCATAAGTTTCTCTACCCTCTGCAACAACATTATCTATTGTACTTATTCTTACTTACTTCTCTCTTTTATATTACTTGGTCAGATTATCTCCTCAGCTTGATGGTGTGGGAACTTTCCTGTACTATTCAAAATTGCATGTATAGTTGAAAGATTTCTGTGAATCATGGCAATAGCCTTTTCCCAGTTTTCATTATTTTGGCTTAGGTACATCTATCTTTATTAAATGCATCATGCTTTAGTCCCTGTAAGTGTAGAAGGCATAAATCTCACACGTTTGTATGTTCTGCAATGTAAATAGGTCTAGAAATGCTGCAGTGTTCGCTGCAAGGTGCATCAGTTTGACCACCTAGCAAATAGTATAACAACTAATTAAAAGAGTATACATGAACAATTTAGATATTTTATTTGCAGTGTCCTACTAGAGGAGCAGGAGAGGACATAAATATTCTTCATGAGATAATGAATGATAAGCATTGTTCTTGTAAGTGTTATAATTTTATTATAATGTAACAGTGTTAATTTCTAGTATTGTATGGTTATGTAAGAAGTTTCTGACATGTCCACAATAATGTTATTGAGTCATTGTTGAGATAAATAATATTTACAGCTGCCTAAATATAGACTGTGCAACCCTGTTTGTGTAGTTCCTCATCTCTGAAAGGTTGCTTGGTATTCCTTAGTTAATGGAAATGTCTTTAATAGTAGCAGTGAGATAAATGTGACCAGCTAAATAAATGGTGCTCGATATGCAGACAGATTTACCTTTGTAAACTGTGCTTGGAAGAGATGCATAACTGTCAAAGGAGTTGCCTGGCCATGTATATCGATGGGATTATGCAGATATGTCTCTGCTTGTTGCTAAAGGTTCACAAGGCTCTCATGAGACCAAAGTATAAAGAAAACCATTGATGTACCAGCACAAAAATCAAAGAATAGTCCAATAACAATCAGAACAAGAAGAAGCAACTACCATACACAGAGTAACTAAAGAGAACAATTGTAAACCTTGTTACTGAACAGAGAGACCGAAGGATGAGTGAAAATAATAGTTTCCAGGGAATATAGGTATATTGATGTGAGTAGGAAGTAGCTCCTGCTAGGATTTGTCACCAATTACTTTTCCCAATGCTGTAAGGGAGAACCCTATTGCTCTATTTAATTATTCAGAACTATGATATTGCTCTTTCCTAGTTTCTTCAGAAAGGGTTTAGAAAAAAAACCTTTCTAGAATACCTGTATATGCAGTAAATTAAGTAAGCTGTTAACTCTTGGTATGATTTGAGAGATGTTGCCAAATAAATTCTTTTTATTCAGATTTCCATCTTTAATTAGGTAGCAAAAAAAGAGATAATCAGCTATTTCGACCATATACATCAGAAATATTGTACATTTGATGACAACTACTACAAAATTTTGTGTCCTCTCTAAGTCTACTTTATATGCCAAATAGCATCATACAGCCAAGAGAGCACATTCAAAACATACTATCATTTAATAAGTTTTTTAAAATCTTGGTCATATGGCTTCTTATGGAGTTTATAATCTTTGACTGGAATAATTCGAGCACTTAGACGTCAGAGCTGCCCCCTAAAAACATTCTAGTGGTTCAAAGAATATAAATATCACAGAATCGATTTGGCTGGAAAACACCTCTGACATGGAGTCCAGCCTTTGACTGAATACCCGCCTGTCAAGCATACACGGCACCGAGTGCCACATCCAGTCTTTCCTTGAACACCTCGGGGGATGGTGACTCCACCACCTCCCTCTGCACTCATTCCAAAGCCTAATCACCCTTTCTGTGAAGAAATTCCTCCTAAAGTCCAACCTGAATCTCCCCTGGTGCAGCTTGAGACTATAAAAAGAGAACTGGGAGAATTCATTTTTCAACCAGGAAAAACACCCGCTGTCTGATTTTTAGGCACTGAGAGAACAGGTATAAATGACAAAGGAAATGCTTAGCAGCCAAGAAAGCCAGAATTCAAAGAGAAGAATAGTGATGGGAATATCCAGGCAAAAACAAATATGAGAAGCATAAAAAATTTTCCATGAAGTGGTTCATTGGAAAATATGAATTACCGAAGAAAAATGACTAAATGAAAAAGCTAAGGAAAATTAATCATTGTGGAACAATACTGTGTGGGATGCTGTTAAGCCTATGTGAAATAAAAAGGCATCCAAACAATCGCTTCTCTGATTTTTATTGTTGGTATTTGAGAGATGCTTTCTCTGAAGTTTAGCAGATTTTATCTGTGTATTAAAAGCAAATTTCACCATTCTCCTCATGAAAGCTACATGAATGGACAAGCACTAGTTTATAAAATATTTACAATGCAGCTCACATGACAGCAGGGCACTGAAAGACTGACAATAATCAAGAACGTGCAGTGAAAGCATGTGTGAATACTGAAACTCAGAGGAGCTGTACCTTCCAGAATTTTCCTCCGAAAGAATCTCCCTTTGAAGTTGGTCGGTACTCTGGGCCTCAGGCCTGTACAGACACTGTTTGAGGAGTTTGGGATGCTGTTGTTGGCACCCACATCACAAGTGATGGAAGATGTTTACTTAAATGGCCATCAGTTTTTGTGTCTCATTCTTAATCTTTGCCTTTGATAGCGTGCAAAACTGATCCACAGAAAGAACATAAAAGTTTGTTCTGGATTTCCCTCAAGGAATGTGAACTACTCTGAACTCCATGAGAATGTAATGAGATGGAAAATTTCTGCAAGTTTCTGTGGTTTTAGGCCATGAATCATATGTGGTGTCATGATTCAGATAACAGTATACTTTTCCTCTGTCATAAATAAGAGACATGCTTTTTCTCTGTTGTGTTTGCTTTCTCCCTAATGCATGTTCTACTTTCTGTGGTACTGTCAAAAATATTATGATATAATATTGTAGGAGAGTTATTCACCCATCTGGGATATGGAAATCCTGTTAATTTTAGAAGATACACTTAATAAAATTGCATAATTGGCAGAGACTTTTTCATATTATACTGTGTTTATTAGAGAAAATCTCTTTGCATTAGGTTCAAAGCCAGAAATTGATTTCCAAAGGAGCTGAGTGCCTAGGTTGCTTAGATATTTTGAAAATCCCACTAGGTCTCTGTTTGGAGCTTTTTGGCACCAAAATACCCTCGAAAATCTGGCTTAAGAGTTATAAGAGTAACACAAAGGAATAATAACTTGTTATTCATGCCAGAAGGATTTTACTGGCACTGAGCATATTGATGTTACACTGGGGAAAATTATATTTACATGTTTTAGAGCACTGAATTAATTATAACATAAAATAAAACTTTGTTTAACATATGTAAAGAATCTGTTCTCAAATACATTATTCCTTGTAGGGATTGAGATAAAGTGTTTTACCAAGCCTAGGAAAGCTATAAACAGGGAAGTGACCAGTGTTCAGTGGTTGATTAGTAGTCTGGAAAAAAGACATGGAACAGCCAAAACAGATTGCTCAGCCTTAATGCCAGATCCATCACTTTTTTTTTTTTTTGCTTCCTTGCTGCTATTATTTTGCTTAAGCTTCTTAAAGTCTGCTTGTCCATTTTCCAGTTCCTATGAAAATATCTCATATAATTTCAAAATAACCTTGAAATTATTTATTTTGACAATTTTAAGGTTATAAATCCACAAGAGGAATAGATATTTTGGTGTCTGGGTTATCCTTAGGCAAGGGAAGAAATGAATGAAGTCTAATCTATATACTGCACTATGTATGTATTTTCTTCATGGCCTCAGGAAGACCCCAGAGCTGAAAGCTCTATATTAATTTTTGATGGTTATTTTCTATTCTGATGAAAAGTATTTCTTTGTATCTGCAATAATACAGTTGAAGCAGCAAGAGCTATAGGGCTCAGAAAATGCCAGCAATTCTTTTACAATTTAATTTTAAACTCAGGGCCATAATTGCAGAAAACAGGTTTTTACTCATTTTCCTGAAAGTCAGGTTGTATATCCATCTGTGATAAAGTAACTGAAAATATAATTGATAGATCTGACTTAGGGATTTTTCCACCTTGCTTCCCCTCCTGAACATGAGCAAGGAGAATTGTAACATATAACATTTTTGATGTGTTGTGAGGGACTGGTAAAATCCAAACCCTCTGCTACGTTAAAACTAAAAATCCAGCTTGACATGGGAATAGAGATATTTACCACTGAAGCAGATTTGTGCTGAAGTAGATGCAGATGCTGTAAACCTGGTTGTTTGTGCTCACCTTGCTCTGATGGAAATTCAGGGAGATACGGAATTGGCTCCAACATGATGCTGGCAAAAACTTTGGTGTAGTTCTGCAATGGCCCCTACCCTGCCCTCTAGATGAGGACTGTAAATGGCCTCCATGGTCTCCTCTGTAGCTCTTCGGAGGTCACTGGGTGCTTAAAAGCAAAAAGCTTTTTAAATTTATGTTTTCACTTCTGTGACTGCCACAGGTAGCTGTGCACTGCAGGGCCAAAACCAGAGAGCAATATTGGCAATGCAGGCCAAAAGTATATTTAAACACATCTCTAATGAGTTACCTTCTTGGGTTTTGTGGTTTTTTGGGTTTTTTTTTTGTTTTTTTTTTTTTGTTTTTTTTTTAGTAAAACGAATTTAATTTAGTGAACTAATGTGCTCTGCAATTTGGAAAAGTAAGATTTGGAAAAAATTTGAAAGCAGAAATTGGTGGAATTAAGCCATTAAATCAGCTGAAGATCTGGTTGAAATTTTGATATGATTTTGCCATGTTTAATATTATTTGGATAGTCTTTGTAGGCAATGGCTGTTTTAAGGAATGAAAGTATTTTTGCACCTGTCTGGAGTATTTCTGTTGAAGAAGTCCCAGCTGGTAGAGAGGGAGGGATGTTTCTGCTTGTGTAGCACCTGCTTTTGATTTCAGTGGGGAAAAAAAAAATTACTTCAATGGGTGGTGACATTAAATACAGCTGTTGCCTGGCAGAAAGCATGTTACCTCCATTTTACCCAAGTGGAAGCACTTCTACCTTGCATCATGGAGAGGTTCAAAGCTCCAGCTGTAATCTCCCAGAGGAAGAGAATGAAAGGGTTGGATTCCCCAAAACTTTCCTGCAGTTATGAAATAAAATTCAGTAACTTTGTCATTTTTATTATGCAGAGGAAGATGGGGATGACCAGAAGGATGTTTTTGATGGAACTGGGAAGAAAAAAAGGTTTCAGAGTAGAAAGTGAGCTAAGGTAGGAAAACGTTTGTATGTTTCGCAATAACATGTAGTAATGCTGTTTGAAGCATTCTAATTCAATAAATATAGTCATACAAGTGACTGTGGTTGAAGTTTTTGCCTATGTTTTTCGTGGATATACTTGGCTCTTCCCATTATAAATATGTTTCAGGAGTTCAGTGGGTGTTCCTAGTATGTGGCTTATTTCTATTGTCTTCTGGACAGAGAGTAGGGAAATCACAAACCTTAGCAAAATTTCTAATTTTTCACTTTTAAAATGTGTTTCTAATTTATCTTAAATCTGTCAATTTTCATGTGTCTGCATGTGAATTTTGTTTTTAGGTCATCCAAATCAGTTATTGTTTATTTCCCCTTTGAAGTCGGGTTAAGATTAATCTAAGTTTAATGGCCAATTTCTAAAATGAAAAAAAGTTAAATATACAGGAATGAAAAATGCGATTGGTTGAGGGGGGCATTTGTCTACATCATCTCTGGTATTATAGTATTTAATCTTTTTACTCTGATGTGAGTCTCAAACTTACTGGCTAACGCCTTGGTACAATCTAGAAGAGCACTGGAGAAAACAACTTTGGAGTAAAATACCACAGATGTGGCATTTGAGAGTGAAAACATACCCCAGCTTCAGGCGTGTCTGGCTTCAGTGAGCCAACTCATTCTGAAGGAAGCCTTCCTCCAAACAGTACTTTACAAAAGTGCTGGTTATGTCATTGTGCAGTTTTCCAGGAGCTGCATCACTATATGGGTTCTCTGAAAAGCTGGAGGAAAGCCAAATATTGATCATTTCTCTGGATCTGTACAGAGATAGTGTACAACTGGGTCCTCCCTATAAAAGCTTATTTCCGCAGATTTTTTTTCAATCCCATCAACTTTGAAAGCCTGAGGAAGAAGGGAGGGTGAAATAATTTGTAAAGCAAGATTCAAGGAGGTATCGAACAGAAGCAGGCAATTAGCATCTGATACAAAACTAATTGAATTCTTGGGGAAAAAAAAAATGAAGAGTGCTGTTCTGAATCCGACGTTAATAATCTGTAGGGGACTGTGTAAATGTTTTATCTGGGCTGCTTTGACACAGAGGTATTTATTGCCAGTATTTCAGCCTTTCTGTAAGTTGTATGAGGCAGGTGTTATGTTTAATTTCAGCTTAGCTGCCACTGGATAAAACAAAACTATTTAACTGTTGATTTTTGTCTTTGAAAATGCCAGAGGAAATGCTAAATTTGTTATGTTCTGTGCCAGGAAAACAGCACAGCTGTACAGGTAGGAGAGGAAACTGGAGCACAGCAGCTAAACTGCTGCTGTGAGCATAGTTATGGCAAAGTTCCCAGATCTGCAGCTTGGTACAAATACATAACATATGAATATTTTATATGAAATGAAATAAACCACAGGAAGCAGAAGTTGTGTGTCTCTAACTGAATTTTTTTTTTAAACTCAAGTATAAAGATGTGACAGTTTAATTAAAGTAGAACCTAGAAGGGTTAAATAATAATAAACCAAACAGTATTTCATGGAGATTCATTTAATTTGTGTTTGTAATCTTTTAGAAAAAAATGAATTGGGATTTATTCTTTTTTAATGGAAAGTTCCACTCCATATAGAGAAAAAAATTGTGCTATAGTATGACAGTTTTCATATTTCTGAAGCATAGTCCTTTCAGTATCTTTCTTATATTTCCAAAAGGTTTATTGCATTGGAGAGTTATTTGGTAAGTGTTCTATGGAGTGATTCCTGTATTTGTCATTGTGATTTCACGACTTAATGAAATTGGTGATTACTTGTTTGAATAAGGATCATGGAGACAGGCCAAGAGATTTTCTTGGTTTTCTGGAAGGTAATTTGCTTTGAAAGGTTGTGCAGTCTGCCTTTTACAGCACACAGCATGTTTTGAAGTCCCTGCTAACCAGCAGTCTGCACCAGAGGTGTCCTCTCTGCTTCGACAGGCTGATGGCTTAAGTTCTCCAGGTGTTACAGAAGGGCTGCAGAGCAATCTGTCAGGTCCATTGGAAATTTACTGTGTACGTACAAGGCTGTCACCAGCACGGGCTAGAAGAAAGTCACAGAGACTTTCAAATGGAGGTGGCTGCCATCAAGACAATTTATGTTCCAATTCTAGCTTTATTCCTAAAAAAATAGTGTCAGATAGTGACACTGCCTGTCTGTGCCTTTCCTGCAAGAAGTTTAGGAATCTGTTGCCTGATAAAAATGAATGTTGGAATATATTTAAGAGGTACTGAGGTCCTACAAGTTCATGGAAATGAAGAATTTTCTCCTTTCTCTCATGTTTTTTGTGTGGGTGACAGACCCCCTCCATGGGCTGCGTGGGGAGCAGGAACACTCAGAATCATTCAAAATTTCCTACCAAGTCTTTATTTTTCTAAACTTGCTGAGAAACATCAGCAGGCCAGAAATAAACTTACAGGTCATCCTTGGTATGCATGTAATCTTTTCTTGAAACTTAACTTCGTCCCTGTCCATTATTTTCCTGTGACTGGTACAGAAATGTGTCTTTTAAATCATGTGATCCTTTCCAATGTTGTTCTAGTACAACAACCCAAATTTACTGCAATAGCATTTGTGCTATAGTATTTTTAGGCAATGCACACCATATAATGTATTGAACAACAATTCAAGCTGAAAATTTTACATTCACTAAACCATCATTTTTGCTAGACTGGCTTAGCAGCAAGGAAGTGGTGTTTAGATGGAGCATGTAGTTCATAAGATTTAATTCATAAACATTTGGCAATGCCATATGTCATTAACAACTTCATATAAGTACAGAAAAACTTAAATATCCAGAAAGATATTACTAGCTGGGTTTTAAATAATTATTGTTAACTGACTTTTTAATGATGCAAAGCTTTCACTCATTGATGAGGAATATTGGGAAGAGGCTGTCAGGTGTTGTCAAGCAGCCTATTAATTATGGTACTGCTTGTGTAAGCTAAATATTTTCAGAATTGCAAAGGATGTGTATTAGGTTAGTGTCTATGGAAGGTAAATGGTCCTTCAAGAAAGAAAATGCTGCACTTACAGGAGCTGTCAGACTAGAGTCTTTCCTCAAGGCAGAGTCAGTGACTGGAATAGATATATGGTGCTATGAAAACTTAAGTGCTTCCCACATCCTAACGTACAATATACACTACAATTTTCAGGAAGTGGATGGTAAGTAAATACGGAAATAACAGCTCTGTATCTGTGTACAGTTGGATTCAATGAAAAAAAAAAAGAAAACTTTTTGTGTACTTCTTGACAGTGACTCTGTCACTCATATTGTGGCTGAGAACAACTCTTACCTGGAGGTGCTGGACTGGCTGAAAGGACAGGCTGTCGGTGACAGCTCTAGGTTTGAACTCCTGGATATCTCCTGGTTTACAGCCTGCATGGAAGCGGGACGACCAGTTAATTCAGAGATGAAGTACCGTCTCATGGTAAGACAGATCCTGCGGTATGAATACAGTAATAGGCAAAATGAATGGCTGTGATTTTATGTTCTTTTAACCTAAAACATGTATACTTGTGTTGTGATATAATTTTTGAATTTAATTTTTTTTTCTCTAAAATTTGTAAGTAATTCACACATTTTTAATAGATTAAAAACACCTTCCATGCCTTCTCCATCTGTCTGGTAGCGCTGAGTTACTGTGTCATCACAGGTGACAAACGAGTAATACAGAATCACAGAATGGTTTGGGCTGGAAGGGACCTTAGAGATCATCCAGCTTCCACTGCTCTGCCCTGGGCAGGGACACTTTCCACTAAATCAGCTTGCTCAAAGCCTCATCCAGCTTGGCCTTGAACACTTCCAGGGATGGGGGAGCCAGAGATTCTCTGGACAACCTCTCCCAGTGCCTCAACACCCTCACAGAAAAGAATTTCTTCTGTAAATTTCATACAAATTTCCTCTCTGTTGGTGTTGGCTACACCTTGTCTATCACGTTGCTCTTGTAACGAGTCTCTCTCCAACTCTCTTGTAGCCCTTTAATTACTGGAGAGCTGCTGTTAGGTCTTCGTGGAGCCTTAAGAGGCTGAACAGCCCCAGCTCTCTCTGCAATAACCATCAATGCAGCACTTGTTGCTGTTCTGGTACTTGTGCTGCTTGCTCAAATACATCAATATCATGGTAAACATCCCAGTGAGAGCAGTGCATCTCAATGGGCTGTTGATGGAATACTTGGCCTCCTCAAAACAATGCAAAAATATTACAACTTCTGCTGTTGCAGGGTGATCAACTAACAGCTGGGCCCTTGAAGGACCTGTGAAAAGCAGACTACTGTAGTCTGTGGACATATGTTTACAGACTTGGCACCATCAAGTAAAATTGTGCTAAGAGAAAAAAAAGTTTTATTATATTCAATTATCTTTCAATGGAAGCTGTAAATCAGAGGATATTGTAAATGGCAGGCTGATTATTTGATGAATGGTGTTTGACCTTGAAGCAGTGGGTGATGAAATTTTCCTCTGATCGATATCTGACAAATTACCTGCTAATTTCTCAGATTGGAGCATGGTGAGAAGCAGAGGTATTCAATACCTCAGCACAGACTGTGAGTGACAGGGGTTTGGTGGGGATACCCAGCTCGTGCCCCTGAGCCATGAAATAGGCCCTGCACTGCAGCTGGGTGAAGCTGCTCCCTCGTTCTGCACCCGCCCGAGCCTCGCGATGATGGGTTTGATGTGCAAAGGAATTGATTCCTGTCTCAGGAGAGCTACAAGTCTGATCTAAAGCTCTCTGAAGTAAAGTCAGGGGTTCCTGCTGATTCCTGAGGGTCTGGATTAGGCTCTGTGGGAGCTGTGACCACGCTGGGATCATGGCAGGATGTGCAGCATGTGCCCTCCTGTGAGGCACAGAATGCCTGAATATTTAACATCGACATTGCGTTGTTTGCTGCTTCTTCATCTTGATATTTAGGTTATGAAAGATGATTCATAAATACCATCCTTTCCCAAGAAAAACCCTAGCTCCCTATTATTTTTTTTCAGTCATGTTTCATTTTCGTTGCCAGAAATTATTTTCCAGGTTTTTAAATATAAAAATTACTGTTTAATAACAGTTTGGGTAGGGGGGGAGGGGGAAGTGAATACACCAGATGGAGCTGTCACTCTCAGACTCAGCATGATTCCATGATAGAATGTGTGTTTATATTTGAAATCCTTCCAAGAATATATTTTTGCAATAAACTTACAATATTTTCAGTGAATCTGCTGGAGGGAGAACAGACCAAAGAAATTAATACAAAAAGAAAAAAAATTGAAAATAAGCCTTGTAACTACTGCTTTATTTTATCTTATAGGCCATAAAAATATAAATACAGGGAATGCAAAGAAGTTCTCTAAACAAGAAATGCATCAAAACCATGAACAAAATCCTGTGAACCTTCCTGAGAGTTTCACATCAGCATTAAAAGTAAACCCAATTACCCTTTATGTAAATTCTTAATTTCAGCAGTGTGAGGAGACCTATAGATTCAGATAGCTCAGAAAATATGTTTTCGTAGTTTTCTTTCCTTTTCAAAGCAAGAAACGCCTTTCTCCAAAATTCCTCCCCCTTTTTTTTTTTTAAGTCAATGAGAAGGCAACTGCCTTAATTTTCTTTTATATAAAACTCCTTTTGGAACATTGCTGGAGCATAAACTTCTGAAAAAGTTATCAGCACTGTCAGGAGATCATTATTATACTTTGAGACTGGCTCTGCAAGTAAGAGCTTCTGTTTTTATTGAAACATAAAGATTTCATGCTAATAAATGTAGAGTACAATAAGGAAGCCAGTGGCAGCTATGCTGTTATTTTTAGAGCTTATATTTAAGACCAATCTTAATTATATAGTTGCACTAAGGTAATAAACATTTTGTAAAGCAAACAAGGAGAAAACAAGAATTCTAGGAGTGTAGCAAATTTAAAAATAATTTTATTGTTGCAGTGTCACCATGCTAATTCTTTTTTCTGCCTTGAGAAATGAGGAAAGATTGAAGTAAAGGTTAATTTTCTTTTTAAGTACTAGACCGAACTCATACATAATGTAATTTAATTGGAATTTCACTGAAGACAAATTTGGTTCGTTATGTCAGACTTGTAAAATGGGAAATGAAAGTGAATTAACAAACCTTGAACTCAGGCTAGATCATGAAGGTTTGGAAGTAAAAGGAATGGATTGCAGTGTGGGAGTGTTTTGGGTGAAATCTTATCCCCATGTAGTTTTGTGGTCCGATTCCCATTAATATCAATAGCAGCAAGATTTCATCTTTCAGATCTTACAGTAGCCTATTTGGAAGGTTGTTCTTCATTCAGGACATTTGTTTTACTGCATTAATAAAAATAAATGCCCTTCTCCATGCAAAACAAGGGGAATAAAGTCAGAGTTACAGATCATTAGCTAACATCCTAATTACAATTGTCATTAAAGTACATTTTTCCATGGTTGCGAGTGATCCAAGAGATGCTCTGATCTTAGTGATTTATAGAGAATAAAAGGTTGGCTGACCAGATTTAAGATGGTCAGAATTATTATTGATTCATTCCGTCACAGTTGACTTTTAGGGTTAGTAGCCATCATTTAACTTAAAATGTTTTGGAAATATGGTAGCCAAATATCTGCTTTAAAAGGGAAGCAAAATATTTCTCTGGCAAAGGTCTGCCCTTTTCCAGAGACACCCTTCCCACCACAAGCAGATGGGTATCCTTGACAATAGCAGGACGTGGGCATTAATGTGTACACAATATGTATGTGTATGTATGTGTATGTATGTGTATGTACATGTATTAATATATACACAAGGGCATCCCCACGTACTAGAAAGTCCTGATGTTTCCTGGGTTGTGGAGGAGAAGGAGGCAGAGGGGAGGCTTTCAGAGGGATAAGAAGAGAGGGAAGGATCCGTAAGGGTGGCTGCACACTCAGCAGCCTTAAAAACTGTGCTGTGACTGCATCTCTTCTGCCTTTTCCTCAGTCAGAACCTAGAAGTTGTTAGCTAATTAGTTTGTTTGGTGGTGTTTTTCTTTTTTTTTTCCTAGAAAGGAAAAGAAATTTATTTATTTGAACAAAGGATTTTTCTCCACATTAGGGAAAGAAAGTGCCAGCTTTTGATCCTTTGTCTTGTCTTGTGTCAGGAAGATCATATTTAACATTTTCTGGAGCATCTCACTGTTTCCTTGTGAGAGAGGCTGTAAGTAATGGAAGAAATCCTTCATAATGACAGTCAGAATTTCTCAGGAAATAAAAATGAAACTTATAAACTGTCTGCCTTCTCTTCATAAAATGCTGGGTATCAGAGGACTTTATTATTTGGTCAATGCTGCCTGGGCTTTACAAAGCTGCTGGCTGGCTCTGTGCACTTCATTCACTGCTGCTTCATTTTTTCATTATTTCCTAATGTCATACTTCTTGGTGTGTTAAAAATGATTTGACAAAGAGCAAAATAGTCCCCCACAAGATTAATTCTGCAAACAAGTCTGTCTGCTTTACAAATTGATGCTAGTGGTACAGGCTGTTTTGCCTGCTTTATGCCATGTGGAAAATGTCACTGTGAAGGAGCAGCAAGTGACATTCACTGCAGCCTAGACATGGGGTAGAAACTCTGACTACCTCTAGTGATTAAGTAGCCTACACATTTGGATATTTTTCAGTGGTTGCCCCTGTGCAGTGTACTATAACTTCATTTTAATGTAGACTTATGGGCAAAAAAAAAAAAAAAAAGTAATTTTTAATGCTTATATTTTACCATTTTTCTCTTTTCTCTAGTTGCTTCTTCCCAGTACTAGAAATTATTTTTGATGTAATGAGTTTCCAGGATTCCTCATTCCCCACTGTTATTGCTATTGATGGAACTTTAGGTTTGTCCCATAATCTGTACAGACAATTTTTTCCACATCTGGTTTTCCCACCAAAAAGCATTTTCAATACTGCTCGTGTTCTGCTGCTGATAGGTCACTTCTATACTTCCCATGCAGGCATCATAATATTCCCTGCAAATCAGACTGTAGTAATTATTGTTTGCCAGATGTTTTTGCTGTTAATTTCTATCCAAAGTTTCTTCTGTTGTTATATATAATCAAGTCCAGTTAACTAAATGCATGGCTTACATATTAAGGAAAATGCTTCAATGTGTCTGCTAAGGCAGGAACAGGATGTTTAGGTACAGTCTATCACACTCTTAAATGCACAGATCTTCTGAATTGGTTTTGCCCTCCTGCACAGTACCAGGTACTGCTTCATGTAGGGCTCTTGTTCTTTGTGTGTCTGTGTCCTAACGAAGGTAACAGCTTATTGAATATTCTATTTAGTACCATTCTATTCGTTCACAATCTTTGCAGATGGCACTACCATTTCAAGCAGTATATTAGCACTAATCCATCATAGTTTATATGATTTTAAATCAATTAAAAAATATAATTCATGAATGTGAGCAAAAGTGGATGAGTTATGTTGTCCTGACTAAAACCCATTTTGGTTATTCCCAAGACTGGTCTTACACATAAAATAGCTTTCTTCCTTTCAGTGTATGCTATGAAAACCACCAAATAATTCACTGCTCCTTCAGTTGTACAAACTGAAGCAAGCATATATCTTTTGTATATAAAACAAGCTAAAAAGCAAGAAAAGCAAGGATAAAAAGCAAGCAAATACCTTTTGTGTGTGTATGAATACAGTTATTTAACTACTTGGTATCAAATACAGAGGCAATTTAGCATGAAATGATATTTGGGGGTGTGGTTATGAAGATATACACATGCTTATAGGTTTGCTACCCTTTTGTCTGTGTGATTGGATACAGGGCAGAAAGGGCTCATCATTCCATTATTGGTGTGAAAATTTCTTTTATGTGTCTTCATGATAGTTTTTACTGTTATCCAGCATTGAACCCTTTCCCTGTGGCTTTTGGGTAGTGCAATGCAATAGGTTTTTGACACATCTACCAAAAGTTTTCAAGCAAAAGGACCAAGACCAAAAAAGACAGAGAACTGCTGCATGTACTAGATGTTTCTGAAGTATTTCAGATTTGGCACATGAAAGAAAGTGAAGGAATTGAAGGACTGGATATATAAAGCTGCAGAAAACCAATGTGAGATTGCCTTTTCCTGGTGCCCCCTGGTCAGGATGCTCACGTAGTGAGGGCTTGTGCTCAGGGCTCTCCCTTGCCAAGGGGGTACGGCTCCGAACCCTGCCTTCCTGGAGAATTCCCGTCTGTCAGGGCTGGGCTGCCCACACGCCTGTATGACCTTGGTCTGTTTTGCGTGGAGCAAAATTAGATGAAAAGTGAGTGAGCAGGGAGGCAGCCTGGAGATTAGGAAATTCCCATTCAAGTTTTGGCATCTGGCTCCCTTTCCATGCTTCAGTGACGATGTAAAAGTGACGTCTGGATTGGATCAGCATCTGTAGGAATTGGCAAGGGGAGAAACCATATCACCAGTTGGCTGTTGGGTGAAAAAAGGATGGAGATTACTCTTCTATAGCTGTTTCTAAATGTTTCCTTCACTCTAAAATGAGTCCAAAATTGAACATTTAGCTTAATTAGTTAAATCCAAAAGAAAAAGTTTTCTATCATTTTACCTGCAAGAGGAGAGAAAACTCTATTTCCAATTCATACAAACATTTTTTCTCCACTACTGGATTTAGCTACAGACTGAAAAAGTCCGTTATTTGAGCATTTCTCTTTGGTCTGCTATCCCTAATCTTGTATTGAATAATCTAGTGTTTTCTGTGAAAACTCTGTTCTTTAGAGCCTATCTGCTCTTAAAGCTTTGTATCTTTTCAAACTTACTGCAATAGTAAGAGTAGTAGAGACACACATCATTTAGAAAGACTTTTGTTTTTTGTTTTTTAAATGGCAGTGCCATTGAAAACTCCCTGGAAGAACTTAGTGCAGAAAATCAAAAATCCCAGTAATCACCAGATAAACTGGTACTGTCAGTGCAGCCAATGTGAAATCAAATGTTTTTCCTAGGAGGATGACAGGACCATTGTTAATTTCTTGCCTGCTCTTCAAAGGTTTGTATTTTGGGCTCATGAAATGTATTTTTTTGTATTTTTAAGCTATTTGCCATGTGTGTCACCCACCCTTTTTTTTTTTTTCCTTGTTAGGAGCAATGTCAGTCTCCTCCTCTGAATACACCTGAACTGGAAATGCCAGCATTTATTCCAACAAAAGTATCTCAGTATTCATGCCAGAGGAAGACAACTTTAAATAACTACAATGAGAAATTCACGGTAATATTTATTCTATCCATAAAATAAAAACTAGTATAATTAGAATAATTAATATAGTACTTGCCTCAGTATTTTCTATGGCACCCTCAGCAAATTCATGAGTAAACAGGCAGCACAATCACAATTAAAAAAGTTATAAATCTTCCATACTTAAATTAAAATTGAGTGCAAGCTTAATTGCATTCTCTAGGTATTGCTGAAAGCTAAATACAGTGGATCTTTAAATACATTAATAGCTTGTAAACACATGAATTTTTAAAACAAATGATAGAATAACATTCCAAAAATGTCTTTTAGCCTTTCATTACAGTCTTATTTGACAAGCTGGAAGTATGATAAACAAAAGATTGATTTAGGTGAGTCCACGGTTCTTCACAATTGCTGCGCTGTCTTTTGGTTTGCCCAAGTGTTCAGTTCTTCAAAGTATGGTTCTAAACTTTAGATTTTCATAACTGAGCAGTTATGAAAACAGACTGCATGTTAATTACTGTAACATCACCAAACCCCCCTTAAATTGTCTAGTTAAAGAGAAATCTTGGAGACTGTCATATATCCTAGTTAATGCTCATAAAATTGCACATTTCAGAGGGTATGAAGGGTCTGAGTACTCTGGTTTAAATTCCTTTGGAGTTATTGTGCCTAATAGCTCCTCCTGGCTGGCTCTGGATACTCAGTGACCACTATTCAAAAGGAAACATTTCTCAGAGACTCTAATGTAGTGCAGTCTAAATGTATCTGGCATAGTTACACGCATATGTTCCAACTATAACATCAAACACCTCCTGATTTTTCTAAAGCATTATTATTTATTTTGTTATTATTTATAATTGTTATGATTCTACTTGGTGTGTGTGTATAAATACACACAACTTTTTCAAGAAAATATTATTTGTAAGATCCATGTAAAAAGAATAGCAACAGCTACCAGTTGTTTGTGAATATAAACCCTTTACAAGGTAAATACTAAAACCTCTGGGAATTCAGAACTAAAGATGAACCTACAAGCAACTCAAAAATGTCTTGCTCTGGGAATGCACAGTTAAAAATTAACCTAAAATTTGTCTTGTAGTTGTGCTTTGAAATAATCATCAATTATATCAATTATATGATACTAATTATGGTACTCACGTAGGTTAAACTGTTTGCTTATATACAAAAAGTCCCTTTTCGAACAATGTTATGGGAATTGAGTTTTGACCCTGTTCTCAGCCTGAGGTTGGACTAGAGACCTCCTGAGGTCCCTTCCAACCCCAATGATTCCAACGTCCCCAAAACTGCTTCTTTTGAAATGGCTGTATTTCCCCACTTCCTGCTAGAAAAACAAGGCTGTGATTGTAACCATTTAACCTCTTGAAAGCAGCAGCTCTTTTTCACCATTTATAAATATCAAGTACAAGCTGCTGTGGGGGAAAATGTCAGACAAAACATAGTATGACTGAAACATTATGTAAAAGACCAAAGTTTGTGGAGAAATAGGAAGTAAGTGTCTTAGTTCTACACTTCCTGAAAACAGTAGAATGTGGGACAGGGCTCTTTGCTGAATTCTCTATATTAGAACACTTTGTCAGACATTCTCAAGGTAAAAAATTAAAAGGAATGTTATGGATAATGGCAAAGTAAAATGGTTGCTCCCAGAAGGCACAGTGTTGTTGATTTTAATTATCATTAACGTTTAAAACACATTCATTGAGTGGTTTCTGTTATACCTGTGTTATCCAGAGGTGCTCCCTAAATTACTTCCAGGTTTATCAATGCAGCAGTGTTAATGTCAAAGTACAACTTGTATTTGATAAATGAATTTAGCTGAACACATTAGAAGTGGGACAGTTTGATGATGGGAGCACTGAGATTCCCTTCTCTTACCCTATATATCAAACATTTCTGAGTCTGAGTAGACACTGGATTTTGTAGCGACAAAGGTGTCAATTTTTCATCTTTAACATATTTTGAGAGGAACTTCTCCTAGTGTTGTATTTTGTTTCTGGAGGTGGAAGTGGGCAAGTTTATAATACCTGAGTCTGTCTAGAATCAGCATCTTGACAGTTGTAATGGAACTCCTTAGGGCTGTTGCTCTCTTTCCTTACAGCCAAAGCTGGCAATAACAGCTGAAGGGCTGGGTGTTCATGGACTGCCAGAACTGGCTCTTGCCCTGGAGAGCTGCCAGTTACTCTGCCTAATGTCACAGGAGCCTGATTTTTAGATTTGCTGTTGTTTTGTTGGCCATGTATTAATCCTGTAATTCACATTCTCAAATAAAAGTGTTCCAACAGATTTTTCAGAGCAAGCACTTAGCAAATGCACTGAAGCATTGGTATAATTCACTTGTGCACGCTGTGGGCAGCCAACCATTAAATGACAGATTTTCCCTGGGTCAATACCATACATCCTGAAAATTGGGTCCAAACCATCTTGAGTTATGTGTTGATGGCAGCATTTTGTTATAACAACTTTATTCTATGAGCCAGGCTTGTTCCCTTTTCTTACAGATTTTCTGTTTTCTTTGGTTTCTTTGTTCTCTGATCATGCCCATAACAGGGGCACAAAACTATTATTTGCTAATGCATTCTTTGATGAACTCTTGGAATCTTTCTTTTACTGGACTTTGCCCTGATATGTTGTATCAAATTCCTCTTTCAAGTAAGTAGGAGTTGTGTTTGAGAAAGTGTAGTAATTACATTGGAACAGTCACTAATAGGCAGCAATGTGGGTACAGTAGGATTTGTATGTCCTGGTTTCTTGGGACAGGCACTTCTGGGGACTTGATTTATGAAGAAACTGATAATTAGTGATCCTTTTTAATCTTGAGCTCTTCTCTGCATATATAATGAAAGATTAGTTATTAAAAAGAAATAGCAGAGGTATCTGATGAGAGCTCATGGGGAAAATGTGGTGGTTTAATATACTGGGTGCAATTTCTATGTTTAAATGTCTCATGTTTTCTGTCTGTTGCAATAGCCAGAAAGTAACTTGCAATAAGTTGTAACTTATCAGTTTTACACACGGAAGAAGCTACAGAAGGGTTGGCAAAAATTGCAGGTGTCAAGTTTCATTATCATGTTCAGAATGGGGCAAATCCCAGCCAAATAATTTATGAGCTGTTGTGTAGTAAGGCTTGTTGTGTGAAGAATACACTAAGAATGTCAGGCACCAAGGAGAAGACTGGCACAGTGTTTCAGCTCGTGGAGTAGAAATGCAGCTACCTCAGGCTTGGTCTCGGTGCAGTGTTTGTGTCACAGTGCAGTGTCCCGTGGCCTCAGGGGTGCAGCTCACAGGTGAGCTGTGCTACTCAACTGGGTAAAGCTGCAAAACAAAAGGGCAGATCCTTTGAGTGGAGTCTGTACCTTAGCAAGTTCCCTTTATGTTTGTCTTAAATATGAATGTTATTATGGTATATAATATTACAATATTTTTCTCTGGCTTATTTGGAGCTATCTTCCCTCTCCCACTGAAAATATACACTTGGAGGGCTGCATTGTGTTTTCTTGTGCTAAAATAAAAGGAGTCGTTCTGCTGTGCCCAGGAGGGGTTGTTGGATTTGTATACTAATATCAGACTGCAAAAAAGTTCAGAAAGAGATTCTTCTGTGAGGAAAATACAATTTAATTCTTACAGAAGAAACTAATTAAGTCACAGGCAAATGATTCTGTGATTCCGAGGCTTATTGCTAATGCTCCTGAATGTTACTTTGCTTTGGCTGTTACTCACAGTAATGAGAATGTGGATGTTTAGCATGGGAAAGACGCCTGGTTGTCTTTCCATTCTGTCAGAGAAAAATGTATTTCTTTTTTGTTTTTCTTCTTTTGTATCTACAGAAAAAATGTATCAGTTATGCTAGTGGCTTAAGCAATTATTACCATTCCATTTTAAAACAGACCTCAGAAGATCTTTTAGTTTTATAATGAACTTGGGAGCTGTATAGTAGAAAACCACTGACTGAATGGATACTCTTAATAACGTGTCCTGCTGACATAGCTTACTTCAGTAGAAATTCTCCACACTGCACCTCAGAATTATGAATACCTATTCAAAATTAATTGGTGGTTTCATCTGAGGAGTAAATATCTATTCTGATTTTTAAGATAAGTGGGAAGGTGCTTTGTAAAATACAGATTATAAATACATCTTTACTTTGCAACTATCCAAATTTGTATGATACATCAAGTCTATGTTGCTTTCTTTGACCGTATTAGTATATGTAATACACATTTTGTATTTTTCATTTCTTATTACACAGTGTATGTTTTATGTAGGGCATTGTTATGTGATTAACTGCATTTCTGTGCTGTGTCAGCAGATATTTTCTCACATTTGTATTGTTTTCTTTTACATTGTGTGGAATAATATGGAAATGTCTCATGAATTCGACTCTATTTCAAGAAATGAACATGTTATTGTTGGTTAATACGAGGAGAAACTGGAACTAACATATTTATTTCTAATAATAGTGTTTATGCAAGGAGATCATGCACATTATGCTCTTATTGTTATTCTCTCAGCTCCTTTGTTTTTCTAGCTGACATAAGATAACATGATAAAACCTTTGGATCTGGGAAAGTGTTGGTCTTTTCAAAACCAAAAAAATCAGACTGAACAAAAATGGGTAATTTCATTTAGTTGGAACTCACTTTAGTCAACACTACAGGTTGGCTTAAATTGCTTGATTCTCCTTGAAATAAACACCTGGAAGTATTTATTTTCTCTCTCAGCCTAGACAAAACCCATTCAAGTGCCAAATATCTCTTCCCACTGAAATGCAAAACTGAGATTTACAGTGGGTAAAGAGAGTAGAAAATTATTTGAATGAAAGCTGCATTCTAAAACTTTGGTTAGTTTTGAATGGACATAAAACACTGGTGATGCTGATGTGGTGAGAAGTAGGACCTGGCCTTTGGATTTGCAACTTACTAGATAAACAAGTAGACAAGAGTGATTGAGAGGGAAAACAACTTAACTTAAATTGCTGTTCTCAGTATAATAGTATATTTTTAAAAATCTCAACTTGCTATTTAGCCCTTTGGCAGACTGAACTTATACAACGGTGTGTTAATATTTTTTAAATTTGTGCTGCAGTGCCGTTTGCAGGCTTAAGTAAGACGGGCATTTTTTATGAGAGATGCTGTACAAGCACATTGTAAAGAATTCAAGGCCTGGAGTCAGACCCTGGTCCTACAGAGAGCAAAGGGAAGGTGGCACAAGAAGCCGTGGCAGGGAGGAGTGGAGCAGCTTCCCAAGGTCCCACAGCAGAGGAGCTGTGAGTGTGGGCATGGCAGTGACACAAGTGCCCTCTCCATGAAGCTGCAGGAACTTTACAAAACATATTAGATTTAAAATGTGGTTTTTTCGTGCAGTAGTATTGGTGGTGACTGTTCTAGGAGAGTCTTGAACTGAGTTTATTGAAGATGGTTTTGCAAGTAGTAATGGCGCTGCTCTGACACTGATATTGAAATGTGCAGGACAGTATGAAATAGAGCACGGGACCATTCGTTTGTTTTGCTTTTCTGCATGACTCGTACTCTGACATTCATGCTGAGTCTTATTGGGTCAGCAGACAGAAATCAGCATGGTCTTATTGATTATTATTTTTTTCTGAGAATCATTCTCATAAATTAGTTGAGAATCTTGCACTTTTTGTTGGTTTCATTTGTGTGATTTTTAGCATATATAATATTTTAGTCTGCATTTTTGCGTGTGTAAGATTATTACTGGTAACTTTGTGTTGTTAATTATATTTTATCTTATTAGCTCTTAAATACCAGATATTACATGAGATTGAAAATTCCTCTCTACATATGTCACCTTTCTTATTTTTAACACAAATCAGCAAAATCTAAGAGTACTTTTGGATCTGACCTGCTGGAATCTGGATGTGCATTTAAACCTCAGATTTTTCAATAGTCCTTGTCTCACCAACAAACATTCCACAATTTCAGACATGGAAGTAAAATTTTCAGTTAACTGAAGAACTGAAATATGGTCCAACTCTGTTTCACATTTAATTAGAACAGACCCTGCAGAGTACTCTGAAGATAATGAAATTCCCATGTGCTGGAAATATCTGGAAATTTACTTTCCTTTTAAACTTTAAAGGACTTTTTAAACAGGTAATCTCAATATTGGTCTGATTGAAAAGGGAGGCTGAGGTGCTTCATGTAAAGCATAAAAAAGTTTAGAATAAATGGTCAATAACTTTCCTTTTTATATCACCATAAGTAGACTTCACCAGAGATCTATTACACTGTAAGATTTTTTTTAGATAATACTAGAGTTTTATATGCTTTTCCCCTCTAGAATATTACTCAATATGAACTATGCTGTTTAATAGACAGCAAGTCCAGTTGCTGTCTTTTTTTAAAAAGAAATATTTTATTAAAAAAAAGTCAAAACCAGTTTTATGTTAAAGGACAGATCTGTAATTAGTTGCAGCATTTGCAGGCAATGTGTTTTTTTGTACAGAGAATAATGAATATTCAATACTCTTTAATTGTTTATTTTAAACAGCTTAACGAGCTTCACAAAGGCAGGAAAACACTGAAAAATGCGAAGTAGAGTAATAAAAATGCTTTGATTATATTTTCTCATTGACTATCAACAGCCTCTCAGTAAAATACTCCGTGTGATTGTATTTTTCAACAGTGATGGTGACACGGCTTTTCTGAAAACTGCCCTCCCGCCAGTGGGAAGGGACTGACACCTCTCCACAGCAGGGTCAGTGCTGGGTCACGCAGCCACAATTATCACAATGGCTGATTATTCAGTGTAGAACGCTTGCCAGATGTGCATGTGAGAGACTGCCTTTTGGGAGTGAGAAAAAGCATCCCTAGATTTTTTGAGCAGTCTAATCAAGAAGATGGCTTTGACAGTCTCTGCCATTATTAATACGTGCTGCTGAGTAGCTACTTTTGGGAACTGGGAATTTTGGGAATTTTTCTGGCTGTGTTTATCAGTGTAGACTATTTTAACAAGAATGTAGCAATTATATCTTTTTATCTCTGCCCCCAGTTAATGCTTTTAGTGTTAATTGGAGTAAGAAATTTCTTGCCAAACACTGCTTTCTTGGGTATTCATGTGTACAGTTTGCAAAGAGAGAAAAAGAAAGCAAAAGTAATCTTAATTTTGTGAGTCGAACTGTAAATCTCACTTGAAGCAACAATTAGCATATTCTATTGCATGGTAGGAAAGAATCTCTAAAGCTGATAAAGAATAAAAACTGTAAGAACTGGGGAGAACATCCAGAAAACCCCACAGCAGAGGAAACATCTGACTCCTTACCCCACTTGTAAAATGTATTTCCCCATTTGCTTTGCAATACTATCTATGCTGTGTTTTTTCTTTCATATACAAACTGGGATGAATCCATGTTGCTCATGACCTCAAACTGGTAGTTTCACCTTTTTCTGCATTAGTTCTCTTTCTAAATGGAAATTATAATGTCTCTCTTTTACCCAAAATTGTGTAATTGCATACAACATAATCTGTCAAGTAAATAAAGATCTTAAATGTGGGGGGAGAGGGGGAAAGCAGTTGAATAAATCCAACAATTAGCTACTGCAAGAGATTTAAGGACAGCTGTTAGGAAGCTAAGGCTTGTGAATTATTTTTCTAATAATTGGGGGGTTTTTTGTTATTTTTTGTTTTGTGTTTTTTTCCCCTAAAGGAGCATTCTCTTTCCTCTTATTGATTCCTTATACCCAAGGGCTACTTGAATGTAAGTGATAGTTGAAACTTCCAGATCAGGCATGTTGCTAAACAGCTGTCCTTCTCATGAGATCTGTCATGAAATGTTATGAAAATGGAATTTCACAGCCTTTACTAACGAGGCTAGCTGGCAAATGAATATGCAGCTAAGGGGAGGATTCTTAGAGTGAGACAAACAACAGGTGACTGATTCTTAGGGAGTCCAAGGAAAGAAGTTATACTGGTAATATAGAATAAAGCAAATTACCTGCAGCAAACCCTATTTTTATACTTTTTAAACATATTAGTGCAGGTAAAAAAAGGGGGAAATTAAGTGTTTTTGTTCAGCTAAGGTACCTATTTCTTATAAAGAAATACTGTCAAAACATTAAGATCTCATATTTTTGTTTTGTTAAGAGGAATATTTTGCAAATCCTAGGGTAAGTAAAGACAATGTTTTCTTGAATATTTAGAGTAAAACTTTAATTTTGTTTCAATGAGACTATAATGTTTATTATATAAACAACACACCATGTCAGATGGTCTATTTTTCTAGAACTGACCAAACAGTGAAATATGATTTGTAAATAATCGACGTGCATTGTGAAAGGTATATTTAGTTTCAAGAAATTGTTTCATTTTAATGATCTAAATGATGGTAGCTCAAGTAAATGAGCTTTAAATGAGGCTGTATTCATTCAATGCAGGGTGATAGATGCTGTTTCCAATTTCACAGATGTAATGAAGAGCTGAGTTCCCTGGATTTGCTGTCATGTCAGTTAGTGGGCTTGGGACAGACTCCCCTGGAGATATTGGACATGTAGCATTTAGGATGTACAAGGCCTGCTGGTTTTTACTGGCCTTTATCTTCCAATAAAAAGCACACTTAAAAATCAAAAGAAAATCTGAAATTAATTTTCTTTAAACTATATAAACTCTGTATTCATTACAAATGAAATGAAATTTGAGACTAAACATGAACAGTGAGGGCAGGAAAAAGACGCTTAATATTTTTCCTTCCTACTATCCACTGTAGTCATTGTTCTGACAAGACATTTGCTGTCTCTTGATTTTACTTGTGTTTATTCCAAAACCATTTCTGAACAGGCAGTTTGCCTACAGCTCTGGGAAGTGGTAATTGCAGGCAGGTGCACGCTGACAGCCACTCCTCCAGGTTCTAGGTAAATATTCTGGACAGTGAAAGTTTCTTCTAGTAATGGTCCATTCTTAAGCATTTCTGAAGAAATCACAGAATTTTGCAGTCTTGAAATGTTTTGAGGTTTGTGCAAGATTTCATTCAGAACTTGTTTTTCCATCTGCTAATCAACTAAAAACCTGCAAAAATTCTTAGGTTATCCGCAAAATTATTTTACAGCATTTTTTCTCTCTCGAAAGCTGGTATTCTACAGTGGCAAACAGCAAAAAAATGCCCCTACACCACTGTGTGGTCTGTTCCCTGCATTTCTTTTCTGAAATTTGCTGCCATTAAGAAACATATTTATATATATTCTGGAAGGGAAACAGATCTCAAAGCTGCATAAATTGCACATGGATAATTTTTTAACAAACCAACTATATGGACATTCTTCAGGTATTTTTGAGTGGAATGTTAAATTAACCAAACCATGGATAGCTGCAGAATCATGAAGAAAACGTGTTTTTATTTGCATAGGTTATACATTTGAAAAATGAGGAAAAAGAGAGTTTGTTCCCTAAATTACCAAATAGAAGCATGGCTACATGTTCAAAAGGATAAAGGTGGTTTCCAGTATTGCCACAATTCCTATTTGGTTTTGTCTGAAAATGCAGATGTTACATGCTGATCTGCTGGATTACTTATGATTGGGCATAATTCTAAAAGTTATGGCTCTATTTCACATTGATTTATTAGATCTGCACAGAATACAGAAGGCATATCTCACAAAAGATTTTCAAGTTTGGCTCTGTTACAGATCAAAATAATTTGTTACAGTTGTCTCTAAAAAAGCATTTTTATGATACCTGGAGAACTTCAAGTTGTTAGAAAATTAGTTCGCTTTTTTTTTGTGAACTCTATCTTTTCACCCTAGTGTAAAGAAGTAATTCTTGAATTAGCATACAAAGTAACCTTTCTAAGGAGCATACTGAATATTTTAGGCTTTAATTAAACTCTAACTTTTTTTTCTGTACCTCCTCCTGTCCCAGGATGCCTTTGAGGTAATGGCTGAAAATTATGAGTTCAAAGAAAATGAAATATTCTGCCTGGAATTTTTGAGGGCAGCGTCTTTGCTGAAATCTCTTCCATTTCCAGTAACCAGAATGAAAGATATACAAGGGTTGCCCTGCATGGGAGACCAAGTTAGAGATATCATTGAGGTAATGTACTTCTGAATTATCTGCCAGTTGATTCTTTTACAGATCTACATTTACAGGTCACAGAGAGGAGCACTGGTATCTGTGTGTATGTACACAACCTTCTGCATTTCCTGTAATAACAATGTATTATCCTTGTTTCTAAGAACGGAATGATTTCTGGAAACCTTTTGTAGTAACACAAGGCTCTGTCCTGGAACCCCCACTCTTAGGAATGAGGGGAACAAGTGAATAAATACAAGGGAATAAATAAAGCAGTATCGGCTTTGCATGTAATTTTTAAGAGCTCACTCTGCTTTGGATGCAACAGGTTAACTGTTAATAGTTTTGTTCATGTGACTTCTGCCCTTGGCAACATCACTTTGCTCACCCGAATGCTTTATAGAAATACTATTTTTCACGAAAGTGGTAAATATTTCAGTACCTTAATGTTAAATCTTACCTTGCTATGTTATAGCAAGTTATATATAGTTATAGCAGAGCCTTTTATCCAGGTGATGGATGAACTCTAGGTTCTCACAGGAACTTGGAGCATTCCCTGTGCCCGGGCTCCGCCTGCGCCCCGTCCCCCGGTTCAAAACGCAGCCTCTGAAATGCCTTTAGTGCCTTCTGCCTGGGGGCTGGGATGGCTGACACGATCCCACAGAAAACAGAAGGGTTTGTTGGGGTTATATTGGTGGTTTTCTTTGTTGGTTTTGTTTATGATTTTCATCAGGAAGACTAGAAGTAGTGGGCACTCCAGAAAAAATGTATTTGTTCTTACAATGGTCTTACTTTAGAGAATAGGAAACTCAACCAAATAATGAAATCTAGCTTTCAGGACAAGTCATTGATAGCTTATGATAAATAACTGGTTTCTGGCTGTGACTTTATGAGTAAATAAGTACTGTGAAATATATTCCATGGTCCCAGTTTCTACTTCATCCTTGAGTAAATTTATGAATAAGTACTGTGAAATTTATTCTGTGGTTCCAGTTTCTCCTTCATCCTTCAGTAATTTTCTGTCTTTAAAAGGGTTGCAGAATTTGATCCTAAGAGAATAAAACAATATGCTTGCTCAGGGTTCTGTTTATTGATTGATAAATATTGATAAAACTTGATTTTAGATTACTTTACTAAATCTTATAATTGTGGTAAGATCTTACAATTGATATTTTAATTTTTTTTATAAGTAGCATTTTTCTTTGTTTAGGAGATTATTGAAGAAGGAGAGAGTTCTAGAGTTAAAGAAGTGTTAAATGATGAACGATACAAGGCATTTAAGGTAAATCCTTTGAGTTTTGTTGCTGTTGTTTAAAATTTCATTCCCTTTAATAGAACTTGGACAAACCCATCAATTTTATTATAAAGGAACAACCAATATCAAGTACAAAGGTCTTGAAAGATAGGTCTTGAATAAAAAGAAATGGAGATCAAGCATAGTCTTTGCTGTAAGTTTAATGCGATATTGGGTTTATTTCTGCCTCAGCTGATTATCATTTTAACACTACATTTTATTCTGGAATTAAGAAAATACCAGGTGAAGAACATGACAGATCCATTGAAATTCTCTTTTGTGTGAGGCAGGAGGACTGGAGCTGTTTCTTCCTTAGGGAAATTGTAGTCATAGTCACGCTACTTCACAGTTTCAGGGAATCTAAACCACATAAATACTGCAGTTCCCATTTCAGAAATATTAATTGAATTCTCTATTGGAAACATAGAAGATGAACAAACATTTTTTCAATTTTATCTGCATTTTTGATCTCTATAAATACACTGTTTCTGTCTTCAGAAAAATTAAAACAGAGTAAGACAAATGGGACTGTTTAAGTCTCCCTGGCATCACTCAGTTTTACTTCATGTATCCAAAGGCTCTTCCATTCTCTCTGACCTAAAACAGGAATGGAAGGATGTCCAGTGACAGTTGTTGATGCCGTCTATAGCAATATTCAAAGGGAGGTGTAGATTCACATGTATAGCAGGATTCAAGAAGCAGACCTGCTTATTAATGCATGATTGCATTACAGAATGATTGAGGAACAGCTATTAAATCTTACACTTCAGGGTTTAAGAAAATCTCTTGGAGATTAGAATAAAATCTGTCAGGGGACAAATTATCTCAAATACACTTTATGCCTTGTTTCACATGCAAAATTACAACAAATCTAGGTGGCTCTCTTGTTAGCTGAGCATGTCTCAATATTTTGGCTAAATTAGTTTTAACCAGTCGTTTCCACCAACTTTTTATGAGATTCTAAGGAGAATCTCGTATTAGTGAATTCCTAGATTTTACTGTTCAGCATAGTCTTGGTGCCTGTTGCTCCACTTATAACGATTTAAAAGATCACTGCTGCCCCCAGGACCACGGTTATCAAATGACTGAATTAAGTTATAGTCCATGTTTTAGATGTAGGGACATGAATTGACAGGGTCAGTTTGCCTCCTTGTGGAAGTGGGTGCTGCAGAGAGCAAGTTCACACAATTAATTTCACCAGGTGAAAGGAAGCAGGGCTCCCACACACAGCTGAAGAAATGGGCTCCCTGTCACTTGTGCTGCACTGCTGGCAGCATCTCTAGCATCTGTAAATATGCTAAATAACAATGGGTCTTAGTATGGAAAGAAAAAACACGTTTGGTTTTTTATCCCCTAAAAATTTGGGTGCATAGAATCCATTTTCTTTAGTTCTCTATCCCAGTGTTAATAAAGTCTCTTAGAATAATTTAAAACCCAGTAATAGACCCTTTTGAAAATATTTCAGCACTAGCAAAAACATTAAAAGATAACAATCTTAGTATTTAAAAAATCACATCCTTTTATAAGCACACATGATTCAGACAAAGAATGTGTAATTTCACCCATTATATACAAAATATAGGGCAATTCCTATTTAATATTATCCATTATCTTAATTATTTCCAATGAATTAATATCTTCACAAAAACACAAAATAAAGCTAGCGTGGTTGGAATTCAGAGGTTGAAGATTCAATGGAGAACAGAAGTTATTCATGTCTTACACAGCTACTCACTGAATTCCATAAAAGTACAAATAAAGTATGGAGAGCTTCAGTATTGACAAACTGAACATAAAGAACGTGCTTTAGGCAAGCATGAAAGTTTTCCCTCTTGCTTTCATATCACTGTTCATCTGAGATATCGACCCATTGAATAATGCTCACAACTGTGACATTTTTGCTTTACATCATTTCATGGGTAATAAGTTAGTGAACAACATTACTTTGGACTAAATGGAATATAACCACAGAAAAATTTCTGGTAGACTGGTAGATTTTGAGGTGTTTTAAGTTGTTTTTTTCTGTGTGTGTTTTTTGGTTTCTTTGAGGATATATGTGTGGGGTTTCGTTTATTTTGTTTTATTTTATTTGTTTGTTTGTTTGTTGTTTATATTTCCGGCCCGTTTGTTTTTGGGTTTTTTTTTTTTTTTTGCTGTTTTGTTTTGAGAGCTGGTAGTGCATAAAACACAAAACTGTAATGTCAGTCAAATGATGAAGATAATCTTGTAACATCTCTTATTATATCAGGTCAGTGTCAGGGAATCGAACTACCTAATGTTGCTGTTTGCGTTTCTATTAACAAATGGACTAAAAATAAAGACTACTACCCTGTATCAAACCTTAGTTGAAGGTATACATTTTGGTAAATTACATAAAGGTGCTGGGACTACTACTGTATTATTGTTTAGATCTCATGATAATGAGAACTGTCCATGTACAAAAGCAGTTCTCTGTTCAATGTTGTTATGCAAAGAAGGGAAGCTGAATTTGTATATTTTTATTATCCTATTTATCTTCAATGTAGGATTAACTCTGCCCATTACTTTCCTTGTGAAACCTTGTTGTTACCTATTTATTATTAATTCACTGCTCCTTTAGAAAACAATACTGAAATGTGTGTTTTCCTACTGACCTCAGCAATTTACTTCAGTCTTTGGAGTGGGAGTGAAGACATCTGAGAAATGGTACAGAATGGGTTTGAGAACTGTGGAAGAGGTAAAAGCTGACAACACCCTGAAGCTGTCAAAAATGCAGAAAGCAGGTAAGGTGAAAGTGTCATAAAAACTTGTATCTCAGTGCTCTAAGAACCTGATAACAGAAGCACAGGGGAAGGCAAAGCTCATTTATACATCTGTTCTCTTGCTGCAGTGTCATGTCAACACTGAGTTATTAGGTGAAAATAATATTTGGACCAGCTGAGCTCCTAATTAAAAACAGTGTCATTCAAAACGTAGGAATATGCATATTTCTAAATTGCTTGCACAGATGCCAAATGAAATGTCTTATACACAAAACTATTAATGGTTTGTTATTGCACAGGTTGTGAAAAAATTACAAAATTCGGAAAGCCCAGAATTACTTTTCAGAGGAGATCTGTCTCCCTCAAGACAGCTCTACTTTAGTCGTAAATCTAGACTTGTAATAAAGTACTTATAAAATTCTTTCCATAATCCTAGCACATCTTAGCTTTAAAGTGTTCAACATGGTTACATGAATAATGTTGCTTCCCCAAAGATTTTGTGTGTGTGCACTGTTTCCCTAAATAAATGAACTACTTTAAACAAAGGAATTAGTACCATTAAGGAAAACATATTCTGTAATATGACACTAAAACAATGTAACTTTATTTTTACATTAAATTCATGTGCTTTACATCACCTCAGAATCCCTTAGATCAGTTTTCTTATATTCATGCTCCTTTGTCCTTTTTTCTTTTACATGTCATATTCAAATGTGAAGCAAGCTGGGTTCTTTCAACACAAGCTCTGTGATCAGAAATAAGATAACTGGGATATTTCACCTACTTCTGAGCCCTGTACTTGTGTAGAACACCATTATTTTGGGAAGACTGCCTTTTGAAGCAGTACATCCAAAAATGTCATTGATGGGAGCTGGTAGGGAAGTCAAAGTAATTTATAAATATTCAGGTCCTTAGAAAGTGGAGGAGTTATTGTGACTGATATATTGACAAATTACATGACAAATTATAATGACAAAAATATATATAAACTCTAAGGGCAAAGATGAGGGAAGAAAGAGGTTGTCTCTGGCCTGTGATCCCTTGCAGCCACACCACCTGTGATTTGGGCCTTGAATAATGTTGCGTAGATTTTGATATTTCTGCGGAGTGATCAGCACTTTTTGCCTTTGATTTCCAGGGTTTCTCTACTATGAGGACCTTGTTGGCTGTGTATCTAAGGCAGAAGCAGATGCAGTAAGCTTGATTGTCAAGAATACTGTGTGTACATTTCTACCAGAAGCTTTAGTTACCATAACTGGTGGTTTCAGGAGGTGAGTGAAAACAAATGAGGTCACTTGGCTGTTTTATTCAGGTATATTAAAAATAAGATGTTTGTGTCTTGGAAAAATCAAAGAAACTCGGTGGGAAATTATCAGACTTTGTTTTCAACATTTTTTTTGTGGGTTTGTTTGTTTGTTTGTTTTTTCAAACAGGAGAGCAATTTTATGACAGTCCCAGGTTATGTTCTTTGTTACTGTAGATGGTTAGTTTTACTGGACCTGAATTCCCAGGGCTGAGACTATTCTGAGGCCATGCTTGAAGGAAAGATACAATAGGCTTAAGGCAGTCTTGGTTTGTTTTGTTTTTTGGGGGGGGTGGTAGGTGTGTGTTTGTTTAAGGAGATCTTAGATGAGTTTGAAATGTGCTAAGGCAGAGTTTGTAGTGTTAGAAGTATACTCGGAGTAAACAGTTACTAAAATGATTATCAAGCACTGGCTAAATTAAATATACACTAACATCTGTATAGATGGGATGATCTCAGTATTCCTTTCCTGGCTGATTTTTTTTCCTAAAAGCTGGTGCTTGGAACAGTTAATTCTTTCAGCACTTACTTGAGAGCTTTCTCACAGCCACACAGCACAGTACTGAAGACTGGGAATAGGCTTCAGGAGTTCTGCTTTCCTTGCTCTATTCTCAGTCTCCCATTATGTCCTTGTTCTACACGTTATGCTCGAAAACCAAAAAATTCTCATTGGACCTTCAGCTCTTGCTGCTTAATTTGTTATTTTGTAAAAATTTGACTATACTTGAAATATAAAAATATCTTTCAAAAATACTTAAAGTATTCTTGTAGAACTCAAAATGTACAATTCCATAACTCTCATGCACCTAAAACTGGTATGAGAGCAAAAGACAGAGGAATATTAATAAATAATGTATCACCTGTGTGTTTTATTTTGTAAGCCTAGATAGGTCATAGACTCAGTCCAGTGCTAAATTAAGACCTTATATAATTCATAATTTCTACATTACAGTGATTGTGCTGAATGTTTTTATCATCTTTGTGCTATTTCATGATATTTATAATTATTCATTGTATATCCCATATTTATTGTAGGTATGCTCACAGCCTCCAGCTATATAATTTCTTTAAAACTGTGTGGTCAACGAGAATCATTAGGCTTAAGTAGGAACCCTGACTAGAGGTATAAGAACAAGATAAAATTTTATCTTCAGAACCTTGAGTGTCATCTTTCTGTGAGTCTTTGTTTAAGAGACAGGTGATGGCAATCTCCCCACTAATGCAAATCAGTTCAAGGACCCTGAGTTATTGGTAACTTGGATGTAACTGATTGCACATGCCTAGATGGGTCAGACCCTTACAGATTATTTGCTGAAAAGTCCCAGTACTTCTAATATCATGTATTTGTGAGCTTTATTGGTAGCATAGTTTGCAAAGTTTGAATCTCACAAATCAAATATAAGCCTTTTGTCTTGCTTGTTGTTGTGGAGATATGATAGTAATTCTCCTTTCTATTAAGAATAAGCTTTTGTATCTCTAAATGGGTGTATCAAGCCAGAAGAGAAATTATTTAAGTATCTATTGATCCCTACTAGTGGGAAATTCTGTATAGTAATTACATGCCTTTAAATGTTCAGGAATATATTAAACTATAAGTTTCAATATGTCGGTGCTAAATGACATTTCACCAGCCCATGGAAAATAAATGCTGCAGTATAGGATTTGCAGATAACTTGATGGATTGAGGTGCTTCTTTCAGGCCCCTATATTTTAATTGCTAAGTTGCAGTAGGGTTGATTATATCTGTTCTGTTTTGCCTTTCTCTTGTAGTGGCAGTACTCTTCAGCAACAAGTTTGTGTAAGCTGAGTAGCTCACAGTTTTCAATTACCAAATTACTTTTTGTTCCTTTCATCATTATATAAATATTTTAATAAAATAGGCAAATTGTATCATTTAAACAATTGCCTCATACTATACCTTGTACACTGCTGACATAAGAGGAATAATAGCTCATGATTGGTCTGAATAGTAAATACGTTCCCCAGGATCCAGATTTGTCTTGCTTTGTATTTCTGTTTCATAACTTGGAAAAAGTGAACAGTTGATTGTTTTGACTGGAGAGTTGAAAGTCACGAGTCACATAAACCTCACTATGCAGGAGAACTGGATGAATTACAATGAGCAGAACTTCCATAGTGATCTACAGCTATGGAGATTCAATAGAGATGAAACTAGAGATGAAAGTTACGTTCTTTTCCCCAAATCTATTATGTACATACATGGATGAATATATTTAATATGTTACCAAATATTTGCCTTTAAATTCCTGAAATGTCAAGAAATCAAATGATGTAGAAATTGTTTTAATCAAAATTAAGAAGTGTAGTAGAAAGTTAAAGTAAGTAATAAGTTTTGTTTTGTTTTATTTCAAATCCCAGCAAACCTCTTCATGGACTTTTCTTTGGTTTGATTCAGCTTTTACCTCTAATCTTCTGTATTGTTTCTTTTTCTAGTCTTGTAAAGAATAAAAGAATCATGGTAACCCATCATACCTCCCTAATTTGAAATAATTCAGGAGCAGAAATTAATAAACCAATGAAGTCTGGATTAGTTTATCCCTCGTTGCTCTCCTACAGGAACACTTGGCTAACAGCCTGTAAAACATTCCTCCAGTTTCAGTTAGTATAGTTTCAACTGAGAGGTTGGGAGACTTTTTCTTTTTTTTTCATCCTTTTCCAACACTTATCTGGGTCATTTCGAAACAGAAATTGCAACACTGAGATGCACAGAAATACAGAAGTAGAGCAATTGTAGTTATGAAATAAATAAAATACACCCTCATGGTGCTGAATGTATTTCATTGTCTATTTGGGGAAGATATCGGGGAGGGTGACTGCAGAGAAGGAAGAACCAAAGATGCTGATAGTGCAATATAAATCATACAAAAAATGTTATTAGAAAGCCTGAATTTGCCATGCAAACTCTGTTTGAATTGGTATGGTATTATTTTCAGTGCTCAGCCTTTCTTATTTTGAGATTTAAGTTAATAAGGCAAATTCTGAGATGGGGAGTAGCTCCTCATAAGTTACAAAGCCACTGAGGGTGAAGTTTCCTTTCCTGCATACACAGAGGCTCTGGGATGGGGAGAAAAAAAATCCCTTATTCTAATAAGGAACATCCCTGATTAATGTGCTTGTCCCAGACACATCCAAGGCAGGAGTGTGGTTTAGGTCAATGTGTGTAATCACTTTTAAATGAGTTAAACTATGGACCTGACAACTTTTTTTCCTGGATATTAAAAGTCTAATTTTATTCCATGAAGAAAATTACAGAAATATCTGTAGTGATAGCATTATCTCATCTTGTGTATATCACTGCATGCTACAGAAATTCTTATTCCTATTAGCAGTGTGTTAATGCTATTAATAGTAATAGTAGCATTGTTGTAGGGCTGTTAGTAATGACAACTAGACAAATAATTTCACAGAAAGTTTCATGGCAGTGAAACTGGGGGAGTTTTTCCATTTTTCCTGTAGTTCCAGATTAGTATATGGGTTCAGAACAACTTCAAGAAAAGTTTGCCATGCACTGCAGCATTATCGTGATATTCTGTGCAAACCTGGGTTTCAGCTACCTTGATTTAGCTGCTGATAGCTGGTTTTGCCACAAGATGTGACCTATATCGAGGGTTTCATCAGAGCAAAAATGCTTGGAGGAAGCACTATATACTATGTGTAGTTTATGGTTTCAATCTCTGTACTGGTTATTCATATCTCAATACATACACCCACAACCCCCAAATTTGGCTGGAGAAGTTCAGAAAAGGATCTGGAATAAGAATTACATACAGTAATAAGAATATTTTATATATACATATAAGAACTGCATTTTTAGAATGGCTTTCTGTGTGCTCTGTCCATGTGATTCACAAATTATTTACAAATTATGTTTCAATTTTATTGTGTTGCATGTAGCACACTCAGTTGTGGTTAGCTCTGCAGCAGTAGAATTGTATCTCTATGATGTCAGGACATGGCTACTACATCATCAATAGGCACTTATTTTTTAGAGAATTATCTAGGCATCCTCTTGATATTATGATTTCACTTCTCACTTTCTCAAATATTTACTTAGACACACTTTTTTGGCCTCTCCTACTTTAGCCTTTAGAGAAAGTGAAGTAGACTGAGAAGACCCTTTTTTTTAGGTAATTTTTCAAATTGCAGTTCTTAAGAAGTTGTTCAAGTGTCTTGGGCATTGCATCATGAAGAATAACTAGTTCTCTTGTCTTTTATTTATATTTGTGGGAGGTTAATTTTTCCATGTTGTATCAGTCTTCAGGGAAGTCTTTTCCCAGACTCACTTATTGTTAATTCTGTCCAAACATGAACCTAATTGTAGATCACTATCTCTTTGTTTGAATTTTATATTATCTTTTAGAAATCAAGATTTGATGCTCTGTAACATTTGTAGATAAGAATTGTTAATAGAAAAGCAATGAAGAGAGCAAAGGACAGGGTCAGTGTGTTTTTTAGGCACCACTGCCATACTTTTTTATATTATAGTGCAAAAAATTCTTTCCTGTGTGCAGTGACATTTCCTACAAGGCAAAGGAATGCAAAAAGTAATGACACGGGACAGGACTCTGGTCTTTCCTGTTCTGTACCAAGAAAATAAGTTAAAGATATCTCTTTCAATCTTGGAGATAAAATAAGATGAAATAGCTGAGACAAAGAAACACTTCAAGAGATTATTTTACAGGTTAATGCAGTGATAAATAACCAAGGTTATTGTGGCACCTTCGTTTCAGAAATAAGAATTCTATATGGCATCTGGAATCACATTTATCTAACTCTGTTGGCACATGCTCATAAATGAGAGACTGAGAGATTGAATGTGTGAAGAATATTATGCTTTCCAAGCTTTTGGAATATGTGCAGGACTTTCTGTTTTATTTAACTGAGCTTGTCATACGGTTTCTGGCTGAACTTCTTGATAAATCATAGAACATTTGATCACAAGTTCTGATCCTGATAAAAAACTTTATTTGACCTTTTGATATTGAATACTTCTAATAATAGTATTCTTTTGGAGGCTGTAGGTGATCTACAATGAGGTTAGAATACCTGACATGACACCAAGTTTTTTCAGGTTCTCAGAGTAAATGTATTTGAAGTCCTCTTACAAACATTATTTTCTTTCTCCTCAGATCTAGGATTAAAATAGTGCCAGACTTACTTGCTAAGGCAATAGAATGAGTTGTGCAAAAGATTCTTTCATCAAGTTTTTAGGCAAACTCCAAAGCAGAGTTTGCTTATTCTACTTATACATTGTTACAGTGTACCTTTGCATTTACACTGTTCTTAGATACAGTTATGCCTTTTTTCTACTCCAAAACACAAACCGTGGTAAGGAAAGATATAAACTGTATCCAGGTACTCAAGTCCAAATACCACAATTTCTGCTCACTTTTTTCTACTGCTGTTAAGAGAAGTAATTTTTTTTTTATCTGGTAGTATTTCATTTTTTTTCCAGGGAGAAATCTTCTATAAAGGAGCTGTGCGGCAAGCTGCTCGCTGAACATTTGAGCTGATATGGTAGTTTGCACACACTCTAATTTAAGCAGATCCTGGAATAATCTAGCAATTATTCCAGCAACATACTGGAGAGACTTCTTGGCTATCATTCATGAGCACAGCCTTTCCTCTGATAAACTGTAGCCTGCTGTGGATGAGACTTTTAACCTGGAGATGTTCTAATCTGATCTGGCTGGTTTTAATGCTCAGTAAAACAGCTTTGCCTTACCAAACTCCCTAAGATTAGAAGTGTTTGAATTTGAGGTATTGATATGCTGCGAGTGAAAATATTCTCTGGCAAGAGTTAGAAACACTGCAACTGTGAAAGAACAGAGATCATCACTAGTTTCTGTTTTTAATTTTCTGTAATCCATTAAAAATTAAGTTGGGAAAGAAGAAAATCAAATTAATGGCTAGCCAAGTCAATTTAGAAGATAATCTATTGGAGTAGTTCAGATACTTCCTTTAGTCATTAGAGCTTTGATTATTTTTCTACTCATTTCATCTATTATTAGCTACAGTGAATCATGAAGTAGAAACTGATGAATAAGGTATTTGGGAGTTATAGACAGAAAGAATTTAGTAAGAACCCATGAAACTTCATAAAATTGAGTACTCAGCAGAGCATATACTTTGAAAGTATTTCAAAAACTTGTTGATTCAAAGTTTTTTACATGCCCTGCTCTACTTGACCCTTTCCTACTTTCACTTGCTTTTTAGCTCGTTAGAAGGATGTTGTTTAGCTATGTACCCCTCTCATCTCTAAAACTGGTTCGAGTGGTGGGTCCAGCGTGGAGCTGGCAATGTTGGTGGCTGATTTCTGTGAAGGCAGAAGTTTTACACTCTATACACAGAGCCAGAAAACTCCCTGCTTTAGTCTTACAGTTTCCATGATCACCCTACACATTCTGCAATGCATTTGTGAGAGCCTTTACAGTGTTTAGTGTTTTCTGTTTCCTGTCAGGTCTGATGGTGACTGCTAGTAAGTAAGCCAGAGCAATACAAGTAATGTTATAAAGCAAGATATGACATCTCAGATTGTATTATTTTAGGACTGTTAAACAAAGTCTCTTGCATTGGCTTTTTCTCTTTTTTTTTTAAACTGAATTAGAAAAGATGAGAATGAAAAAAACCCTAGGGGTTTCTATTTCCTTGTCAGGCAGTCAATCTGAAATTTTAGTTATGTACTTATACATGATGAAATTTATTACCATTTCATTATAGACAAAGTTTTCATTTGAAACTGGTGAAAGTTTTTGAAGTTACTGCATCGATGGATGCTTTGTGCTATCAACAATATTTGTCATTACAGCATACAAGGAATATTGGAGTGGCATTTTCAAATCACAAAGGCAAGCTTGTGGTGACAAAGCAGCATATTGCAGGTACATTACTAGAAGTAATTCAGGGCATTGTCTTAAAAATAGATTATTTCTTTACACATCTTCATGTCTTGTTCATTTGATATCCGAACAAATTCAGTGTTAAAATGAAAAACAAAGTGAGCAATTACTAAAATAGAAGACAGTTTATACATGAAGGAAGAACAGAATGACAGCTAATAATGGTATTTGAAAAATTTTTCTCCTTTTGCTTTTTTGTCTGATTTGCCCTGTAAGGTCACTTTCAATCATTTTTGCTATGTAAGGGTCAGCCGCTTGGCACTTCTAGGTTTCTAAATTATATGGAAATACTTTTGGAATGCTTGCCACTGCATAAAACCAAAATGTTAATGGCTTCACTAACTCAAATTAAATTTTAATGGCCATGGTTTAATTTTTCTTTTAGCACATTCACATCCTTTAAGTAGCATTAAATGTGATTCAGTTGTCTTCTAATATCACAGCTAACCTGAATAGCCTTTTCAATTAGACTTTTAGATGAAGCAGATCTGATACATTCTAAATAAATAAAGATCTCTTTTTATTGGTTAAATGCTGATATTCACAGCTCATTTAATCCATTTATAGAGATGCAATGTCAAAAGAAGAACCTTTCTTTTTTGTGCAATGCTAGTGATAATGTGCAGAAATGAGACAAAAAATCACATCTTTGTTTTGCCAGTGAATGGAAATGAAGGAAGAGGAACTCAAAAAGATCTATTTAAGACTTTAAGAAAGATGCATGACTGAAAAATGATGAAAATTATTTGACAAGAAGTCACACATTAAAAGCATTTTATGAAATGGTGTGAAGAATTGTCAGTTAACAATGCACATTCCCCTCAAATTTATTCTGACATCTTACAAATAATCTAATACCTAAACAGTAGATGTCCAATGTTTCTTAAATTGGTTCATTCTATACTAATGCAAAATATTTTCATCTAATCTTTTAATGGAATTTTTTACTGTTTACAACACAGTATGACTTATACAAAAAGTAATAGAAATTTTTCGAAATCTACCATAGTTTGTTCAAAAGCATCTTTGATGTTTCCATAATTCCGTTTGATGTTTGTTCTCATTTTTGGATGACAGTGTCTCAAAACCTTCACTATGTAACAGAGATGACCCACTGTGATAAAACCTTCCCTGTGTGTGAGGGCGGGCATGGGGGAAGAGGCTTCTGGGTTTACTGCTCAGCACGGGATACAACAAAAGCCATCTGGGGTGTCTGATATGTAGAAAGCTGGGCTGAGAGAGATTGGGACTGTCGGTGTATCTTTTCCAGTGGCTTTGCTTATCAAAATGCGAGAGAATGGTGTTTTCATTAGCTGGAGTGGATTTCAGCACGGAGTTCAGTTTTGCCGTTTGAGTAGCTTGTGTGAGTGTCAGATTATAACTAACAGCGAAGTTGCTTCCTCCCGATGTGAAGTCCCAGCTCTGAAACAAATCCCAACCTCTCCTGACGGCTGCTCGTTAGACCCACCTGAGTGGAAAGGAGCAGTGACAGCTGTCAGTACAAATTACAGCACTCCCAGCTCCCAACTGCAGTGGCTTCTGCACTGCCACTCTTTAAGATAATATACCATTAGAATTCCAAAAATATAAAAAAAGATTTTGCATTATTTACACAATTTTCTGGACAAGTTTTGCCAAAGTAAATGTTTTGAAAAGTTATAAAAGCGAGTTATAATTATTTATAGTCCTAATATATCAATGGAATTTACTTAATAATATATATTCTACTGACCATTCCCATTTTAAAAGGTTAGCAATAAAAACTGTTGTGGTTTTTATTATGCTAGGTTAACTGAAAAGCATTCATTGATCATTTTAGAACAATTAGCATATGCAGTATTGGTTACTATTTGTATTATGGAAATTAAACATGTAAATTACTAAGTTCTGGTATGACCTATAGAAAACACTCATCTGGTGTTTTGGATGGGGAAATGCTTTGCCTTTCCTTGAACAGAATTCCTCTAATATACAAATACATAATTTTCAGTGAGCATAAAACATGGATTAAGTAAATTCAGAAAAGGTCTTTTGCACAGGACACAGGCACTGGTGCTGAGACAGTCTGAATAGGATACCACATCTCCCCCCAAAAAAGTCACATTAAGTCTGACTGCCCCAGGTTTTATTATAACATAATCTGGGGCTGAGGTAGGGAGGCAGGTTGCATGATACAGAGCATGTACTAAAACTGATTTATCAGTATAATTTAATAAACTGGAAAACCTGCTTCCTGCATTAGGGTTGAACTATTGCTCTTTGAATGTTTTGATAATTTGGGAATAGGTTAGTATGATATGTCATGGGGGAATAAAACCTCTTATGATTAAAAGGGAAGTGGTACAAATAATTGGTACCTAAAATTAACATGTCCAGAGGTGTTTTCACAGACTGAATGAGCTTCATTTTCAAACTCTGTAGAAAGAAGGACAATCAACTCTTTACAAGAAAAACTCAAGCAAGATCAGTGATGGTAACCTTAGAACTATTCTGTAGCAGAGTCAGGTCATACGTGCTGCAATTAATTTGAAGTGCCTAAGATAGGGCTCAAGGAGTTTGCAGACTCGTTCTTTTTCGTGCTACTGATATTAGGCATGTTATGTTGGCAATATAATAAAGGGAGAATATGAATAAGTAATTTCCACTAAGTTTTGAATTTTGTTATATGCTTCACTATGCATAAGAAAGTCTAAATTCTGCGAAGATTTGATTCATTCTTTTTGGAATTTTATCTTAGCTGCTTTTCAGCAATGTTTGGTTTGTTGTTTGTTGGTTTTTGTTTTTTCTTTTTAGTTCTATGGGATAGGAGAATTTGTATATTGCTGTCTGGGAAAAGGTATTGCTAGCCAAAACATATTAATGGTGTTAGGGAACGGCTCAATACCCTGAAACTAAATCAGTGAATGAAATAAATCATACATTTATGTTTAGGGTTACCTGTAACATACCTACGAAAATATTTATGAGTATTGTTTGTTTTCTGTGAAAATTTTCCATTCTCAATGAAGAACTGTACAGAAATGTAATTATTTTCCTGGTAGGGGCTATAATTGAAGTGTTTTTTTTTTTTTTTCTTTAGCAAAACGAGTTTTCTAGTCAGAATTTCTCTTTCGTGAATAGCCTCAGTTACAGAAAACTCATGCTGATATAGTGTCATTTCATCTAAAGACAAGGGTATATGCATCTGCAAGAGGCAGTCAGAGGCACAGAAACCAATTTGAAGCATCATAATGCCTTTGCATGATCACTGAAATATTTTGATTGAGGTTTTAGACAACAAATTGAATTGACAACTGTACTAGAACATTTCCATCTCATTTATTTTTAACTGGCCACCCAAATCCTTTTGCTTTTTCTCATTTTCTTGACCAGCTTTACTAAATCCTCACTGTGAATAATAGATTGAGTGATTAGAGAGAGAGAATAAACAACCAACTATAATTATCACTCAGAATTTGTGGCAAAACCAAACGTTTCAAGTCATTACTGAGGTTTTTTAAAAATGGTTTGTATTTTTTGCTTTTTACATGGCTATTATGGGAGGCATCAGATTTTGAAGTACTGCTCTGAACAGTCACAATAATTGGAGAGTCTCTTACAGACATTGACATGAATTCAGCTAATATCATGCCTTGATTTCTGAAATGCTCAGCCAGTGAATTTAAATGGATCAGTTTTAATACTTAGGCCAAGAAGTATGTTCAAGTATAAAATTTAAACTATACTACTTGAAAAGTATTTTCCATATATGGATGAGCACTAGGGATCTAACAAGTCGTCTCACAAATAAATAGCTATAAAGTAAAAAATATTCATGATACTACATAAAACTGGTAAGTAAAAAAAATCTTTTAAAAGTTATAGAGCATTAGGTACAAGGAAGACTATTAAGATTGTGGAATATACTCAGGGAAAGATAAAGCAGCAAGATTAAAAAAAGACAGGAGATTTCAGATAAAGTAGTAAGATAAAAGAGAAACATAAAGCAGAAGAGGTCAAATCAAAGACATACATGGCTTTGATGAGATGGAGATGCCTAGTTTGATGTAGTTCTATTCCTCACATGTTATCTGTAAAATAGTTTCATTGGGGTTCACCTGCTAAGAAGAGGATGCCTTACAAAATCGAGGCCACTCAAGGTGGGAATGGAATGAGGAGAGCCAGAACAATCGTCTTGGTAACACTAAGAGACATGCAGAAGGAAGTGACATTCTTTCTGAAGGAAAATCAAATCAGAACTCTGCATAAAGGGTAATTGAAACAAAACTCTGGCAGCAGTCTTAGACTAAGTTCCTAGCAGTAAAGTCAACTGTAAGGTAGCATGAATAGGCCAAGGATAGGGCTTGGCTATGATTAGGAGACTTAATTAATGTGCTAAGACAGACAGAATAGCACTAATGATACTTTGCCAGCTTTCTGTTAGACATATTTAGGTGCACCAGAAAACAAGTGTCTATTTCTTGTTTTGTTTCTGACAATGGTACTTAAGCATCTCTTACCTATGAACTCCAATGCCTGTGCCTAAGTGATTCAGGACAGAAATAGAAACAATTGAATACATTTTGTCTTGTGTGCAGTCTTTCTTGGATGTGTGTTGTTTCTTCTGAGAGGTTTCTGCTACCTCAATGTTTGTAAGTATATTTCTTACTGTTAATATGCTTTACTCATACGGGTATCAGGGCATCTGTGTTGGAGATGAAGTAGTTCTGAAAATTTTGTGTTCTATTAGCGGACAGGTACTGTGACAAACAACAGTGTTCTGTGGTTCACCGCGTGCAAAAGAGGTTTTGCAGGCTTGGATGCCAGGTTGTTCAGAGACTGCAGGATCAAATGCCTGATGTTTAGATTCAAGAGATCAAAAAGCAGTTCTAATTATACTATTTGATGTACTTTGTCATTTTTTCCATGGTTTTATTCCTAGGAACCTGGCTTGAAAATAGGACATTTACAGCAGAGTTTACTCATTGCTGATATACTCTTTAGCAGGAGTCAAAGTTTATTGTAGACTGGTTGGTTGCTGTAAAGATGGTTGACAGCACAGGCTAAGAATGATGTTTTCCTGTCAGATAATCATGAGAAAAGCTGCAAACATCGGTGACCTTGCAACCAAGGGGTACATTTTGCAGATCCCTGTGAGCAAGAGTAGCCATAACATTTTAATTAAGTGTGACGTGATCTTGCTAGTGGTGTGGGGACATGATAACAAGGAGGTAGCTGCTAGTTAATTTTTTTTTTGTTACAATATGAGTCAGAAAGGATATTTTCTACATGTCAGATAACAAGGAAAAGACCAAAAATGTTTACAATAAATCATGTACGAAAGGTGTGAATTAAAATATATAGTCAGAAATAGCCCTTTTAGTTGCTTTCAGTTTGGAAAGGGTGGAATATGTTATGGATTGTTGCTGTACTGTGGGAGAGGTAGATGGAAATGTTTCAGGCAATCTTTTTGAAGAATGGAAAATCAGCATTAAACAGCAGCAAAACCTGATTAAGATAGACTTGGTTATAATCATCTGCTATGATAGCTGTTCTGTCATATCACTAGGGGCTATCTTGGAGAGCAAAACCCCCAAACCCATCAATCCTTGTGGATTGCTTCTTCTCATATACATACTTACAAACTCACGCTTGTTGATAAAGTAATAACCTTACACGCTGTATGTTGTGCTATTGATCAAGGATGGCAGAATATTTTCCTTTTATCTTGGCATATCTTACACCTAGACACAGGTCCAGTGGGTAAAGACAAGAAACATTCCTGATTATCTGATCCTGTTGCAGAGGTTAATGTGTCCAGTTGCACCTCATTTGTTTACATTAGTAATAATATCCTTATTGGATATGATATCCAACCAGGATGTTATATATTGGGTATAACATCCTTATTTCACTGCTGCTTGTCTTGATGTTGTTATAGTATGTATTTGTATCTGTACAATAAATGTCCTTACACCCACACTTAGCCAATGTAGATTTTACCTCCACCATTGCAATCTTATAAATGAAATGTGAACTACCTATCAGTCTGTTCTTACTGAAAGGTCAGTGGGAGCTTGGACATTGATTTCAGCTGAATCATGACAAAACAGGGGGACACTTTCAACTGATTGTTTGAGAAATTGAACTGGCAAGAAATGGTGACCCAGGGAATGGATCTTCACCTTTCACCTGAATATTGAAATATGTACCTATATTGAACGGGACATTGAAATGTCCCATTGCCTGAGGTCACAAAATGGTGCCGGCTGAAAAAGTCAGGATTATTTTCAGAAAGAAGTCAGAACAAGAATAAAAGAAAAATGACATGACTGGTTCTTTGAAAGACTTTCTGAAAATATGTGGCTAGAGCTTTACACTATCTGGATCAGGAAGGGCACAGAGAGAGCTCTAAGAAGCTACATTCTCAAACAGAGTGTTGGAAGTTGGTTAGTTATAATCAGAGAAGTTTTCAATTTAGAATTAGATCAACTAAGTCAACTTTATGAGCTCCTTAGGCTGATGGAGAATCACATCTTGAAGCAGGGCAAGGGAATTTTGTAAAGGAGGGTAACAAGATTTCACAATGGAGGGATTTATTCAAGTTAGAAGTTAGATTTAATGACAGGCTTGTCCACACTTTAAAAGGCTTTTCTGGTATGCTTAGACTTGTAGAATATATTGGCAGCCTTTCTCTGTGGAGATGCAGTGTTCCTTTGATAGTATAGTTTAAATGATATTCTCAAATGGAATAACCTATTTTGGCCCAAAGGGTGTAACTGTTTCAGCTTCGGGGAGCTGCTGGCAAACTGTGCATTGACACCACACAGCTCTCTTGGCAAACCACTGACACAGACCAAGTAGACAAGTTTTGAATTTCAGTTTGTTTCTCTGTAAAATCTAGTTTTCTAAGTGTATCCTATAGATTAGCAGTAAAGTCCTCTTCCCTTAGACAAAATTAGTAGATTACACAATCCAAATTAAGTATTGAAAGAGAACAATCTCATTTTCTCTGCATTATGCTCCTGTAAAATGTAGGGGTAACTACTACTGCAAGTGCAGTTATTGGAAATCTGTATGTCAGCTCAATCCTGGAAAGATTTCACAGTTCACTCTAAAAATTTGAGGGAGTGAGCAATTTTCTTAAATCTAACCAGACTGTACATGTGCTTTAGGTTTAAACTGTGCGTATTTTTTTAGAAGTACTTGAGTAAAATTCTAGCATCTTGATAGAAAGGCTAGACTCAAACTCACCATGCTGCAGCTGTCTGCTGGCAACTACACAAATGTTTAAATTGAAATTGGTGTATTATATCCCTTTGATAGAATAGATTGATAAAACACATCAAAGTAATCACAACTAATGTAGAATTACGCATATTGCCCCAAAATGCCGGAATTCAAAAGTTGGTTTCTCATGTCTTTGTCACTAACCCAAATGCATGAACAATATTCTACACTCCTTGGCCATTACACCATCAGCTCAAACAGAAGAATTAATCCTACTTTATGTTAGAATTTCTGGGAGATGTCTTTTTTCTGGTTGTCTACCCCCCCCAACCCGTGGATGCAAGCAATCTATTTCTCAGTTCAAGGAATTTTAATAGAAAAACTGTCATGTTTATATAACGTCCAGTACAGCTGAGCAGGAAACAAATAGAAACCTTTATTTTTATGGTAGGTTGATTCTACAGATTGTCCCATCACTGCCAAGTAAGTGAAACCCAGGCTGAACATCTAATATCATTCAGGCATTCTGAAAACGCATGTTCCCTTCCTTGCATGAACATTAATATTGTCTTTTAAATTGTTTAAAGTGAATGTTTTGATTTTTAGAAATGCTAAAGTAGATATGCATGAAAAAGTACTTTTTGATGAAAGTTTCTGTGACAAAGGGATATGTTAAAGGAATAAGCCTTTCAAAACACTCAAGAGAATTAGTTAGAGAGAATTAAAATGGACAAGGTTTGAATTAATGTTTTCAGTCTACTGCCAGAAAGCTTCAGGACAGCAAAATTTGTTGCTATAAAGCTGATTGTTAATTTTGTTGAAGTATCAGTATAGAAAAAAAACTTTAAATTTTTTCTTTAAAATAAAATACCATATCTTAACTATAAGCTTATACACATTTATGAGATTCTGAGTAAAATAGAAATATAATTCTGAACAAAGCAATTTTGTCTGGGACAAAAAAAATCTAAACTGATAAATGGAAACTGCCTTAGTTGCAAAATAATTTTTTTACTGGTTACAAAAAAAAAAAGTGTGACAAGCAGTTCAATGAAAGCATTTTTTTAATATATACACCTTTCATAATTATTAATGCAGACTTTTGTTTACTTATTTCAGTAAATAATTTGAATGCAGTTGACCTGTCTATTTTTACTGTTGCATTATTAATGGTGTTGAAGAGATCACCAGGTTATTGTTCTGGCAATATATCTCTCACTTAGCTGAGGTTTTGGTTTACAACTAATGCTTTTTGAAATGTGGCACCTGAGCAGTTTATGCACCAGCTGAGATGGAAACAAAAAACTGGAATGCTTTCTGACTTACAAATCTAGAATGTCAATGCATTGCAAGCATTCCATCCTACCTTTAGGTATTTGCAGTACATATATAATCTATAGCCAGCTCTGGCCAAATTTCTTCTCTGGTGGAACAACAGCAGAATGGTGGACAATGCATCTGAGTTGGTCTAGTAACAAAGTAATAGCTATACACAATGGATAATACAGATCTAGAAGGGTCCAGTGCTCTCCCAATTTGTGGGAGTCTGTCCTGAAAAGTGCCAGTCACCAATTACCTCCAAAGAAGTTAGACAGAAATCCTAAAAACCTTAACCTTCTCTTTCATCCTCTCATATTAATTTATTTTTGGATAGAGGGAGAGGTAATTTTCTTTACCTTCCTTTCTTAGTGTTTTGTTTGTTGTTGTTGCTTTGCTGTTGTTTTTTTTTTTTTTGGTTTTTTTTTGGTTTTTTTTTGGTTTTTTTTTGTTTTTTGTTTTTTTTGTTTGGGGTTCTTTTGTTTGGTTTCTTTCCCTAAAGTACATCAGACTCTCTGATAATTCACCAAAATATCTGGCATCTGAGTACACTGATCTCTTAGCTCTACTCTTCAAAATTAGAGGTAGTTGAATTTCCTTGTCTCCCAGTTTGCATAATTCTAAAGTCTTCTTCAAGGCTTTTAATTAGGCCAAAAGAAACTAGGATGTCTGAGCAGGTCTAGTCTGAGATGCCTCCTCTTATAAATAATAAAAACGTACCTTCTCTCCAGTCAAGTCTGATTCCTCAGTACTTACTTCATATTGGAATATGTTCTTTTATCCTGCTGGTTTCAGAATTAAAATCTGTAAAGTTTCTAGTAACTAAGGATGCTAACTAGTAACTAACACTGTCTTACAGGCTGTTTCTTAAGAGCGAGGAAGCTTGTTTCCATAGAATATGCTGACAGAAGAGTTTACATATGCAAAACTAGGTGGATGTTTTAAGACTAATTTCATCTGCATGCCTCAAATTTCAGCTGAATATATGAGATCCCAAAGCCACGTCAATACTTATTGGACTGTATATCTTTTCCAAACAGTGTTGAAATGGTTTTGTTTTGTCATTGAGTGGCACTGGGCAAAATTAGTTTGTGCAGGAAGTTTCTATGATGTCATTTGAAATGCTTGATTGAAATGAAGTGTAATTTAAAGGATTTGCCAAGACAGCAAAAGCAAAACTTCAGCAATGTATTTCATGACTTTAAATAAAACTGTGACAGATTGGTATGGTACATTTCATAAGCTTTAAAGCTTGAAATTACATGGACAGCTTCCAGGTACAGTTGCGTTATTTATATGAAATTGAGACAGCACTTGCAGTGATTCGAAGCTTAAGCATAGTGTTGTTTTGCTTGGTGGAATGGTGAATTAACTTCAAGTAGAGGATTCAGAGAGAGTAAAGCTGTTAGCAGCAAAAAGCCATCTTGTGTGCAAGCCAAAAGCGATAAATATTCAACGTCAGGGTGTAACTGGTGACAGCCACGTTCAGGCATCGAGGTCATGGAAGGAAGACAAATATGTTCTTCCCGTAGAGGAAGAACTTCTTACTTGTGTGAGTGGCTGTGCACTGGAACAGATTGCCCAGAGAGGCTGTGGAGTCTCCCTCACAGGAGACATTCCAGAACCCTCTGGGTGCGATGCTGTGCCGTGTGCTCTGGGGTGACCCTGCTCGAGCAGGGGGTTGGACCAGGTGACCCACTGGGGTCCCTTCCAACCTGACCCATTCTGTGGAAGCCAGAGGACAACAGCACCATCCAGGCTGTGCAACTGTTACAACCCCTAGAGACAGCCAGACTTTCTAAATAACAAGTAGGTGACTAAATTCTTACACTGGCCATTATCCCATTTTGTTCTCTTAGTAGAACCAGACTGGTGGAAGACTAGCTTTACGAACTGTTTTAATAGTGCACAATAAAATTAGTTGAAATGCAATTTTGCAATGGTTTTTCACAGACATTTTCTGTTTTTAACAGTTCTGAAGTTCAGGTTGAAGTAGTTTCAGCATGTGAATAACAGGCGATCCTCCTCAAGATAATGCATATAAAAATAGGTGAATCACTTTGTTTTCAATGTTTTTGTTTGTGATCATTTTTTTAATCAGTTCTTCCAATTTTGAGTTCTATTCAGATTTTCATGTTGTTCTATGACTATGGTTTTCTCAGATGCTAGTGCATAAGAGAATCCTTACACAATCTTATTTTAAACCAAATATGCTTTGCAATAACCATTTGGCTAAAGGTACACAGAGGGCAATACATAAACACACCATTCACCATTCATTGTTTTCACAGGACAGGGAAATATTTTCGGGGTTTTGCATAGAATATGTTTAACACATTAAATAATTTAAATGCAATAATCTAAGAGAGTTTTCTAAGATCTGTGAATAGCTCGAAGTTTAGCTACACTGGTCATTTAAGTTCCTCAGTTGAATAACTGCTATCTGATTTATCTTTACCTTTTATTGCATTAAATTAATTAAATTAATCTGTTAAAGCGAAACTTAAAGAAAACCCATCATCACGACATGAAGAGGGAGTACCCAAGTGTCTTGTACTCTGAGAAATGTCTCAGTTTCTTTTGGGTCATAAAAGATACAGTCAAGCATAGCATGACATACTTTGGTCTTTGAAAGTGCATTTAATAGGACGAGGTGAGTGCCATGCATTACTACAATTTTTTTGAGGCAATGTAGTTGCTGAGGGTGAAATTACGTTTCAAGTAAATGCAAATGCTGTTGTGCAGGTTTTTCACTGGTTCTCTTCACTTCAGTGATTTTTACCCTCCAAACAAAACTCTTAGAAATTACCAGTGACGTGGTCCCTTCTGCTGCAGCGGGTAACTCTTCTTTCTCCTGACTTGATACGAGAAGATCTTTTAAGTAATTAATTCTCTGCATTGTTAGGTCTTTCCCCAAAAGTCTTCTTCAACAGAAGTTACAATAGCAGTGATGTCCTGCTGAATAAATGAGAAACCAAAAATGCTTGTTTTGCGTATCCTATATTAAAGCTGTATTCCCTTATAGTAACATTTCTGCTCCTAAAGGGAAGGGATTTTTCCCAATGTTGCTTCATTGAGGAGTTGGATTAACTTCAAAAATAAATATGTTCCACAGTCATGGAAAATGGGTTCTGCCTCCAGTGAATTAGAACTATTGTTACACTGGGCAAGAAAAATGAAGAAGAAATTGAAGTGTCCACCCTCAAGCACTTTTTCCAGAGAAGATACCTGTGAATCTTTGCCAAATACTTACGTAGTTCAGCTGGGTTTATGCTGAATTACTTGGCTGGGTGAAGAAGCTGCTATATGCTACCTTTGGCAATTCAAACCTTTGTAGAAGCCTGATTTACAGCTGCCCAGGGGAACAGTTCTCAGTTTTCACTATGTTTTTATTTCAGAGACAGTGTAACCTAAATAATTTTATTCCTAATTTAGTGGGAAAGTAATTCTGCAGACAAAGCTATGACAGAAGTTTTTTACCCACAAATTCCCTCAAAATGAACCAGGATAGTTCTCATAACTGTATGGGTATCTTTTCAGTTAAATGTATCATTATTTCAGTTTTAATTTTAATTGTCTTTGCTAGTGGCAGAATTTATTTCAGTTGATTTAATTAGATTATTGCTATTTCAGACATTAATCAGCATCCTATTAAACCATCTCACAGATATTAATTATACCCCAGAAGAGCACTGTAATGTACAATCAGGGAAGAATTAGTCCTCAAGAGGCAGGAATTCAGAATTTCCTTTGATATGGAATAAAAAGTCTCAGTCCTTTGACTTTAGAATTCCAGAAATATTAAACTCAAAATTTTCATCAGCTGGTGCAAAATAAATGCAGTAGGGTGACTGAAAGGCTGGGCCTTGAACTCAGAGTCCAGGTACAAAATGTTAGGGCAAGGATCTTCCCACACTGGCACTTTTCATCTCCACAGGGGTTTTATTGTACCTTACCACCTAGGTAGCATTAGAAAGAAAAGGGTCCCAATTTTGACTGACTGGGAACCACTAGCATCAAACTGCCTTCAAAGACAATTAGGATCTAATTCAAATAACAACCAAGAGAGCGGAAATTATCTGAAGAAGTCCAACCCATATCTATCTTCTACAGAGCCCTTATTGGATCTTGGTTTATTATTTTCCTCATTACTTCAGGAATGTTACTTTATTTTTGAAAAGCAGGTACTGACTGTGTTGGCACTCACTGAATCAGGGGTATAACAATGACAACTGCCACAGGTACTTGCAATATTAAGATGGGGAGGAATCTTCTTGGTTATTATTTCTTAATAACTATGCTCAAAATTATAATTTAGTGCTTGTAATTAGTTTTTGCATAAAGTAACTTGGTAATCTCTACAGCTCTGTCTTCCTATTTATTAGCCTGTCCTGCAATGGAAGGCCTTCCCGAGTTTTAATTCTGGAATCAGAGTGATTATATGACTCCTCAAATTCCAAACTTAGGGAAGCCTCATATGACTTCATGTGATAAAATGTATAGATGAGCTTCTGTCCAATTTGATGAACTATAAAATGGCATTTTTCTTCTGGCATCCTCATTGATCTTATGTCTTTGTCATGTTTAAGGTGGAGATCAAGCACCGAGAGAACAAATGGAGCTGGTGGTAGAGTTTGGCTTGTTTGAGAGCCCCTGGTTTATTCTGACTGAATGTTCCCTCTTCCCTCTCCCTCGGCTGACAAAGTGGTCACTGCACACCGCGGGTCGGGCTTGCCAACACTCGCATTTTGTATTCTGCTGTCTCTGCTTTCTCTCTGTCAGTGTTTTTGGATTGTTAACTTTGGTTGAGCTGCTTTTGCACTTCAGTGAGCATTTATTTTCTTGCTACCTACTCTATATGTATGTGAACCACCATGGCATTGACACTGTTGAATCTAAATGTTGCTTTGAAATTGTGGAGCTGATCTGAATATTGAGGAAAACTCCTGAGATAAAGCTGGAAGTGATTTGAAGAACAGCTTACATGTGGTGTACAGAGCTTAACTGGTCATTTATGCTAGCAATGGGCTGGTACAGTATTATGCTGCCACTTAGGCTGTTAATACTCTCTACTGGCAGAATTTGTCAGAATCTCTATTTGTCAGAATATGTAATTGAGAGTTTCTGAGGAAATAACTTCAAATAAATGTTACAGCATTTTATTGTAATTTGGAAGACACTTTCTGTCACAAACAGAATAACATTCTAACTACTTTTAACTATTACCCAGTTCCTGTTGCAGATGAAACAACCATGTTGCAAACATAGTAATTTCTTCCATTTAACAAACTCCTTCAGCATGAAATCAGTGTTTCAGAAACCCTTGCACAGATCTGACTCTGCTCGTTTCCTGTCAGTGTGCTAATTGTATAAGTAGCAAAGGTTAATGTCCTTGTGAGTCGATAAAACCACTTACTCTGGGTCCAGATTTCAGACCTGAAAAAAGGTCAGGGGGAAAAGTGTGCTGGAATAATAAACTTCTGATTAAATTCTGAATTCAGTAAATTCTCTTTAGGCAAAATATTCAGAGAATTGTACTTTTTTGTCTTCTTTGTAGACCACTACTTTTTAATTAAAATTCCAGTAATTTATATCTGAAGATGGGACATTATGTAACAAGGTTTTGAAAATCTGTGGTATCAGAGCCAAGAATTACTCTGTAACTATTTGCAATTGATAGAATTCTTCTCCTGTCAAACAGCCAGGTTTTTACTTTCTATGTAATAGCTGTAGCACTGTCACACTTCAGTACTTCAAGCTTAAAGGATTTTTTTTTTCTCTTTATAAAGGGTTTATACAAAGAAAATATGTAGTTCTTCATAGTTTGACTGACAGTAACTCAGAATTATTTTAATATCTGGCTGTAAGAAATTGTCTATTCCCTGTTTGATGTCTCAGCAAAGACTGCTTAATAAGCAAATCCACAGGCATGCAGACTACCTGGGATTTGGAATAAAAATGGATGTTCCTTTTCCTGAAAGGCACATGTTGGTTGGAGATAGGTTGTAGAAGCAACTTAATCAGGACTGTAGTTATTAGACACTGTGCCACTTCTATTTGGTCAAACTCAATTGATGTCAAACAATAGTTCTACATTGCTGTTACCGTGGCAGTTAAATGAGAGCCAGCACAGAGAACACCTCCCTGGAGTAAAAATACAGCATTGCTACCAGAACAGACAGAAAGAAATGTTTGCACTATGAGTACATATGAGTGCATGTTCCATCAGAGCTGTAATTACATGTTTTACTGTACATGTATACTAAGGCTACCAGGGTTTCCTCTCAGGAACATGCATTTTATGGTTCTTATAGATTATTTGTATGATATTTCTGAAATAAGAGATTCTTGTACTTATTCAAGTTTTCTCTTTACTTCTCAAACAAAAGATCATTGTGCTATATCACTGTATTTTCATTTAATCAGCTATATATAACCTTCTGCAACATTTAATTCCTTTTCCACTGCCACACAATCATCACTTCAGCAATTGCATTTGTTCTTCTTAGATGTTTATGCATATTACTCATCTATATTCAAGAAAATCTTCAAATGGCCTCACATATTTTCAAATCACTTGGGGATGTCTGTCTATAAGCTGTCCTCCCTGCATTTCCCAAAAGAAGAAAGCAGAGAAGATGACACTTAATTTAACATACAATGAATTTTCTTATTTCTTTCAACAAATAAAAGGCTGGTATTTTTTTTTTATCAGCTTCCAGCATCTTAGCTAGGATCCAGCTTGCTATACAAATGAATTTCAGATGGATTGCTTTTCATCTGAGCTCTGGAAGGAAGGGAGAGTTACATCCTCTGATATTCTGTGCAGATTCTCCACATGCTAAGGCCCACTCCATGTAGTACTGGTCTGAGGTTACTTTTACTGATTTTCCTAGCCTTCTGTATCAAAATACAACTATATAATAAAATGCTCAGGAAAAAGATAAATAAAAAAATCTTTCCAGTTTTATGGTGAATATTGGCTGCATAGCAATTCCTGATGGACTGATTTTTTCAATGTCTTTCCTGGTAGCAATCACTCTCCATAACATATTTTAGAGTTATGGGGTTTTTCTTATTTGGTGTATAGGCTGCAAATGTCATAGGTAAAATATTGATTAGCATCTGAATATTACCATAAATAAACTGTTTTAGTAAATACAATCCAGTTTCACCAAATAGATTAACTTGGAGCATTAGCAAACACCCAGTGTTTGAGAGTTCGTGTCTTCCTCTGCAATTATTATTTTTCCACAATTTTGACAGGAATAAAAAGTTCAGTCACATAGAAAGAAGCTTGAAATGCCTATGCCAAATCTGTTTCTGTTCACTGTTATTTGCACACACTTCATTGTGCTGTATTTTGTACCATCAAATGAGTGCATGATTTGAAGATTTATAATGTAATTAATTATATGCAAATAATTTGCTGAATTCCAGGAGCCCCACAAAAATTTATGCTTCTTTAGTATTTATTATAGTTGATCAGACATTGGAAATAAGCACCTGTTAGTTGTCAGTCTACCAGGTTCTTAAATATATATGCTTGACTTCATGTAAATAATTAATGGTTCTGACTATCTGTGGCAGTGTTCTCATGAGTAAAGTTCAGAATTCTTTTTTAAACACTGAAGGATTTAACACACGTGGGACTTCATTCAACACTTGAAATGCTATCATGCCAACAAGAATCTTCTCTGATTAAGGAATCGATAGTATTTGCTTAGTAAATGTAGTCATGGCTATGCTGTGACTGTTACAACACAAATAACACCCCAAAACCAAACCAAAAGACCTCAAAACAACAACAACAACAAGCCCAAAAAAATTATTCAGAAATTTTTCATCTGTGTTTTTTGAGAGATAGAAATACCAATATTCCAGGTTGTCTCCAGTCCAGATGCTGAGACTGCAGAACCAGTGGGCCACAGTCATCTCTAATGGTCTTTCAGAGCAGCTATTGAAAATCTTTTTCTTCCTCTGAATATTAAGTGCCATCTTTCAAAAAAAAGTGTTGAAATGCCCTTCCTAAGATGGTTTTAAGAATCAGTTGAACAATATGGCAGCTGTGAAGAAACAGTATTTTAGACTGCTCTGGAAAGCATGGTACTAAATAGGATTCCTGGTCCAAAATTCCTAGTTGCCTTTCCATTTTTAATCCGAAGTCGGTCAAACTATTTGTTATTTAGCCAACAAGGGCAGATCTGAGGTAAATCTTTCAACTGGAGAACTGTTTTCACACAGAAATGAAGTAGGAGTTTTGCTTGAGAAGGATTTGTAAAAGATATTGTAATCTCGCTCTGAATGAAGTGCAAATCTCTGAAACCAGGAAAATACAGTCTGTAAAGCAAAACATCACAGGAGCCCATTCCCAAATAGCCAAAGTAAACCAAAGACAAATTTAGCACAGTGTTCAAGGTTTTAAAATTTAAAAAAAAAATTAGAAGTTATTTTTCTGATCACTTGGTACTGCAGGAAGACCATTCTGTTAATCACTTCAATGGTTTGAAGGGCTTTACAGAAGAATTTTGTCCTGCAATTTATTCTATTCCTTCTGGTTTATTACACAGTAGGATAACAGTTGGATTGTGAAATAAGAAAAATCTTTTATGTCTATCTGAATTAATTCTAGGAACTTAAAAAGTACCAGGTACACTTTAAAGAGCTGTCAGTGAGAAAGAATAGGTGAGGTGCACCCATGAAGGCGAAAAAGGTCTAATACAGAGCCTGTAAAATCAAGGAAAGAATGCCAGAAAAACAAAAAAAACCCTATATCTGTGCATTCTTCCTTATCATTCCTACGGTCTCTAATTGCTAAGCAGATGAAACTGACAATGTCACTTCAGTAGAGCATAAAATATTAAGAATAAATTATCCATGTTGTGCAAAAAGGGAGGAATCAAATTGTAGGGCAAAATTATATAGACCTGAAAGAAAACTGGACACAGAGGATGACAGTGAAGATAAACTATAGTACAGCAGGCTTAGCTGAGTGTATGTACTGGGAATAGTGGCAGACCTGGACAGAGCTGCCCACAGATGCAAAAAGGGGTTGCTCTTGGAGACCAGCATTCACAATTGAAAGGAGCTGGTAGGGAAGATGGTGGTGAACAAATCTAAGACTTAGACTACAAAATTTCAAAGAAGAAACACCTTTCCTTGCTTAACAGGCAAAGCCCAGCATGTTTTGGCAATAATGAGAAGTGAGTAATAACTCTAGGCACAGTACAAAGTCAATAGAAAAGGTAATGATAAATCATTTTTGTGACAGACCATCCAAAGATATTATGCTCTCTGTGACTTTGATGAGTATATTTTCTAGAAAGATGCCTGAGAAGGAGATGCAGTTACTCTTATAAGCTGTTGATTTTTGCTTTGGATTTCACACACGTCAAGGGCTTGCAAGGTTAAGAAAAGCTTACAGTTTTACCAGATGCAAACACACATTTGGAAATATAGTTTCATCTTCCGTATCCACTTGAACTCTGTGTAAGCACAAAGGTTGCTAAGTGGTTTTCAGTGTTTCGACACATAACTCACTGCTGCAAAAATTGGTTTAAGCTCATCCAATAGTGTAGTTTTGTGAGTAGTAGGGAAATGTCAGTCCATCTTTTCTCAGCTAAAATAATTTTATCAGAATTGTCATTTATGTGGCTTAGCCATTATGTACTTTTCTAGTATCTCAAAATATTCTGCACACATACAAATATTAAGTGTCTAATCATGCAGGTGTTGCCATTTTAGATTAAGACAATATCATTATTCTTTGCTATACATTCATATCTTTAAGTTTTAGTAATAATGATAGTTATATTTGATGACTTGGAATCTAATAACAGCAAGAAAGATAATTCCAACAATCTTAAAGATAGTTAATTGACTGCTAAGAAACATTTACTAGCTTTATACAAGTTCAGTCAGCCAAGAATTGAACACAGTTAATTAGTAGTGCACTGTCTTTTACAGTCTTCAGGCTTGAATAAATGATTAGAACAAAAGGTAAGCTGCAATTTCCATTCTTTAAGGTGCTGGTTTTCTTATAGCTCCAGCCCAGCAAGGATTTATATTTAAATATAAAGAGTAGAAAAAGATATAAATGGATCTGAATAGGAAATCCAAAACTTGAGTATTTTCCTGTTCAAAGGCTCAGAAACCTGAACTCTCCAGCTCTGTCCATGGTTACTTTGCTCCTGGGGTACATCCCCACTTCTGGCTCACCAGAGCCTCATCAATTCCACGTATAAGCAAATAATTTTCCAGGTCCTTCTTATGCCCAGGTAGAATGTAGAAACTAGACAGATTATCACTGTCATTTCATAGGAGGCCTAGAAAATAGACAAGTTCTGTGCAACCCTCATACCTGTTAAGAGGGTGTATATTATTTTCACTAAAATGTCATTGAAGCTCTTTTTATTTTAAAAAAAGTACCCAAATTTTATATAAAGTCCTTGTGATTAGAGTACATAAAATGTGATGTGCCAGAATCAAATCCCTACATCTGCCATCATTCATAAGTGTGTTAAAAACACGAGCTCAGGTGGGTTTATGCCATCCTGCAGTATAAAATGGGAATTTGTAGATCCAGCGGGAGTGGAAAGCAGCATACTGACTAGGATGCTCGTAAGGAAAACTCTGAAGACCCTGCACGAGGCACTAAGCACTGGCTCTGTGTTTTGTATTAGCCAGTGAATGACAAAAAACTTGGCTTTGTAAACATCAAATGGTGTTCTCCTTCCCAGCTGAGTGGTTTTAATTCAATAGCTAATAACAAGTAAATAACCTGTGGACACAGGCATGGACCCAAATTCTGAACTCCAGTCCTGGAACTGTACCCCAGTAGAAAGCAGAAGGAGAGAAGACTGAAAGAGGTGTTTCCTGTAAAGTAGGAGCAATGCCAGTATTCCTAACTGAGGAAAATAAGGCAATAAAAAGATGAAAAATCACTGCTCCAGTCATTGGGCTATGAAATGTGATACAAAACCAGGCAATGTTAGCATCAAATTGGTGTTTGTGTTTCAAACAAAGTGTTTTTTTTTGTTTTAAGTAAATGATGCTTAGGTAACTCCCTTCAGTCTCTAGAGCCTGTTGGAGCCTGTCTGTACCCCTTTTTAAGGAGCCTGCTCTCTTGGATGTGATGGGATTTGAAAAAGACTGCAGCCTGCAGTGTTCCCCTTGGTGAGCCTCAGAAATGAATAAGAGATTGAGGTTTCGTCTCTGAGGCACCTCGTCAGGTGATGAATTCTGGGTTTTCATAACCCATTTGAAGACCAGATGTCTGGCACCATGGTGTTTAACTTGTATACAATCAAGCCCTGTGTAATTTCTAGTCTTTAGGTATATAGTTAGCTACAAATCCATGCACGCTGCACCTTGGCCCTATGCCATCCTATGTGCCCTTTATGTAACTTTATGAGTACCTCTGATTATATGTTTGTGTGGATGCCCACACAAACACATATACATATATATATATGTATATATGTGTGTGTGTGTGTGTGAAAACCCACTCTGCTGAAATTAATGGTCACCTTCAGCTTCAACAGAATGATGGTCAGAATCCATGTACTCTTTGCTGCACCTTTTTGCATCATTTACAAGCTGTGAGGGATATATATTATACATCTTTTTATTTTACTACATTGTTGTTCAATTTTAAGGAAAATAAGACATTTTTCTAGGCTGAAATGCATGGTTTGGTAAAGATTACTAGTGGCAATTAGACTAAATTTTCCAGTAACAGCTTAATGATTTCAGTCAGAAATTAATCCATTGTGAATTCGTTCAAAAAGAACTTGAAATATAACTGACAGTAACTAATATTGTGTGCTTTTATATCAGATTTAAACTCTCTAATTTCACCAAGAAAAACCCAGAAAACATTTCAATAAATACTCTCTGTCTTGGGAGATATATGGCCAGTGAAACACCTTGGATTTTCTGGGATTTTATGGCTTGATTGCTGCAGGATTTTGGAGATGTGGTTAACTTAAAATATGTATATATTGAGGAAGCATTGGGAATTAGGTCCCAATTCCATCAACTTCCAATTTCTTCTTTTGATTTATTTTAAAAATAATTGTAAGCAAAATTTTTTATGCCACTCTGCGTCTCTAAGATAGGAATAGTAAATTCCTTCCCTTTGAAAAAATATTTTGAGACATGTTAGTAAAAAGTGCTATGTAAGAGCTTTGCATTATTATTGTAATTTTAGAGATAATGAATGGCATCCTAGAAAATAACTCAGTGTTACACGGAATACTAAATATTTTCTAACTTCTTGAGTTCAAATGGCTGTTCAGTTTCTATGCCTAGACTGATGCTTTGTTTGAAACCTCTTTTGAAATCATTTCCACCTGTTTAAGCAATTTCGACTTTGCTGCAGACACGGCACAATAGTTGCATTATAGTGAGTTAGACTGCTTGTCAAATGCAAACCCCAGACTTTCATCTCCTCACAGCTTTGTGCTAATGCTGTTCAACTCTCCATCACTTAGGTGACTTCCTGCCACACAAATGGCAGTTGACAAGTCCGCCTATCAGTTCTACAAATTCTTCCTACAAATTTCTGAGTTTAAGAAACCAGGCTCAGTTTTAGGCATTAAGGGAATAAATTATTTAATGAAATTAAAAAAAAAAGATCTTTTGGGTTGCACAGTTTTGTTTTCATTGCTTGCATAGCAGTTCACAAGCTCTCTGAATACTTGACACAGTGTTGACTGAAACCCTCCTGAGCGATAACATCACGTAGCCTTGTGAACATCAGCAAGAGCAGGCTTCCCCATAAACACATGAAAAACATTTGGAGATGTGCTACACGTAAGTGTCACTACTCCAGATTTTGGGTGCTTACTCCATCAACCCCATAATGCAGAAATATTCTCATTGCAGAAATATCTTCTCTGTTCATTTCTCCTTAGGCTGGACTGATTGCACTCAGTAAATGTGTATGCAGTTCCTGTTGCAATATTTAGACCAAAATTAAAACCTTGTATTGGTTCTGCAATACTCAGATGAATTGCACTGTGAGATAAATTTTCATGTGTTCTCAAACATTTTATAATTCTAAAGGGAAACATTCCAGTAACATGCTTTTGCCTGTTTTCCAATGATAGCTACATCTTAATCAGATTTAGGTTTAACACCCTTGGTAAGTGGATGAAAGGCAAGCTGAATGCTTAAACAGTGAAAAACAAGAGGTTATGACATAATTTTTCATTAACAACATTTGCAAGTAAATTTGTGCGCATGGATTTAATTGTGAAACCCTTAGTGCATGTAATAAATAAGCTTTAGTCACATTCAGGATAAACTGTCCTCAAAAGAAAAAATCAACCTCCATCTCTGTAAAAAGCGTGGTTATATTTAAAAGAGAAGACATGCAAAATAGTCGAAGGATTTATATCTGCTGCTAAAAGAAACAATAAAATTATTCATAATCACAGTTTCGTACATTGAAGTGTTCATCAAAGCAAAGAAGAATATTTAAGTCTGTGGTAGTCTGACTGGCAAGTTTATCTGCTGTCACTGCACTGGATTCATAATATGTAACGTGGCATTTTGATTGTGCTTTTTTTCAAATCCAAAGATGACTGAAATCTTCCTTTCTGGGACTTAAGGGGAAGAAAGAGAGAGATTTTGCATCTGTAAATGGATCTGTAGTATCTAGTTGAAAAACAGAGGACAGAGATCAAGAAGTTGTAATTATTATTTTATAAAGAACACTAATAGACCCCATAATAGAAATAGAAGATTCCATTTTGATTATGTTTCAAGCAACATTGCTATCACATTATTCTGCAAACTTTTTTTTATAATGCAGCAAAAATATTCTCTTTGAAAACAGAGCAAAATTCAACAGAAACTTAACAATTTTGTCCTTGTTATTTATTCCTTCTAGGGGTAAGAAGATTGGACATGACATAGATTTTTTGATCACCAATCCAGGACCAAGAGAAGATGATGAACTTCTGCATAAAGTTATTGACTTATGGAAAAAGCAGGTATGAACTAAAGATCACTTGTCCAAAAGAGACATGTTCTAATTCCACTGAATTAAGGCTATATACTGCTTAAAGAATGTTATACTCCTTTTTACAGCTGACTGCAATATTTTGGAGCTGGGTGTTTCTCTATTTGGTTATTAATGATGATGATCTAGGTGCATCCTCTAGCTCTGAATGCTAAAGTTGGAGATTATATCAGAAATGCTCTACACACATTCTGTAATATCTTACCCTAGGAATATGCAGCTAGTCAGAGGTGAGACTAGAGGTGAGAGGAGAAATGAAGCTAGGTAGAGTTTTGAGTATCAGAGAAAGTTGTTCTTATACTTCGAAAAAATCCTGTATTTGTTTAATTTCTCCTTGAGGTAGGAGTAGGTTTTCACGGGGGAAGCTACTTCAGGGAGATCCAGCTTTGGGCATAGCGGATTTGGGTGACCTCATGGTGTGAGGTGACCAAGTCTGAAAGCTTAGGCACCAAAGCTCTGGAATTCTTGCTTCCTTTCAGTCCATTAATTAGCAATTTTCCCAGCTTCCATTGAAATATTACAAAAATTGACATATTTTTCCATGATGTCTGTGTTTGGAAGAATGCACACACCTTCAAAGTCTCTTCCAATACAAACTGTTAGATGATTGTATCATTTCATAGGGGAATTCCTTATCTGAGGGATAGAGTGGTTTTGTTATTGTTTTTTTGGTTGATCTTTTGGTTGTTTCTTTGTTTTTCTCATGGTTTGTTTTTGTTTTAGTTTTTTTGTTCTTGTTTTTCTATTCAGCTCTTCAGTTTCCAGCAGCTTTAAAGTTGGAAGTATCTCATTTACAACAGGTGCAGGTAGCTCAAAATATTCCTGGGTCAGAAAAATATAGTATGTTGGGAAAAATAAACTTTTGTTTCTTCTACTTTTCTAGCCAGCTGAGATATTTTTCAACATTTACTACCAATACTGTTCAAAGCAATGGAATACATTTCAACAAGTAGAAGGCCAGCACTCTGAGGTGACACATCAAGTGCCTGGCTGCCAAGCCAAGTCAGCTTTCAGTGCAGACAGCCTGCAGAGAATGCTTTTGAATTGATTGTTAAGCTGCGTACTTTAATTGATGTATAAGGGGTTAACACATGAAAGATTCAAAACATCCAACTACACAAAAGCTTACGTGACTGTATGAAGTTATCTGTTTCAAGGTGGTCAAAGTCCTTCATCTTTAATGGAAGGGCTTCAAACTTGGTTTTTTTTCCTGGTAAAATGCAACATTAGCTGAATTTTCCTTCTTCCAGTTGAATTTTGGTCTTTGAAGTGTTAACAGACTTTTATTAATTTTTTAGATTTCTCTCATTTCTCTGTGGGAACTGTATGTGTTAGCAGGTACTATTTAGACTACTTAAAAGCAATGAAGCCATGGCAATTAAGTAGTGCTGAGGAAATACTCTATTTTTATCATTTTATTATTAATGTATAGGTCCTTCCACGTTTATTATACTCCCTTTACCATGATAAAAATTACATTTCTTCTAAGAAGTTGTCTTTTTCCCTTCCTACGCACACTTGAATCTCTAGGAAACCATGTTTTGGTCCTCCCAAAATCATGTTTATTGTAACACAGCAGAAGGGAAAAGTGACAACAGACCAAGGCTAGAGCCTGCCCTGAGTGCAGCCTTTCATTCCATCTTTTCCACTTACATTACTGAGAAAAATGGCTGGGATCTGAGAAGTCTGACAAGTACCAAAGTTTTTCATTAAACTTTGAGCTGCTTTCATTAAAAGGAATTGAAAGGAAAGAAATAGAAAATGAATTGTTCTTGCTGATTTTCTTGTTAAGGGGATTATTTGGCAGAAAGGAGTGCAGGCAGAGTATGGGAGGTTAAGGGTGGCCAAGAGTTTAATAAAAAGATTAGGATTCCTCTAGAAATCCCAGCATGAAGAACACATCAGAAGCACAATGCACAATGGCCATAGAAACCAAACTCAAACAAGCTGGGTATAGTTTAAAGCTATGGAAAAATATTTCCTGTGTTCTGTTTGTCCTCCAGATTTTTCATGGTTTATACTACTAGCTACACCACCTCAGTACTGTGGCATTTGTTAACATACAGGCTTTACTGCCACTACTGAAAAATAAGCTGCCAGCAAAATCAAAATGCAAAAAAAAGAGGGAGAGGATTTATACAGCTCTTGCCTTTTTATTATCTTTGATTTCTAAGGGAGAGGGGAGGACATAAAAAAACCCAAATAAAGCACTTTTAAACTTTTTGAAGTAGTCTGCTTCACAACTTGCCACTTTTGTGCCACTGCTTCTAAACCCAAATTAATCAATGTACATCATGGAGGTCATGATGTTGACTTCCTTTTGGCAGCTCTTAGTGAATGATTCCACAATGTTTAACTTCTAAATTATGGACCTCAGCTTTAAATAGTTTAAAGGGCATTTTTCTTAGCTGAAAAGTTTAGTGTGACAAGATCCTTCCAAATGAAAGCTGCTGAAAATGAAGTGGCTAAATCAGCACCAACCTGCTCTTTGGTGCAGCATCACCAGGGATAAACGGGCCAAGGAACAGAGAATACAAAGTCTTCAAAGCAGAGTGGAAAAACAGAAAAGCTGTGGTGTAGTACACAGATTATGGTTTTAATGGTTCCAAAAAGCCTCATAAAGAAAGGAAGAAATTACTTCTGTGGATTAGATCTTGAAAGTCTTTGGGCAAACAGTCTGAACCATCTGTGTTGATGTAGCTTCATTCATATACTGTGAAAAAATGCTTTCATTTTTTGCTGAAAACCTATATAGCTATATTTAGCACTGTTCCTGTTATATACATACTTTCAACAATGGAAGAGATACTGTTACTAAAGGCATTCCGGCACTCTTCTGTTTTTCCCTGTGTATTCATGTAAGTATATGGTTGCATTTTTCTTTTGGCTTTAGGAAAATGAGTAATGGAGATGCCTGCCCATGCTTACATATTTTAATATATTAGTGGTCAGATTTAAACTCTGGTATTCACCCTTGATGAGGTGATCAGGAAGGGGAAGGCTTGATGTCCCATTAAAGAGGATGGTGAGGAGCAAGTAAGATTCTTTCTGTTGCTGGAAACAGATTTTTGGAAAAAGCGTTCACAGAATAGCCATGCATTCATTATTAAGTGACAGCTGGATTTTAGCAGCAACAAAACCTGTTTCTAAGACAAGACACAGAAATGGTTAAGAAGCCAGAGCAAAGAACCTTTTGTTTCAGATGAAAGAATGCATAAGGATGCAGAGCTCCTTTTTGAACACATATTGTCTCAGCTTTCTTCTCAATGCATTATGAATTATTTTGTTTCATTCTGACTCAGCCGAGGAAATTCTTACCTAAAATAGACTATTGCAAGGTGGTTAGAGCCCTGGACATGAGAGATCTTGGCTTAAATTTCTTTAGAGAGGGTATAGGGCTGAATCTGATTATCCTGCTTGTGAGGTTATTGCATAAATTAGGCAGAAGTGTTCCATTTCCTGCTATGTCCTAAATGAAGATCCAGGCAATAGTGGCATTTCTTCAGATGTGTGGCCTTTCTGGTGTGTATTGTATAGTTGTGTGTGGGTGAGTAGGTATGTGTAAGGCCCTGTCTGTCTGTCTGTCTCTCTTTATCTTGCCCAGCAGTGCAAATGCTCACGGCATACAGAGGTGAACACCTTCATTCCTGGATTCCAGGGCTGATCTGTCCAATGCTGTCAAAGCCAGGGTGCTCCAGACATGCTCAGAAACAGACCATTCCAATACACAGGGAACTTCAAGAGGAAAAAGGGACCAAGGCAGCTGCATGATTAAGCAGCAGTGGCCAAGTTTTGCATTGCTGATCAAACCTTTGATGCCATTTTGTGACGACTTCTTACCCCAAAAAGGCCTGACTTCTCCCAGGCATCAGTTCCTTTAGCTCTTCCAGTCTATAGAATTCCATCTGTCTCATCTAGGTTGAGATTTTCCCAAATTAATATGCTACATCCTATTTTGGATTAGATATAGGAATTTAACTGAAAAAAAAAAAAAAGGTAATCCAGTTTCACTGTATTAAATTATCTCAGAAGGAAATTTAGAGCAACAACACATACACATTTCAGAAGAACATATTGGATTACATTTTCAGATGATATAAAATGATCCTTCTTAGCTTTAACAGAATTAATCCAGCTACCAACAAGTGTGAATAATGACAGCATATAACACTAAATATAGAATAGGATTCCATTTAATTAAAAATTACAGAGAATGCTAGTGACCATATTTGATTGATTTTTCAGTGATTAATTTAATATTTTTCTAAAAAGTCATACTTTTCTGCAGTTTAAGCATGGATTTACTCCAATATCAATGCTATTGACGTGCCAGCACTCAGCATATTTGAGTAAAAGTGCACAGTCATTCTAAAAATGGAGAATTGTTGAGGGTCTTAACATAACTGTCCTAAAATATACATTTAGGTTTGATGGTGTCGTAAATTTGAGAAATTAAAATGCCTACACTTTAAAACCTGATTGTGTAAACAAGGCCTACAGCACTTTATGGTGTATAGATCAAGCCAAAACGTGCAAAGAACTGCAGATTCCCTGACACACAGTAATGAGAAGGCTGCTGCTCTGCAGCTAGCAGTGGCCAGAACTGCACACAATCTTCACAGCTGACTGCCCCTTTGGGCAATGCTTTTTCCAAATGCACAGAAGTGCCATTTCAGCTTTACTTTATGGGGTGATGGTGACGTCCACTGTCTAATTATACCAGGTTAATTGGAAACGCTATCCCAATGCATATGACCTAGGCTTTGGCTCCTATTTAGTGGTGACACCCCGACTTCTGGGATAAACTATGTAGTGTCCCAAATCTCCAAGAGCAAACAGAAAAATGAAGCAAAAGATGACAAAGCACTGCTAAGTAGCTAACAGATTTTTATAGAAAATGGGAAGAATGTCAGTGCTTAATAGAAGTGTGGAGTCACCAATTAATGGTTAATGATTAATGATAGTAAAATATTTTTATTAGTGTATTGGTTTGAAAACAAACCAGTGGGAGATCGTAAATCAGAATAAAATTCAATAGGAAAAAAATTAAAAATAAGTGAAATAATACAAGGAAAAGCACTGACAAAGCCAGATACAACCTGACACCCTGTTGGGGTGGTGGTAGCAGTCCAAACGTAGTAGCTCAGTTGAAGTGGTGATTCAGCAGTCATTCAGCAGTCTGGTCTCCAGCTGAAAGTCCAGTGGTAGCTCTTGTCCTCTGGGAAGCCAGTAGACAGGGCTCCCGTGGTGTTTGCAATCTCACCTTATATCCAGGATGGAATGCTTGTCTCCTCCCTCTGGGCGGAGCATCCCACAATGGGATGATGCAGTGTTGCCAGTCATGTGGTAAGGCCTTGATTGGCCATTAACACAATATTGTCCGGAATGGGTTATGTGTGAGTCATGTGGCAAGACCCACTAACAGACGCTAGTCCAGAGGGTGGAGGCAAGCAACACCACCCACCTGGTGTCAACAGTTCATGTAGATGGCAATAGAATAAACTGCAACCCAGGACAATTAGCAATAAAAGCAACAAAATTAACCTGCAAGGAGGATAGTTTCATCAGAAAAGAGCAAGAAAATAAGTAGTTATGCATTAACATTCAACAGCTGTTTTGAATCTATATTTGGAAAGAGCAAGCATCACTGCCTTGCAATTGGGGTAAAATTAAGAAGAAAATACTGTTTTAAAGATGGATGTTACAGAGCACCTGCTAAATTTAAGCGTTTTCAAATCAGCAGGCTTGGAAACAAGTAATCCATGAGAAGAGGCGACATATGGAGTTTTCTCATATCAATTTATAATAAATCTTCATAATCAGGAAAAATTCCAAAGAAGTGAAAGAATGTCAATGCAAATAAAATTATTATCGTTAAAAAGGCTGGCTCATTGACCCCTAAAAAATCCTGTGACTGATTTCCAGTAAAATAATGGGATTGTTAATTCCAAACTATCATCAACAAAAAGCTGGAGGCTAAAAGTGTAATAATACCTATCAGTGTCCCTTCATGGAAATCGTATCTTGTTAAGTGTTTTTGTTATGCTTTTTTTTTTGGCCAGAATTATAGCTCTGAGTGATAAAAGTAATTTTATTACTGTAAAGTATTCTCAAAGCCATTTAAGATACTGTCATGTAAAGTTACCACACCTGCACTATGTAAAAGAAAAAATCAAAATCTGGCTTTTAATACTGAGGTATTCTTCCAAAAATCAGTTCATTGTTACTTGTGACATTAAGTGGTCTCATCTGGAGATCTTTTGTCCTGGTTTTGGCTCAGATCAGAGGGAAGGGGCATGGCCAAACCCTGGTGTTATTCAATACTACTTTATATCATTGCCAGGCATGGGGGAAGGGACTTTCTCTCTTCCTAGAATAAGGGTGTTCCTTCCAGTGGGAGAATGTGGTAGTTGAAATGGTCTGGTATTTTGCGTGTAAATCGTTTCTTTGTCTTATACCTTTTGTTATTAATATTGTTGCTGTTACTGTTTGTTTTCTTATCTCATTCCTGTTTCCAGTAAATTGTTCTTATCTCAGCCCGTGATCTTTGCCTTTCATGCTTTTGACAAAGGGGAGTAGGGAGAAGTGAGAGGAGTGGTTTTAGCAGGGCTGCTAAACTGGAGAATACCATTCCTAAACCACTCCACCATTGTAGTTAACCACTGACAGCCATCAAATAAAACCACTTCTAGACCCTCTTAGTTCAACAGTGCAATTTTAAAAAGCCCCTCGTCCAGAGGAAGGAGGTTGTGTAAACATTTGAGTGATTTCAAACAGAAACGAGAAAGTCATCCAAGGACCTAAAGAAATGGACACTCCCTCTGAGCAAAAGACGTGGGCAGGAATCTTCCAACTCTCTGGAGACTTTAGACCTTGTCACAAGGAAATCTCCTGCAACAGATACAGTCCAAATGGAATCTTCCACTTTGGAATCTGTCAGCAAGACTGTGTGCTGGACTAATCATTCTTCCTAGATGTCTGCCACATGAGAACACATCAATCATTACCCAGAAATTGCTAGAAAAAGGCTTAGGAGAAAAGGAGGAAGGGAAAGAATTGCAAATATTATCTCCTTATTACAGGGCAGGACATTGTTACTGTCAGATATCTACCAGTGCACATTACCCTCAAATATTTTTCCCAAAGCTGAAGCAGTTTCATGACTCTCCCTCGCCGAGATTTGGCCTGGCACAGTTTCTTGTTTACTGAAATTACATTTCACATGAATTTTTAAGACAACTGCCTAGAAACTCTGGAATGACAGTAAAACCATTTCAGCAGTTCAATGTGAACAATATCTTCTCTTTAGGGCTTACTCCTTTATTGTGATATCATTGAATCAACATTTGTAAAGGAACAGCTGCCAAGCAGAAAAGTTGACGCCATGGATCATTTTCAGAAGTGTTTTGCAATTTTAAAATTATATCAGCCAAGAGTAGACAACAGCACTTGCAACACGTCAAAAAAATTGGGAATGGCAGAAGTCAAAGACTGGAAGGCAATCCGTGTGGATCTGGTCATAACCCCCTTTGAGCAATATGCTTTTGCTCTGTTAGGCTGGACAGGCTCTAGGGTAAGTAACCACAACAGTGTATGTTTTCTTAGCATTGCAAACACGTTTTTGTTGTTGCAGGACCATTCAGAGCTCATGGATTTAAAGAAATATTCCTGATATCCACACATCACAGTTCATGCTGTCATCCACCCCTGATCATGGGTTGGAGCTGATGAATTCATCACTAACATTTATGGATGTCTCTCTAGGGGAGTGAAGGACTATTTTCCTCGAAGCTTAGTGCTTAGGTTCATGAATTGGAAAGCTAGGTTTGTGGTCAGTTGTGTTGTCTTTTTACATCATAATACTGTTAACAAGCAATTAAATGGTTACTGAGTAGAGAGATGATTTGGAAAGCATCACGTAATTTTACAGGAAATTAAGCATTTCAGGAATGTTCTGAATTGAAACTTAATTTGTTTTGTAGGAAATTGAAAATAATTTGACATTTTTCTCTTTGAATGAGATCAAATGTCTTGTTTCAGTTGCATTTTAATTGACTCTTTTAAATTGTAAAAAACTGGAAACATTTTAAAATTAGTTTTGAACTAGAATAAAATATATTTTGATTTATGTTTTAATAAGTTAAGAAAACTTCAAATTATAGCCATGTTCATAATAGACACTACTTAGTTGGCATAATATAAAATAGTACACTATTTTCAAAACAAAAAATTCTACCTAATGCAAACTCAAAATTCAAATGATTAATCTCTCTCCAGACAGAATTATTTTTTAATCTGTTCGACATGCTTGCCTTCTGATGTTCATTTTCTTAGGAGGTGATTACATGGTCAATGGAGAGCTCCTGAACCTGCTCTGAATGATCTTTTTGATGTGTTGGAAGCAGTACTGGTGCCTTGCCACTCTGCCCTGCTCAGGTTAATTGGAAGCAGGATGGTTTAGACCAGGCAAAACGTTGAAATGGATGTGTTCTCCTGCTGAGCTTATGAGTTACTTCAGTCACTTTTTTGAGATAACAAAATGTATTTATTTGGACTTTGGATTAAGTTCTGCGGACTTTGGGGTCCTTTCTTATCCTGAAAGTGTTTGGCAACTTAAAAGCCCTTCTCTCAACTCTGTAGATAGGTGTCTGCACTAAAAACACACAGTGTGGGGCCCTTTGGATGAGCAGGCAATGACTTAATTTTTCTCTGCCTCACTGAGCTCCCTGTTGAGCTAATTCACCTACAGACTGTGGGAGCCCATCACAGGTTTACTTTCTTATACAGCCCAACTACTTTCAGAGTAACCAACTGAAATGATGGGTGATTCCCCATCAAAACATTTCCTTTCAGATGATTAATTTTATCAGACTATATTCTTTTAATAGAGATAATTTTTGCATGTTGGTTTATTATTTGGTTTGATGTTAGAACTCTTATGCAAATGATAACAATTTTGGTTTGTGAAAATGGCTGATATTTGCTATATCTTTGACAGCAATTTGGACGTGATTTGCGGAGGTACGCTTCACATGAAAGGAAGATGATATTGGATAACCATGCATTATATGACAGGAGAAAGGTACTGTTTATTCTCAAAAATAAAGCTAATGTGTTTTTATTTCTGAGTCTGCATTTCCAGTTCATTTTTTATATTCAAGTATCTAGAATATTTTAGCTTGATCATCTATTTGGTGATAGAAAACAGTTCCACCTTCACAAGGTTTAGTTTCACTGGAACAGCCTGATTAGATCTGAACAAATTAGTCTGGAAATCCTTTTTTTCTTGGCAATTGTGGGATAGTTCCTGAAATGTAACAAGAAACATGCATTAGACATTTGTGTTTGATAGGAACTGTGCAGCCTTCACAAAACTGAGAACAACCCATCTGCGAGTAGTTGAAAAAGGTATTTTACTGTTCCGTTTCAGAAGAAGAGGTCATTTCTGTGTCCCAGGCACAATTTCAACTGATATTGGGCTGACATTTCAAAGGAAGAGGGGATATTGAGTGGTACAGGCTCAGTTAGAAGGCTTGAGAAAGTTTTTGCAGGGTATGACACTAAGTACAGATCAGGGATCATCATGCTTTTAAAGCCCTGCATTCAGGAGCCGTGTGGAATTCTGTTTAGTCAGGCTTGACAGCCTGGGGAGTAATTGGTATAATTTCTGGTATGAAGACTCTTGGCTGCAGTTATACTGTTCTCTGCATTTATCTGGCTTAATGTCTGTATTTGTATCAGGCCATTTAAATAATAAGCAAAAATCAATACTGGAGATGCTTATTGATGCCATTATAGGGAAAGGCAGAAGTACCATGTCAAGACTTTACATTTATCTTCCCCATATATTCCTAATAGAATGGAGGCTGCTTTTAGCACCCCTACTTACATGCAGTATTGTCCCATTGCTTCTGGCTAAGATGCAGGGGTGATCTAAGCTGTCACTCCATTTCAGCTGTCTCCACCTGTGCTTGTCAGGTCCAGATGCTCCTACAGCATCCTCAGCTCACATGGAACCTGGGGAAATTATCAGGCTAATTATCCATTTAGTCAGATATCCTGTCTCCAGCAATTGTCAATACTAGATGCTTCGGAAGAAAACATAAAATCAATAGTAGATAAATATGCTATCAAATCTCTGAAGAGGATGTTTCTTCACAAACTCAGGCATGATGTCAGTGTATTTTTGCCTGTCTTTTACATTTTGAAAGCATTCAAAATACGAACCCTTTGCCTTAACATAATATGGCTGGTGGTATTACCTGCACTTTAATATATGCTCTGTTCAATAGCTTTTTGGATGTAACAAAATGGGACTAGGGAAATCCAAAGAACTTGAGGAATGCCAGTGTTATTTTTTGTGTGCAGCAAAATTTGCGTGCTTGGAGTATAAGCATGTATTATTATATCTGCTGCTTTTACTCAGAGCCCTGAGGCATTCAGAGATGCAAAATGGACACCGTTCATTCATGAACAACATCAATCAGTACTATTTTTTCTTGAATATGTTCAGGCTTTATAACTGACATACCATTTAAATACAGGAAAGAAAATGTGTGTTTCCATGTGGTTTTGACTGCCTTAGCCAGGATGTTTCACAGATAAACAATGAGTTTATCTTCCCAGCATCCTCTGAGACGAAAGACCTTTGTCATTCCAGATTTCCAAGTTAAGAGCTGAGGCAGAGAAAGATTTAAGGTCTTAAACATCCATTGATTTCAAGGGCCCCGCATTTGCAGTGTCCAACCTGAAGTTTCTCCTGTTTAGTATCTGCCTTGGGAATTTGAAAAATGCATAGAAATGTGTAAACCCATGTCGTGGTTCCCAATACTATCAGCTGTAACTGTAACTTAATCTCCAGGCCTTCTACATGTCTGAGTCTCAACTTACATTTCCTGAATTCCTCAGTTGTACTGCCCAAAACTGAAGAAACAGACCTAGTGAGCAGGCTGAGAAGCAAAACTCAGAGAATTTTCCTTATTCCTTATCATAAGGCAGGAGTTCTTGACAAAGGCAAAGAAAAAACCCAGCAAACAAAAACCAGACTGAACAAAACCTAAAACACCCAGACCAAATCTTCAGGGAAAATTTTAACTGTCTTGACCACGAAGTCTTTAATCTACAATTTTCATGTATCAAATGAGAGAAATGAATGGTTCAGCTGTCCCTTTAAGGGAGGGACTTTGCTTTCAAATGTCAATCTGTCATCACCCCTCTCCTCCACCAATACCTAAGTCTGCCATTTCTCGATTAATCCCAAACACAGCTAATTTTCTTCCAAATTTCTTTTCTTTTCTTTTTTTTTTTTTTTTGCTGTAAACCACAGATGCACTGCAGATTTCAAACACAAGAAGTTGTGTCAATATGTTGACACAGCAGAATACTGTTCTTGTTTCTGCTGCAGTCTCAGAAATATCTAAATTACATTAGCTGAATTTTTCCAGAAAGAAAGAAACTTCTAAGGCAGATATGCAATATGAAAAATTTCAGACCAGGCAGCACTGAAGTTATAATCTGCTTAACACAGGCTCTTTTACAAGTAGTGTTATTCTAACAAGAGGCAGGGAGGTGACTCCCTGCCAAATATTCTAATATTTATAATCTAATGTGCTAAATTCAAATACATTTAAAAATTATTTTTAACTTTGAAATTTTGTATTAAGTTATTCCCACAAATGATATTTTGAACAAAAAACCTTCCACATTGCCACCCAGAGTGTAATAAGATCAGAAATGTGCAGAATACAGCAATGGTGTCTGTCTGTGAAATTTGAGATGATGATGCATAGTGGAAGAGGAGAAGTTTGCAGTAAATTATGTGGCTGCCAAGTTTGATTCATTTTTAGAGTCATCAGGGTAGTAAGCTTAAAATAAGTGATAAAAATAATTAGTAATTTTACAAATATGCCCAAATTGCCAAATGTTTAGGGTTGGTTGGTTAGTTATTTTTTACATTAAACTATAAAGAGTAGAGAATCTACTTTATTTCAATTCTAGTGCTTTTCTGTTAAAACTATTTGACTAGGAGGGAACACTGAAAACATGGGTGTTTTATCTGTACCATCTCATAAAATTGCATTGGAACATGAACATTTGTATTTCATAAGTACATTTCTCTTTGTGGCAGGAAATCTTCCTTTCTCAAAGCTAAAAATGATCAGGAAGCAGATATCCCTTGTGCAAGCTGCTCGAGATCCCTCAACACAACCTTAATTAAGGTTAATTAGGCACCATATGTAAAAACTGAAACACATCTTTTCCATATTTCTCTCCTTTTTTGCTGAAGGGAGATTATTTTATGTTTCTGGCTCTGTCCAGACAGACAAACCTTCATGCACAACTTTAACAGTCACTGGGGTGACTGGGGTGGAATTTGGAAGCAGGGCCAAATCCTTTCTGCTTCATTCTTTTTCTACTATTAGTCTGTGTGTGTGTGTACAACAAAAGGGGTAGATCAGGAAGAGTCAAACTAATTCTTGATCCTGCTGAAGACCAAGTCCTTAAAAACACTTGCCTGTCATAATTTAAAATTTTGCAAGTCTTTATAAGAAGTTAATAAATCATGCTATAGCAAATATTGTTTGCTCTTATTTAATTTTAATTTGGTTGAATGTAACAGTGCTCGTAAGGGAATGTCATTTCATTATAAAAGGAAACAATTTCCTGATTTGCTCTACATTTCAATATATAATTCAGTATACTTTATTCTTCTATATTAATATTTATCAGCCCTTTGGCACAGATGCTTGCACTGTGGCCCACTGCTTGAAATGTGATGCGTGTCACAGAATCCCAGATTCCAGCATTCAAAGGGTTGCATCAGGAGAGAGTCCTGCTTACTTTAATGTATTTCCAAAGGGATTCTGCCTGAAATAGGGAGCATTAACACAGCAGTTAGGAATCAATTATGTAGCTTTGCAGATGGGAACAAAAGGAAGAGAAATTTTCTCCAGGGACTCGTTACAAAGTTACACTGTGAAATTATTCCTCAGCCTTGATTTATGTTTTTCTTTCTAGTGTGAATCTTTTTCATATATTTGTTGGTTTTGGAAGACATTATCAAACTAATGATTTTTTCAGTTCTGTAATAAGAAGGGCATTTTATAGATCTTCCTTTCATAGGAAAATTGTGACCAAAAAATTGAAAATTTGCTAGCAATTATCTGTCAGCCTCTTTGACATAAAAAGATGAGTGTATGTCCAGATCTGTGTGTCTGTAGAACTGTGTACTAAAGGTATGGAAATCAGCACTTTTATATACCAACCTGAGGTATGTAGTTCCTGTGATTTACACCAGCTGGAGGTCAAACCTTACTGTGATCCCCACTCTTACAGAACAGAGTTCATTGATCAGTCATGAGGAATAAAGAGAAATCGTATGTTCCCTGTGTCTAATGGTATTATTGCTGCTACAAGTAGCATGGCATTTTTATGATCAGGGGAATAAAATTCTCATTGTAAAACTTTCCCGATTCATGAATGAACAACATGCTCTCTAAGAAAAATAGAAATGCTTTTGGAAAAAAATAATTCCTTTTTCTGTGTGAAGCATGTCAGGTCAGCTGAATGGTAGGCTCTTCCTCAGGAAAATTAATGTCCTTAGTCTATAAACCATGACATCAGTGCTTGTTTTGACACTCCTCTGTGCTGGATTAGGAGGCAATTATCTCTTAACCACAGTAAAGAATTTTTGCTTACAACATGCATTGTCTCTGGACTAGTGGTGTACTAGGGCAGCTGTTGGCAAGTTTTGACAACATCATGACAGCTTTTTACCTGGGTGAAATGGAGAGAGATCTAGTGGATCTAACTAAAGAAGATATAGCTCTAAACCTGTTTTATTTTAAAATACCTGTCTTTACGATGAGTAACTATCATATGTTTACAGGAAAATGCAAGAAATGTATGATTTACTTTCACTTACTGTTTTATTATCTTTAAAGTGATTTTTAAAGTGGCTTGCAAACGACAGGATTTCTAGTCTTAAGGGGGCTGTACTTGAGGTATGAATGCCCTTTTACTGTATAAGCAACCTGGAATAAGATTCAGGAACTACAAAGGTTGTTGGTGGCTTTACCAACTCTGGTGCTGTTAGCTAGAGAAGAATATCTTTGTCATGCAGAATGGCTCTGTGGAGAGTATCTGAAGCTGGACTCGACTCTGTACCTGGATTCTTGCACTGGCTGGTAGAACGACAAGTTTGCAGCCAGCCAAAGGATCACATACTGGGTCAGATGTGTGACATCAGAGAGCACAGTCAAATAACTTTCAGGCTTTTCTTTTTCAGACATGTTTTCTGCTCCCTCTTGTAATCCTAATTTGGCTTGTGAAAAGGTGGCTCGAGAAGGAATCGTGACATTTAGCATGAAGTGATGATTATGTGAGCTTAAGAGTCTACGTGTTGTTGTAATACAGGCTAAGGAAGGAGGATGGTCCGGAGGTTTGACTTTCAGCTTGCAACTCATGTCACTCTGTAGCCAAATTTTCTCTGTAGTTTTAAGCAGGTCATTTAGCCTTCCTTGATCTCACTTCCCAACAGTAAAACCTAGGTCCCATGATGGAAACGTGCAGTAATGGTAAGTAGTTAACCACTGAAGAAAAATCTATTTCAGTTTAAGAATTTTGTTCACCCAGTGTTTTGTCTTTCCCTGTAACTAGAAGAAAGAACAAAAGTTTAATGGAGAATTTTGATTATTCAAAATTTGCTTGGTCTCTTAGTCAGAGGGAAAGTCAAAATGTTGACACTCTGCTAAAGGAATTTCTTTCTGAATCTTGGCTTTGGAAACAATCCCTGTATCAGACTGTTCCAAACCTCCAAAGCTCAGAGAGCTCTTGGGGCTGAAAGCTCTGAGGCGCTTGCTTGGCTGGCTGCCCCAGGCCCATGGAGCCAATGAGCTCTGGGGACCCTGGCTCCGAAGTACTTAAAATCACTTATTTGAACTCCCAGTAGTAGTCTGTCAGGCAGGTTATTGAGAAGATGTGCAAGCTGGCAGGAACTTAAATAGATTTAGATTTTTAAAAGTGCCTGGTAAACTAGATTCTATTGGATTGTGACTTTTTTTCAGGGCAGTATTTTGAAAATTACATCATTTTTATGGAACACGCAGGATGTGAGCAGAAAAACTCCAACAAAGTAAAATTCATTAGTCTTTTGCTGATTAGATCTGTTCAAAAGGCAGTGTGATATTATTTTTGTGTGTGTTTATACATGTGTTAGGTAGAAATACTATTCCCTGGAACTGTCTCTTCTCTGGGAATCCTGGGAAGTTGCATTCTAGTGATTCTCAGCCAGCCAAATCCATATGTCATCCTTCTCAGTGCAGCTTGCTATGAGGATATCCCAAACTTAACTACAGAAGATGCTTCTGAAAGAGCTACTGTTCTGCAAAACCCAGCCCTACCACTTATACTATGGATAAATATTACTTTTTAAAATGTAGGATTTATGAACCTTTTTCACTATTGTTTCCTAACTAAACTTCCTTATCTGAATTTATTATAAATTTGGGCCATTTCCAAATACTTCAGAATCTGTAGGAATTTTCATTTGTTTTTACATTTTGGTAACTATTTGGAAACTATTCCTTGGAGTTACAGTAAAGAACAAGGTTTAAAGCTCCCTCACTGTATGTCACACCGTTTCATCTGCAGTGCAGTTCCCTATTGCTCTTTCCTTTCATTCAGAGTATATTTATTTTTCTTGATGCTGTTTGCTGTTCAGCAGCCACTCAGAACCAGCTCTGCATAAAACAGGAACTAACTTCAACAGTTCCATGCTAGAAATTCTGAGTGATATATTTCCTCAAATTGTTATCTTTTGAGCATGGGAGAGTTGAGCTGAATGAGCAGTGGGATGGGCTGGGCTGGATGCCTTAAATGGCTGCAGGTACTTTTCTCTATTCCTGTTTCATGTCAGGAGATTTCTAAGGATGACATGTGGAACAGCTTCATGGCTGGATTGTGGCCATGTAGAAAGTGTCTCTCCTGCACTTTATACCCCACTTACGAAAGGAAATTCTTAAACCAGGTGTGAGATTGGAGGATTGAAATTGTCTTGTTAATTCTCATTTATAACTTATATAAACCCATATATTTTCACAATATTGCAGAAAATCCCTTTCAAGTCCAATTACTACTTAATGCGGTTCATGGCAGCAACATGAAGTGATGTAAATAATTAGCATTGCTTTTTTCTGTGAAAGAATAGATGGAGTTCTTAGGGTATAATAGATTAATTGAATTATTAGCATATGAATGTTCTTGCACTGACATTGTAGGTTGATGTTTTTTTGTAAGAGAAGGATCATGAGTTCAGTGTTATTTTGAAGAGTCATTGGAGCAGAAAGCAGTTATTAATTTTGTCCTATGTAAATTTAAGATGGGAAATAGGTCCCTTAATGTTTTATATTAGAGAAATATTGGAAAAAATATGACACTATACTGGTGCCTGATTGATGATTGATGACAATTTTGCATTTAAAAAACCTTGGATGAATTTGAATGACATGAAATGTTATTTAGTTGTTGAATAACGAGATAGGTGGTTTATATAACTGTTCTGAATAACAAACTCACAAGATGCTCTGAAAACTTCATAATGGGACCCAGCTTTGCAAGCGATTGAATTCTGTGCAGTTACACTGAATATAGTAAGATTCTGTGATCCCAGTTTTTTAAGAGAAAATTTACTTTTTCTTGGGAAACCATAATAAGCACGAAAGGGGAAATTTATCCTTGAATATCTTTTACACTGTGAAGCTCACATGCATTCAGTTGTCACCATCAGTATTGCACAGTCTTTTACCACTTGCCTGCAGAATGAATTCCCATCTCGGAAAAGCCTGACTGACTCTTCAGGCAGGGCTTGTCCTGTCTGCCTTTGCATGCATCTGTAAAGCCAAATGAAGCCAAATGAAGCCCCAGTAAATGACTATTTTATGAAGGCAATGCTCTGGTGAGCTGGCTGCAGTGTCTGAGTTCTGCTACTGCACATCTTTTGCCCAAGGAGCTGCTTTACAGACAACCTCAGTGTTTGCAGCCGGCAGCCCATCCAGCCATGCCTGGCAACATCCTTGAGCTTCAAGCATCCCTCATGATATTCAAATTTTTCTCTGGCTGAGTCTGCCTCTGTGTTGTGACTTCTATTTTGAAACACAGCTTACCTGACAGTGACCGTGCTGGTGCAAAAAGTCCTGTGGTGGCTTGGCTTAGAGGACAGGAACAGCTCAGAGGAAGCCAGACAGATTGCAGGTGGCTGGGCAGTTACCTGCACTTGCCAGAACTTTGTAAATATGTCTCCTAATAAAAAGCTGCCTTTGTTTTTCAAGCAGGTATTCTATTCTTTCTTTTGCCCAACATATTACGTCTCAAAAGCCTGTATCACCAGTAAGAGCTGTCTATGATTTTATAACCTCATTTTATTACATGAAGTTGTGTAATATTCACAGTGTTTAACTGTGTATTCTGTAATTACAGTCTCTAAGTCAGTTTTTTGGTATCATCTGAGAACATTTACTCCACATTACCTCTCATTGAAAAGAGATGCTTGCAGAAGTTTACTTGCACAGTTAAAGAGACATTTTTTATGATTCTGTAAAACTGGATGTTACATTCTTATTTTGGCAGATGCTGCTCTAAAATTACAAAGTTATAATGGTGATATAATCAGCCTTGAGAACATCTTGATGAATTAAACATGCTGCAGCTGCAGACTTTGCTTTAGACATCTGCAACAATGACTGGATTACAGCTACAGTAAACATAAAGATCCAAAGTTTATAATATTGATTTCCAATGTGCTCTCTACAACTACCTGAAAGGAAGTTGTAGCCAGGTGGGGCTTGGCCTCTTCTCCCAGGCAACAGTTACAGGACAAGAGGACATAGTCTTAAGCTGCCTCAGAGGAAGTTTAGGTTGGATATTAGGAGGAATTTCTTCACAGAAAGGGTGATTGGGCATTGCAATGAGCTGCATAGGGAGGTGGTGGAGTCCCTGTCCCTGGAAGTGTTTTAAGGAAAGACTGGATGTGGCACTCAGTGCCATGGTTTGGTTGACACGGTGGTGTTGGGTCATAGGTTGAACTCAATGATCTTAGAGGTCTTTGCCAACCTAATCGATTCTGTTATTCTATGATTACTACAATTAAACACTGACTCATTGTAAACAGATGCACATACTTTTGTTTAGGTTTCAATTCTTCTTGCTCTCAGGAAAGTGGAAATTGCATATGTGATTTGGGCAATTTTTTCTTTTTGCACCTGGCCTGTTTTTAAAAATTAAGAATTAAAATAATCAACTTTTCTTACCTCTTGGCAAGTTAAAAAATGATTATGCACTTTCTTACAAAGTGTGCTTCTCCTCAATGTTCTCTTAGCATTTTAAATGTTTCATATACAGCATATGATCGGTCATTTTTACTAAGTTTGTTATTAATTAATTAATTAATGTTATTAATTAATATATATATATTTAGCGAAACCTAATCTCTTTGCAATAGCAAGCTGTACATCTAACACAAAGACAAAAGTACCTAATTGTCATTTCCTTTGCTCAGTTTGTTTTTTGAGCAGTTCAGTGAAACCTGTATTGCTAATGAAAAGACATCTCTCAAAATGCATAAGTAGGTGCAGATCCTGAATATTTTGACTATACTTTTTTGCTCATTTTAATTTCTAGAACCAATAATTTTCAACTGTTTTAATTCAGTTATTCAATCAGTATGCTTGGGTAAGTTATTGAATGTGGGGTAGGTTACCAAGTCTCATATTTTCTGTCAAAAGAAAAAAAAATCACTTGAGAAGAAGCTAGGTAGAGAGGAAGCTGGAAAAGGAAGCAGCTGAGGGCCATATAGGAAAATGGATAGGAAATGGGAGACAGAAAGGGGTGGTGGATGTACAGATTTGATAAGGAAGTGCAGAGTGGCTGGGAAAAGCAACAGGGAATGGAAAGGATAGATTTAATTAGCAGCTCCATTGTGGAAAGGAATCTGGGGTTGTTGAAGCGACAACTAAAAAGGGGCACACAGAAAAGGAAAACAGAATGACAGGGAAGAGATATGAATGGAAGTTTGATGGACTGAAAAATAAATGAAATTCACCAGGCTAATGCTCTAAGCTGGCAACAAGTCATAGGTAAACGTTCAGTTGCCCCAAATAACCGAGTAAACCACGCATATCTCACTTAACTCTGGATATGGTATGAGAGGAGCCTAGAGCTACATGAGAAATCTGAGAGCAGAGATCAACAACTTAGCATCGGGGAGTGGCAAAGACAGGGAGCTAGAAAAGACAGAGATTATAAAAGCTCGATTTCCTAAAACTGATTGATCCCACATTGACTTGCAACTCAAGATTGTGTCAGTGCTGTCAGCAAATATTTGTTAGCCCTGTAGCACAGTACATTTTCTGCCTAGTGAACAAAGCCTAAGTATCTTATAGGATTTGAAGTAAGCAGTATTTCTTTGAAGAAATGAAGTCTCTATGCATATACATAGGAAAATTGGATTCAGGTTAAAATTCAATCCACCACATTCTGGGATTTCTTAAATTGCAGGTCTTTGATTTTGCAATCCCAATAAACTACTTCTGAAGTGGTTTGTTTATAGTAATCCCATATGGATTACTCACAACTGAGTTTCCTAAAATCCAGTATTCTGCATTTCTCTCATTTCATTCACTCTTACAAAGCTTTATAAGGCAAAATACAAAAAAACCCAACAGTATTTGACAAAGCTTTTGTAAACAGCATAGACTTAAAGTGAAACATGAGTATAGCTAAAGTGAAAAAGGAAATAATGCCTGAGAATATTTTTAAGGACTTTGTGATAGTACAGAGATTGTCAGAGAACTACAGGGGACAATAAATTTTTGTTCTGTTTTTGGTGACAACAATATGCTACTTAACATGTTAAAATTTTTGGCTGGGTTGTCAGGAAGTTCCAAGTTTCCTTTCACTTTGTGTGCCCCAAATAGAAAACATTTTAGTCTGGATGGGAATGTATTGTATTGTTTATTTACTGTGGAATGTTTTTAATTTTTAGAATTGTAATGGGAGATTGGATGCATAACAATGTAGTGTTTTGCAACAAAGTAAGCACAGATCTGTCATTTTAAACAGAAAATAGTTCCATTTTATGTACAACATGGTCTTGTTTACAAACTAAATTTTAATAGATAATGTTTTTTAATATTTCATTTCTCAAACTCTCAGTGCTTCAGTGCTGGTCTTTTTCTTTCTCCTTCATCAAAACTACTTGGAGTAAGTAGATTGCATGTAGAAAACATGAAGATATTTTGTTACACTATGTTATGAAATAGCTGAGCAAGTGCCTGGAATATTCTAATATTAGCCTGATTATTCTATTTTACTTGATTAATTTAATTGTTACTGTTCAGAATTTAATATCAATAAACCTGTAACAAGACCTAGAGATGAGTTTAAGGGAAACGTTTCAGTCTTGTATTTATGATTAAAAGCACAGGTTATGTACAGCGGTAAAATGAAATGAGAATTTATGATTACGGTTTCTATTACCTTCAAAAATTATTCATGCCCAGAATTATTAGAATAAATTCCACTGCATTATTTTGCATCAGCACCATGACACATGATTTTGCCTGAGGGTATCAAGTCAATGGGTAATGCTTGCAATACTGCTTTTTCAATCATGGTTAGTTATAATGTCACTTCAAAGAGTAATTTTTTTCTCTCTGATTTATTTATCATCTTTTTTGTAGCTGGATTAGGAACAGATTAGTTTTTATTTTAAGGCAGGCATGCTGATGTGAATATTACTGCAGAAAACACCAGTTAAACTTGAAAATTACATATGGAGATAATATATTGTCAGAGAAACTTCAGGTTATTGCTACTGAAAACTGTTATGATACTGTCAAATGAAAAATGCACAGTGTCTGCACAGTGTTGTGGGATATTATTATTGAATTTGTTGACATACTTCACATTTCTAGCACAATTAGTACTTCAACATTTATGTTCTATAATTATAATAATATGTTTGCACTGTTGATAGCCTCATTCATAAACATGGCTTAAATATTTAGTAAAATGACTAATTACAAGCAAAGCAAAAATCACAAATAGCCAGTCTTAAAAACAAACCTCTCCAAAAAAAAAAAAACCAAAAACCAAAACCAAACAAATGAAAGAGACTGAGAAAAGCAAAGAAAGAAAAGCACCTGAAAGTTGTCAGTCATGTTGTTCAGGAAAGTACTAGAAGACAGATTCTCAGATGTTACAGCTATCCACAAAATATAAACAATGTGCGTTGACCTTAATGAAGCCAAATATTGATGGGTAATTACTACACAGTTCCTTGGGCCTTGATTCTGTAATGTTTTGTTTCCATCAAGCAATGTTTCATGTTGAGAATGTTGTCTGACTGAGTACTGGTGGAACGAGCTGCTGTCCCTCAGGCTGGATAGCAGTGTGAATATCAGGACCATGAAGAAGTCTCATTTTGCCGTGGTGCTTTCTGGCAGTGTTCACACTATGCAAGACAATCATTGAGTACAATTACTTGAAAGGTCTAACATAATGACAGGATTGTATGCATTTTTATATGGAAATTGCTTTACTTAGCCCTTTTTTCTTCCTCTATTTCCTCCCCACCCTCGTCATAAAATCGTTTTGCTTTCTGTGAAAGTTCCTGAACACAGTGATTCTTGTTAGCAGTTTGTCTAGCTGACGAGTCAGCTGGAGGCGTCAGAGAGGTAGCCACTATTTTACAGATCACTGTTATGTTGTATTCCCATACTTACATTGGCAACTGAAGGCACTCAACCTCCTATCAGTCAGTGCACTGCAGGAATTTATGGACCTTCCATAACGTTTTCTCTACAGTTGCTTTATAAAATTCTGTGTCTGTAAGTAGTGTAAAATTGCAAAACCATTTGTTATGCTGAAGCTCAGAGCAGGTATATGTTTTCCACCCAACACGTACAACATTCATTCTTGTAAAGTCAACAGCAGCACAGAGAAGGAAGAGAAGATTGCTGGCTTCCTGCTCAGTGTTTGCAAAGCCTGCTTTCACCTGGGTCATGGCAGGTCAGTAGAGAGGGAATGGAGCTGGCTGTGATGCTGAAGGTAAGGCTGCCTGGCCCAGCACGGCAGACCTGAATGACAGAGGGAAATAAATCCTGGTGCATAGGCTGCACCCAGTTATGGATAGATCAAGGAGATGCTTCATCTGTTAAAAAGGAATGGAATCATAGTCCCTGTGGCTTAACATTGATATCACCAAATTCTGATGCTAATGTCAATGATTTTTAAGTGTAGATGGCAGCTCTGGGCTTCTCTTAGTAATTTTAGTAAAAGTCTCTCTCTATTACCATATATATTCCTTTTTGACATATAGCATATAAAATACAGCCCACACTCCCACTTAAGGTAATGTTCAGTGACTCAAGTTCCACATGATAAGGGTAGAAAATAGCATGGATTTAGGTATTTAGGGAAGATTTTAAAGAAATATGCTTGGGAGAGGCTACTTTTCACTCACATTTCTTGTATTATTATAAATCATATAATAGCCCATTAAATCAATATAAACCAAGTAATGATGCCTGTCTTTAGGTTATTAAACTCAAATATAGAAAAAACCACATAATAGTTATATCAGCAAAATGCTTATTTTCCTTGAAATCAGTTCCTAGCTATTGTTATGAAAAGTTATTATGCATTTTCTCATAGGTTTCCTCAGACCTTGTGGCTTATACCTTTTAGAGCTACTAGCTGTACTAGTTAATCAACAAGTTGGGTCTACAAAAAATCACTCCAGAAAGTGATTGCTTTCGATAATGAGGAAGGTGGGAATATATTTTTGCAAGTAAACAACTTTTGAACAGGAAATAATTGAAACACTTGAAGTTTGCAACTTCCTTCCTCTCCCTCCCTTGCAGCTGCTCCTTTTGCTGAGTCACTTGCTAGACACTGCCTGCACCTTCTCAGAAACACACTAACCCATGTACCCACTCAGATAAAACAATATGCTTTTTATTCAATCTGCTCTAAGTCTTAACTAAGACCCAAATAAGTTTATCTAGACAATTGCTCTATTCTAGGTGCCCTTGTTTGCTTTTTTACTGGCTGGTGGTTGGAGTAAATTTGTGTGGTTCTGTAAATTTTGGCTTCAGTAAAATATTTTGAGTCATCATATTAGATATTTTAGTCTGAGTTTGCATCTACCTGAAAAAGAAAATCAATTCAGAAATGTCTGAACTCAAATTCCTCTGAAATTTTGTCTTCACTGCTTTCTTCAATTTTACCTCCCTGTCTTGTTAAGTGTGTTGGCCTCATTCTCCATATGAAAGTGCTGAACTGCAGAAGCTCATCAGCTTGTTCAGTGCTGTAAGAACTGTTAGCATAGGAGGCACCATGAGGAGGTCATGTCAAGTCCATCATTCAGTAACTCCTCCATCCTGGTCTGGCTTTAGTGTTTTTCTACCCTGTTACTTATGTCCTCCATTCTGTCCTTCTCTCCTGCTTTTTTTTTTAAACTTATTTTTAGAAAATGTTACTAGCATCTACATATTTATGATTCCAGGATAACCCTAATTGAATTTGATGGGGATCAAGGATATATACAACTCAAAGTGTTTATTCTGGGATTTGCAATAACTTAATTGTCAATAAATAGAATGTCCAATTAGTTGTGCCATGGAGTGAATTTGGATAATTTTTCATCAATCAGTCTGTATAATCTGATTACCTCTCTTCTGATTGACCTTTCTGGGAGAAGATGTAAGTGTGTACCTGAAACAAACATATGCTCTTCCTGTCTGTCTTGTCTTCTCTTGGGCTTTCCTGACTCAGTTGCTTTGACAGTGGTCCTTGTCCTTGTCACATCCAAGGATTCTTAGACATCTGCATTCAACGCATTCAATGGTTGGCTTTGGAACTCAAGTTTTTGTTTGAAAATTATGCTTTCCTTGCTAGAGGATGACTTTTTAATGACCTCTGTGTTTTCAAGTTTACTTTTTATTGTGAGGTAATTGAGATATTCAGGCTCATGAGGCAGCTCAGGCTTCCCAGTGGAAAACAGCAGTGAACTTGTATGATTTCATAAGCCTTTTTTGCTAAGGTTCATCAGAAATCCATACAGCTCACTGTAGTAAAATGGAAAAGCCTTTGGGATGTTTTTAATTTTGCACTGAGATCTCCCTTTTCTTCTCACTGGATTTGTGTACTGTCAGTCACAGAAACCTTTCACTCTCAAAAATAGGAAGCAAATGAAATTAAATATATATAAAGCAGTATGTGGGTGCCCCCACATTTTTAGCTTCGCAAACTTTGAACAGCTGATAGAACAAAATATTTTTTGCTTTCTGGTCTCTTAGTTCTTTCTTCTTTCTTTTCTCATTTCTGTTTTTAAAGAATTTTGTAATGCAAAATGCAAGCCCCAAAACTTTCTTGCAATTCTGATCATACAATAAATGAAAATGTGACTAGTTCAAGCTTCCAAATGTCTTTTTATTTCTTTTCTCCTCAGTATTTTGTGGATTAGAAGAAGTTGCTTGGGGCTATTGTCACATATTACATTTAATATTCATATATCAATAAACAATTTTATGTACTACAGCTACTTGTTTAAAAATAAGTTAACAGTGGTTGCTGTAACATTCATAGAAATTCTCCCATAAAAGTGTTGGTTGTTTGCACCTATTCTGACTTGCTGGTTTTATTTCTACGTATGGTTATTTAAATATTTTCACAGATGAGAATTGATTTAGTGCTCTACCCATTTGAGTTTATTTAGTTCCATTTATTGAACTCAATAAATGGAACTCAATAAAATAGGACCATTGAGTACAGAAGATAGCTGCAGTCAATCTAAGAATTTCAAGAAATGTTAAAACAAAAATACTTCAGTGCATTGTTTTGTGGATATGTGATTGTAGACTTTTTTGATGGAATGCTCCGACTACCTCACAAGCTGAATATTTTCAGCTTTGGTATGCAGGAGTTTAGGTCAAAATAATCCAAAAGTCACACAAAATAATGAAAGGTATACCCACATTGTCAGGTCTACATTATAAAAGGCTGATTTAGTAAATACAGCTTCTTCCTAACGTTTCTGCAGTGCTGATGTGCCCTCTGTGCCATGGTGGTGCATCAGCACTTGTACTGAAGAACTGGCCCCGGGGCAGAGAACGGGTGGGGTAACACTCAGGTCAGGTGAACACACAGGAGCATTCCCGCTGGCAATCATGGGGAAGATATGATGGATTACTTGTGTTTCTTCCTTCACAATTCTTTCTGTAAGCCTCTTTTATTAATTTAATGAACAGCTACTTATATTTTTTCAAGGATACAAATGCTATTTGAGCAAATGGGATCAGAGAAAAAGGGAGTGTGACCAATTTATTAGTTTGTACGTTTAGTCTGATAAGCCATTGAGGTATATTCTATCAATTGTGGGTCTGATATTATGGTGCACTGCTTCACTGAATGCCATGGCCTTTCATACCTAAAGAAGCTATTGCAAGGAATGTAAGCAGCATCATATTTTCATTTGTCCCAATTATCTTTAATTAAAAATCTTCAATTGACTTGGCGTAAGTGATGACTTGTGAAGATGTCACTAAAGTGACAAATACATGTGTAAGAAATGTAAGGTGCATTGTGGTATCTTTTACCATGGCTGATTAAGCAAGTCCTGTTGCTATCATCATTCATCTACAACTGACTTTACCCCTAAAATTTATTTTTAGAATGGACTCTGTCCAAGCACAATGAACAATTAAGTTCCAAGTTTGCAAATGACAGTCTGTCCTCTTCTTTTCTATTGTTCATTTATCATTGTCTTGCTTATGGCCACTGTGACAATTTGAGATGTGAAGTGATGGGAGTTTAGACTGCTTGGTATTTATCATTCAGTGTACTGGTAGAACTACAAAGTTAGGTATTATCATGTTGTCATTATATCTTCATTTTAATAATTTTAAAAAGAAAAGGGAATGTTAAGGTAATTAAACTGCTGTGAATATGTCACATGTTAAACAATATGAAAATCATTGAAAGAAGAAAAAAATTAAATTTAAAATCCCTAAACACCTTGTGTAAGTTTTTGCCATTTTAAAGCATGCAACATAATCCTGGACACAAAGAAAAGGTTAGAATAAATGTGTATGTTAATGACATTCCAGGTGCTTGTCTAGAAGCAAAGTTGTATCAAAGAGTATTTTGTAAATTGTGAAAACAATACTGTTGGCAATAATCTCTGTGCCCTTCCTCCCCTCCCCAATTTATTTCATGTAATAGTATGTCAGAAGGAGTTCAGACAGACCTTCATGATTATGGTCCTTCAGGGTCTTTTGCAAAAGGAAGGGATATGCCTTGTACACAATGTCATAGTTTTCAAAAGGTAATGAAATCTGCTAGAGTATGACTGCATTCTTTCTGAATTACAGCTGTAAAGCATATAAAAGTCATGGCTCTGAAAAGAGCAGAAAAAATGGGATATGGAAGGGAATTACTTGGTCTTTAAGGGCACGATTTGGCTGCGACTTATTCAAGAACAAATGTTCTAATAGTTTATAAAGCAGAGTTGTGCCAGTAATCAATTAGGAAACTTCATACTTAATTCTTGTTCTTCAGCTAATACCAAGGATTATAAGGATTTAAATAAAGAATTTAATCAAATTTCCACCACACGTCTGATCTTCAGAACAGTGGATTTCACATGTACATACAAACCTGGAGCACTTCGCTCTGCAGCAGATTCTTCTGGTTCAGAACCATCAAATCCCATTTCATCAATAATATGTGCTACGGACTTTTATTTTTGGGTACTTGTATTCAAACTAATTTTCTAAGTTCATCTTGGGATGGGGTAAATAGTAATGAAATACTTTAGTGACAGGCTAAGAGTTATTCGTAGTATTACTCAAGCGTAATAGATTATTTAATTTGGCATTGGATAACACACTGTTATTGCCAAGCAATTCGGTAATAAAGAGTAGGATATCAGTCTGCTTGGAATACAATTAAATGTGTGCTTTTCAAGAAGGCTGTGCTGTTGGCTAATGCTGATTTAGATAACTAAAACTAGAATTCTGCTTTATTAAGTAATGATTTTGTTTTACTGGATTCATCATAATAAAATGTGATATGAAACCAAGTGACAGTAGAAGTATAGCATGAACTTTGGCCATGATAGTTAGGATATCATAAAGCTGTGCTAGCTCTGTGCCTTCACTCTCTGCTTCCCATTTCATCAAAAGTATTATTGATCATTAATGCCAAAATGAAAAATAAGAGGTAGCAATTCATATAAGAAAACATTTGGCAGATGTTCTACATTAGGTGTAGTTAATGGCCATTTTTGCAACCACAAATGTAATATTTACATCCATTGAAATGACAGAATTGATTAAATGGGATAAGAGAAGAGTGATGCCAGAAGCTCCAGAGCATTGTTTTTCTGTAAATTTGATTGATGTTGATGGTGCACATTTTGTATCTGCAGAATATTAGTAAGAAGATGAAATAAAATCACAACTAGGCAAGCAGTTCATTACTTCTCTTGAGCAAAAAGAAAAAAGCAAGAAAGAATCATAGGGAATACAATAATCAAATTTGCATCACTGTATAAGCTCTGCATAGATTGACGCAGAACGAAAATCATAGGTTGTGATTAACATTAATAACACTTACATTGCTAAAGCAGTTGGCAGATATCAGCTAGAGATTCATTTAGAAACATTGCTTGTAGCTACTGAGAATGGTATTCAGCATCAAATACTTTGTATTAGAAATTTTCCCTGTCAAGAAAATGAAATGAGTTTAGCTTGCAGGAAAACATAAAGTGACAGAACAAAAGAAATGGAATGCAATTTGGGGTCCCAGAGATATGAAGAGCTTCTATTAAAGAGTGTCTGTAACATCTGTCTACAACTGTAAGATGTTTTTTTCTTGTTTTACTTTCATTACTTTTTTTTTCCCAGTAATGTCGGTGTATGGATTGCCCTCTTTTTCTTAGTAATACTAAAAGATAAACAAAAGAAAGAACAAAAGAAAGAAGAAAAAGTCCCTAAAATTCTGTCATCCCAGGAGATACTTGAGGAACAAAACATCCCCAGTATTGTTATCCAATGGGCAGCTGTCGATGTCTGCCTTCCCTTTCTTTTATTCTGTTCAATTTTTATTTTCTACCACTTTTTCTTCTCCTGTCTATATGAAAAAGTACAGCATTTCCCCTGTTCAGTATTGTTTGTAGGCTCTTTTTATTCCAGAATCTGACATATGAGCTTCCTAGGAAAAAAGGAATATGATTTGTCTGTGCTTTATAAGCAATCTTTGCTATTGCAGAGACAACTTTAATCAGTCAGTTCTCGGTTGTGAATCTCTGGTGCCACAAGTTGCTCCACCATCCATGGGTCTACTCTGATCTAATCACGGGCTCCTGTTCCCGAGCCATTCCCGTGGGCGTGCTGGACAGCAGAGCCCTCGGGGAGGAACTGCTCGGCAGCCGAGAGAGCAGAGGTGCTGGAACACGTGTTCCTGAACATTGCGATAGGCAGAGACTCTCCAGACTCAAAGGAATTCGTCAGTGGGTTCTCTAGACAGCATCTCCTCTTTCACAGTAGAAAATAAATCTAGAAACTTAACCTTGAAGTTTTCACAACACTGGAGTTTGATTGTTCAGAGCTGAACACTGATTTAGACTTCAAATGATTAAGGGATTGCTGAAATATTAACTATTCTTTCTTGTTTTGAAACTCCTCTAAATTGTGAGGTATCCCTGTTTTAATATTCACCTACCTTAGCAGCTTTTAAAATTATTATTGTACTTCAGTGATGAAAGGAATGCATAAGGCTGGTACTTTATTGTATCAGGCATCACAGGGGAGGTGTGCTTGTGAATGTTCCTGTGTAAAAATAATCTCCTGTATTAACAGAAGTGCAGGTATGAAAAAACAAAATTGCATTTTACTGTAAAACATTCAGCAGGAGTGTGTGTAAAGAAAAAAAAGCTTGGCTTTTAATTGATGCTTTTAATGCTTGGCTATGCACAATTAGTGTCACCATCAAATCAGCTTGAATGCACTTATAGAGAACATTACTATATTAATGTAAAAACATTTATGATTTTATGAAGGAAATCCTGCTATTGACACTCGTGGAAGGGAAATTTAAGTTGGACTTGAGGGTCTTGAAAAAGTAAATAAAAACAAAGTTGTAAGTTAGTTATTAGAAGTTCAAACATCAGGCAGCATTAAAATTCTGTTTTAACTTGCTTTTGCATTTCAGGGTAGGCACACCAACGAAGACAGTGTATTCTATAGAGGATACAATGGGTAGAACTGTCAAAAATTAACTCCTTTTCAACAGCAAAAAACATCAATTGAAATTTCTTTCTAACACCTTTATTGACTTTCTTTTAATTTTTTTTTTCACAGAGGATCTTTCTCAAAGCTGGAAGTGAGGAAGAAATCTTTGCACATCTTGGCTTGGATTATGTCGAACCATGGGAAAGGAATGCTTAAAATGATTTGCCAGTGTACATTCATCAGTTGACAGAAATGGTCTTTCTGCCCATCTTGCAGTCTGGTTTAGCTATATATACATATATATAATAAGTGTTTCCATGACAACCAAAAAAATTAAATAAGTATTACAAGCCATTTTCACATGCTAATGTTCCTAGAAGAGAAGAGTTTAAGTTTTTCCAAAATCTTTTCTAATCTTTTCTGGTTTTGAAGTCTCTATGTGGGAGTGATAAGACTGAGCTTGTTTTGGGGGAAAACTTGGAACTGGTGAGATTTTTGCTTATGATAGGAATTTAACATTAGTATTAACAATATTCGCTTTTTAAAATAGTCAGCTACAACAATACTTAAATAATTCAAAACATTTGAGCCGAGTCAAAACATTACTGAAATGTATGCTGGTCTGTAACTGCATTTCTTATGTATTTTGCTGAATCCATGTATAAAATTGCTCTGTATATAAGGCTTAATGACCGAGGCAGTAACTACTTTGCAGAGTCAGCAAATTGAGGGTTCGGTTGTTATATTTTCCCAGGTAGGGCACAATTCTACAAAAACTGTAAACAAGTTGATAATTCAGTGAGAGTTAAAAAACATTTCACAGGAAGGGATTTTGAAAGGAAAAGTGGAATAACTCAGCAGCAATCTTCAATTGTGCAGAAAAATACTATAAAATTAGAGTACTGATTTGGACTAAAGAATATTCAGATTATGTGGGGTGATGGTCCTCAATCAGGAATTTGAATCATAACCTGCATGAAAACCACTGTTTTAACTCTCAGGCTGGTGACTGCTCCAAGACAAAAGATTTTAATTATCTGTGCTCAATTTAGATATCTGGAAATCTATTTATTAGTAAGTGCAAATGCATTGGAATGGTATTTTACTTGAGCTGTTGGGCTATTGGCTGCTGTAGAGTGGTATTCCCTCTCTTTAGTCAGAAATTCATCTAGGATGTGAGAGGGGCTTTCTGTTAAAAGCCCTATGAGATATTGTGGTTTCAGAAAATGTTCAAGTAGCTCTTGTGACCATAGTGATAATGAAGGAATTATAATACATTAATCTTTTAATAAACAGGGGCATTCAGGGCTTTAGGAAATGAAGCTGATCATTCATCATTTGTAGAATAAAGGTGATTAAGAACACTGGGACTGGTCAAATAATTTTCTTTCTTAGAAGTCTGAACTTTTTTTTCTCTGTTGAAGCTGACTACACCTCTTGACATGATAGGGAAAGAACGGCAGTGACAGGACTGTGCACAACAATTATTACTGACAATAAAGGCTTCCCATATTCAAACAGTATTTGATCTAAGAAACAGTGTGCTGAATTTGTTTACTCATTACTTTCAACTGGGGAATAGACTTTTAGAGGACTGTGTTGTAAACTATTCTAAAACCTCAGTCAGTGTTGCAGAAAAATGTGATAATGGCAGGAACTTGCTTCTTGCCTGTTTCAATAAAACCATCCTATTTAAGTGCAGTTTTGCTAACTGAGCTGAAAATACAATGCTACTTCCTAAACTCCACTAACTATAAAGCACTGGCATTGCTTCCTGCTTTATAGTGCTGATGTATGAAGTATCCTCTCTGTGTTTTTCATCAGGATGCTGACACTTAAGTAGCAGTGACATTTTTCAGTCCTGATGAAAGAAAAAAAAAAGCTATGCTACCTTGTCTGAATATTCTTTCTACTCGGCCAACATTTATCAGAAATTATACCTTCCCATTCTGCTGTTTCTGCAAACTTCAAGACACACATGAAATATCAAACATTCTGAATTCCACATAAATAAATAACTCCCATCTTGGGTGCCTATGTATCACTTATAATTATACCACCTGTGAGGGAAAAGATACCAACACAAGTTCTGTCAGCTCCCCCAAGACTGGAAGAAATCAGCATATCACTTTATTCTTTTATTTCCCTCAAATTTTCTGAATTTTGAATACACCTTACAGATTACTCACTGAATCAACTGTTACGAAAAATTATGGAACTGATAGATGAGGGCTTGTGTTAAAGAGAGGAACAGCTTAGATGACCAGGATGGTTTGACCATGAAGAAGATTGTTTCTCTTGTGCACACCCTCCCTGGAGAAGCTGCTACCCCAGTCACTGTGGCAGGTACCGTGTGCAGGATCACCCCTGGTAGCACCAGCCAAACCAGTCTGCTGGGACTACAGTCAGAAAACATAACAGTCATACAGGAGAGCTGGGATGGAATGGGTTAAAGGAAATAAACCCTTATTCAGCTGAGCATATCTGGATCCATGAGCTGGGGAAAACTCCCTCCAGTGTGGTGGAACTGCTGGAGTCAACGGCAGCGAAGCTTCTGAACTCATGAAGGACAGGTGAGGCCTCGGGGGCTGGAAAGGGCAGGAACAGACCGATGTTTGTAATAGGAGGAAGGGAAGAGAATTTCAGATCAGTGCACTTAATATCTCCTAAATTGCTAGAATGATTAATAGACTGTGTTTTTAAAGCACCTAGAGGAAAATAAAGTGGTAAGTTATTGGTAACTTGTTCATCAGAAACAAATAATATCACACTAATTCAGTTGTAAAGTCCCTGGAGGCTGTTTTTTAAAATGCCTGTCCCTCCTTCCCTGCTTCTACACCAAGGCAATTTGGCAAGTATTGAGTAGAGAAGGATCACTGTTTTAATAAGCATCTACATACTAACTCCCTAAGAATTAATCTGTATCTCTGGGAGAATAGGGAAAAATAAAAGGAAAGCCACTGTTGGTTGTTTTTCTTTTCATGGTTTGAAGTAATATATGATTTGTCAAATAATCTCTTATGGCAAAGGCAATGAGATATATTTAGTTTGGTGGGTAATAATGTCTAAAGGACCCATGCACTGAAGGAAGAGCAAATTCTATCTACACAGCTCTACAAAATTGCAAATCTGGGCAACCTAAATACTCATACAACTGAAGCCACATGGACTTTCTGCAAATAACTGGAAACCAGAGAACTGCTGCTGCTTTGCATAAATAACTCCAGAATGTTAAAAAACCCAACCCTAAAGATTTGCATACATGATAATCCCCAAATGAAATTTCTTTTCTATGGCTTATGGGCAGAATTGTTTGGCTTTTTCAGGTGAGAGCATCTTATTCCTTGGTATGAAATATATTCTTTTGCTTTTTGAACAGGTATTTCTTTCTATTATACTTTCTATTATTCTTTAGCAACTGCAGCAAAAATAACCATGTCCTGGGTCTAACAGGTTAATTGAAGTCACATAAACAAATGAAGACAGAGAGCTCTGTAAACCTTTTAGAGGAAGCAGTCATTAGCCCTGCTGTTTGTATGCACAAAGTGTCTTTTACTTTAATCAGGATGCATCAAATGTAACTTTTTTTAGCTGAAGAGGCTCCTGAGTTGTACTGTAGGACATCCTTGATAGCACCAGCTGTTACGTGGAATGCTGTGGAGATATATGTTGTGTCACCCTGATCTAAGACCCTCTGCTAAAGCCAGTCAGAGGTATCACCTCACACAATGTCAAACAATAACTGGAAAAGGCTTTCCCCCATGAATGCCGTTCAAAGCCCTCAGAATACTTAATTTAGAAATCTATTTAATGGCTCCTTCAATAAATGTGTATAATAGGCAACCCATAAAATCTAACACTGTATTTCAGTGGGTGCCTCCAAACAAATACTATTGACAAATACCACGGGTGATACAGAAACTCCTCATTTGCTGCACTGGGGGGAGGGTGATGCTGAACTACATCTCCCAGAAGCCCAGGTGCCTCAGGGAAGCCACTTGGCTGATGAGACTCAATCCTACCTGCAAGGGACTGACCATGGCGAGAGAAGGAGAGAGAACATGTGTAGGGTAAGTACAAACCCTCCCAGTTTTCTGTGTTTTAGTAAGTAAACACACTTATTTGAAAAGCGAGATACTTTTTTTTTGTGGTTGCAGACATTTGATTGCAGCTCTTTCGTGACTGTGCAGCAAAAAATAATACTACATGGTATATTTCCTTTTGTGTTTCATTCTCTCCAAAATCAACATGCTGATTCAAAGGGATTTTTGGAAATGGCACAGCTTCCCAGATCCTTTCCCTCCATGTTGATGCTTTAAGGGAAAAATATTTATATGAAACCAACTCAGACACATTTTTATTAAATAAATAAAGTCTTTCTAGCAGGAGTAGCATAATTTCATGTGTTTGTTTCTATATATATACATACTATGTCCAAATTATCCTAAGTCTTCTGTCAGCTTCAGTGTCTTTTCCTCTTAAGGAAGCTATGCATTAAGATATAATAGAAAATAGCAAGAAAGATGTCAATTTTTAAAAACATGATGATTTCTCTGCTGGGGATGTGCAGATTATATTCCAGAAATTGGTGGTTGCAACACTCAGGGGAAAAAACCCCAAATAATTAAAAATCATCCAGAACTTTGAAAATAAAATAATAATCTTCATATTTTTCTAACCATTGAAAGAGAGATGACTTGGAATCTGCTTCACAGCTGGGTAGATATAACTTCAAAAATGGAGCTCGACGAGGTTATATAATTGTGTGACTAGGTAGGAGTGTTTCTGCAGTTGGAAACTGTTGCTGAAGATACAAATCTGAAAGTGTTTCATTTTTAGTAGCCTAAGGATAGGTTGAAAGACCACTTGGGCCTGTGGCTTCCATAAGTGCACTCTATAAATCCCATGCTTCAACATGCAATGGTGGGGAAATTTTGCCTTTGCACTGCTCTGACACACAGAAAATCAAAAGGTGTTGAGAGGATACCTGGGATCTACTGCTTCCAGTGATCCTGAAATCCTTTGGTTCTGCTTTAAACTATATTGTGATATACGAATTGGGTTTCCATGTTTTAAACTGAACTAAGGTATCAGAGGCATAAGCCTCTGCCTCTTGTCCTTTTACAGTATGCTTTAAAATGTGTTAAAAACTGCTAGAAAGTATTTTGTGTTGGTGTTATGTGAGTGGGAAGTGGCTGCTTTGGAAACCCTTACAGACTGGTTGCAGAGCTGTAGTTGTTGCAGGGCTCTTGACAAATGATTGATGATTTAATTTGAATCCTTCACAATACCAACACTAAAAAAGAAGTCAAATACCATGAATATCAGCATCCTTTCAGACAAGATATCACCATCACAGAAGGAATATGGGTGTTTTTCTCCCATTAATCTCACCCCTTGCCCCCAGTTAGATTTGATTTCATGAGGGGACATATCTGAAGGACTCCACTGTCAACCACAGAACAAGTGCTGTCCTCCTCCCTCCTGAAGAGGCTGACAAACCCTTTCTCTTCCTGTTCACCTGAAGGACCCAGAGGTTCCCTTTGACCACACATGATCGGGAAATTGAACAGCTTTTAGCAAATTTCTATCAGATGCAGATAAAGGGGCCTAATGAACCATATATTTGTAAAATGTGCTGCAAGACCTACTGGTACATGTGTGTATACAGGGAAAGATTTTCAAAAGCACCCAAGTGAGAAAAAAACTAGATGGGTGGGCCACTCCGCTTTGAAATTTAGTGACAGATGGCTGCTAAGACAATCTACACTAGATGACAAATGACTATACATTAAAGCTTTCAAAAGACAAAATAAAAAAAGCCTCCAAGAAACATTTGAACTGAAGATTAATGACCATAAAAAATTACCAGCAAATCAAGAATTGCAAGCTTTTAAAAAGAAGGGCTGAGCAGAGAATAAATGTTCTTCTAATGTAAGGGAGGGATGAACAGATATGAAGATTATCAGAGCCACCAGTGATGAACTTAATATTACAATTATTGCAGTCCTGAAGAAGTCAAAAGAAGAACCTCAATGAGTTGTATTAAATCCCCCTAGAAGCAAATATTTCTCATGCCAAGTAAGGTGGGTCTTAAAAAAAAGATTTTAGGTGGGTCCCTAAGAACCCCGAAAAACAAACTTTATGCACAAGGTAGGACAAATTAACCACAGACAAATGGGAAAGAATAACAATAATGATGAACTCTTACAAGTTACAAGTTTTAAGATAAGGTTGTAAAATTTGTAGAACAATAATGCAAGCTTGCCTGAGAGCTGAAGTATATTGAATTAAATTTGTAGAGTTCAAGAAAAAAAAATGACTTGTAGTATGAGAGACATGCATCTCAGTGGTCTAGTTGTGAAAAACCATTATTATGGGTAATGATTTCTTGCTTTTGGGAAAGGGGAATAGTATCTTCAAAAGTATCCAGCTTGCAGAATCTATAATCTCAGCAATTTCTTCTAAAAGAAGCAAAGAGGATTGACAGTTATTCTTATTGCAACAGGACAACTGTTCATTTTCCCTTTTTAGCTCTTCAAAAAGATCACAGAAACAGCCATATGATGTTGAGTACAAGTTGAATTTCACTGCAAATAATTCATCTAAAAGCAGGCAGAGACAACAATCTCAAATTATGCTGAGATATCAATCATAGTATGCCATGGGGTTCTCTAAGGGAACAGAATTTTAAGCCTAAAATTCTTAGCTTTTATATGTGTGATTCATACTCTTGCTGTTGTATGGGTTTCTGGTTGTAAAATGGACAGGTCACGTTTTAGCTTTTGATCCTCATATAAAGCTAATTGAGAAAGCATTATTAGGAATTTCAGTGCCTCATCCAACCAGAGGTCTTTTCAATGCTGTCCTTTCTTTGATCTGGGTATTTTTCACAATTTGTACAACACTTCCTTAGCCTGTAAGTGCTCAATTAAACATTTTAGGCATTTCTGTGCAAAACCAAGCAAAGTGTGTAAGAAGAAATATTAAGACACCCAACAGCAGCAGAGTATTGGGCAATGATTGACTTCTATTTATGAGGAGGTGTTTGTTCTCACCCAGCACAAACCAGACTTTGGGCTTCTGAATCAGGAGACCCTACACTGGGCTGATTTTAAACTGATGAGAACTATTGCCCTTAAAGAAGGCTGGGCTTTTTTGTGCCAGTGAAAGATGGCTGCAATGTCTGTGTGGGATGGAACTCGTGGAAGAAAAAATAACCTGACAATAGGATGTTTATTTGAATCAAGATAAACCTGTAATCATAATCGGAAAGTAAGCAACTAGAGAACTCATTTATGTGAGAATATACCTTGGATCCTGTAAAAACAGGATACTGTTGGGACCTGTACATATTGTTTGTTCTATTCCTTTTAGGAAATTATGTAGCAGGGCACTCCAGATACTTGTTAGTGACATCCTGGATTCCAGGATCCTAAAATAATGGGAAAAATAATGTAAGTTTAGAATAAAATCCAAAATAATTTAGATTTTTTTTTTTGTTTAGCAGGACCATCATCATGCCGAAGAATAGTCAAGTTACTAACATAATTGGGCAACATATTGTTTAACTTGCAGTTATTTCACTTTATTAATGCCTGTGAGGACTTCATAAAGTAAGTTTATCTAGTTTTCTTGATAAGAATGTATTACTGAAAATTAGCTAATATCTTAGAAAATTTGGAATTCTTGCAAAAGTAAGAATTATCCAACTTTGAAGTTTAATATTTAACAACCAAAACCAGAAAAAGTATGCACAGAACAGACAAGGGTAATAAAAAATTGTTACCTTTCTTTCTTGCCCCTTTATTTTTATTCTTGGGGTTTTTTTTCTTAATCTTACCTTTAAATATGAAAAATCTTATCTTTGTGTGCAACTGAGAAAAGAAATTTGTTTTTTTGATTATATTATCAAACTAATTGATTTATACAAAGATGCTATGGTTATTAAAAATATCTTATCAAAGCACAAAACTCAGTTTATGGAATGCATTAGCATTCACAACTGATAATGCAAATGTGAATTATATCACAGTACACTCAATATACCATCTGCTCCAGAAAGAAAAACATCTGTTGGTAAATGTAAACTGTGGAACTTATGTGGTATGCAATATGTTCAGATACTGTATGGAATAAATAAATTGGACGTTGACAATCCATTATGTTAGAAGCATTCAATACTTTCTTATCTTGAAAAGAGGAAAAGCTCAGCTGCAAGTGTGTTTTGAGATGGTGGAGGAAATTATTGTGCCATGTCCCATCCAGATGGCTTTTGCTGAAGCCAGTCACTGACAGGCTGCTGCAATCATCATCAGCAGTTATGAGATGCTTTAAACCAGCATGAGCATAGATGAATATACTTCTCTATAGTAGAAGTTTCTGTGCTTGAATTTTCATGATGGTGATGACACTGCAATTTGTGACATTGTTGGAATTGGCTGTATTTTCTGGCTTCTAGGATGAAAATCATGAGCATGAAAAATGTATATTCACATGTATGAATGATAAAGAAGACTGTTGCATCTTTCAAAATATAGTTATAATCTCATGTTGATGCTATTTTTAATTTTTAATGTGCTGCACTGATATAAAAATGGAAAATATGCATTAGTTTTTGAGTTCTAAGGGCCATGATAGTCCTTATAAGATCTAATCTAATCTTATAAAATCAAGCCCTTGTAAAATCGAAAGTCTTTTTTCCTGATTTAGAGTATTCTGTTTTCACATTCATTTGTTCAATACATTTTAAGCAATTAGACAAAGTTTTTTTTTTTTTTTTAACCCACAACTGGTTGTGACAGCTGAGGCAGAGGTAAAAGTCTGAGAATGGCACTGGGAAATATATCCATATGTAGTGTACTGCACTGCAGAAATTTCCTTAACAACTCTCCTTTCATTCCTTGTCAACTTATGGGAAGCTCAAAAGAGTTTTTCACATATTTAACAAAGTGATAAGTATACAGAAATGCATATTTGGCCATATATCTAAAAAGGCAGAAAACTTGTACAAAATGTCAGGATTTCTATTTGAGTTTAAACCTTTTCTTTTCCTCCACGTTTTGAGAAGAAATTTATCATAGTTTGTTGTTAAACAAGTCAAAATAACATTTGTGCTAGTGATAGTTTCCAGGTTCTGTTGGCTTAAGCATCTTAAAATGTAATGTTTATTTGCAAGAGAATATAAGCCCTCCTGGGGTTACCACAGCTCTGATGTTTCTCCATTGTGGAGTAATCCAAAAGAAAGGGAAGCCTTGCTCAAGAAGATTTGGGCTTCTGTAATTCTCTGCAAGAGCATTCACTATTGGTCTCTGCATTGCTTCAGAACTGCTCCTCAGCTGTTTACTCTGTGCTGTCCTTGCAGGCCATTGTTTCATTTCTGCAGTTTTCCAGAATGTTCTCATTCATTTTCAGGCAGCAGATAGCAATGGAAGAATGCTGCAGACAAAACACATTTTAACTCTTTGTGTGGCTCAAGCTCATCAGTCTACTGTTCTTTGTGGTACTAACACCTGTGGTACCCTTCACTCCATGTATCCATTATCAGAGAGCTTTTTATCCTTAAGAATGGTAACTGAAGTGAGCCTCACAAATCCTTTTATTAGTGTTGAGACGTTTATTCACCTGCAACAGAACTGAATGACCAAATGCAAAGTGAAAAATCTTTGCAAAAATAAGCACTAAAAAGGGGTGGATGTGGCGGCTCTTAGTGCTACATTGCAAGAAAAATATCCTATGTATCGATATTCAAAGCACTATAGGGGATCAGTGCAGGGACTAAATGGCTGCCTACGGTTTCTCCAGCTGTACCAACTGTGCAAGAGTAGCTTATTTTAAGCCATTATGTGTGATATAAATAAGCCATACATTTTGTCTTAGTAGACCTAGCTTTAAGTTTTCCTTCTGTCAATCTCTCCTAGGACTTGGGGTCTATTCCATACCCAGTTTTTAAAAATGGGGCGTGGGTATTTTTTCAGGTCTCCCTGTGTAACCAGAGACGAACTCGATAGTTGAATATAAATAGTTTAAGGAGTTTCAGAGAAGACAGAGGCAACGATACTTTTTTATGAGTTCCATTTTTGTCAAAAAAAGGAGATTTCAAAATATGAACAGGTTCACAGCTATCTTGCTGCAAGAAATAAAAGCACAGCCCAAGCTATCAATATCAAGATAATAAAAGAGCAGTCTATCTTTCTTAGCAGAAATAAAGATCAGTTGATTGAACAGGCCTAGGCTTTAAATATCAGTAACCAGACTGGCAACTCTCTTCTCCTTTTCATATTTGGACTGAATGTTAGATACAGGATTGCTTATGTACTAAAGAGAAAAATAACAGGTTAACAACCTTTGCCAGTAAAAATAACCTGCTTTCTTTTTTTTTTTTTTTTTGTTGAATTTAGATAGAAAATATTACAACACATTTGGTAGTGGAGATTGGACAAATGATCTAAGAACCATGTAAGTGCCTGAGGGATAGGAGGTGTTAAAGAAAGATAAGTGGAGTATCAGCATCTATGCAGGGGCATGCAAGTACTGCCAAAGACTTTGTCCTCTTAGTGCCAGCATGAAGATTAGAAGCAGTACTGGGCCAAGAATGGAATGCTCTGAGACACATCAGAGCTAAGCTTATGCTTTGTAAGAAATTTAAAATCCCAGAACAGCCTAAGATCAGAAACTGACCACTGATCTCCAAATTACAGCCAGACAAGACAAATACAGGCAGTGTAGGAAAAAAACAGTACTTTAAATCTCCTTGTTAGAGTTCCACGGTGCAGTGATGAGTGAAAAACCACAAAGAAATGCATAAAAAATTGCAACTATTTTGAAATGTTTGTATTTTCTCAGTCACATAATTCTGAAATAATTCTAGGTATATATAAAGGAAATACAGCCTTTGGCTGTAAAAGACAACTAATTGAATGCTTATAAAATATAGGAGACTTTTTATTGAGTGATTGTCCTAATAGCAAATCAAAGCAAAATGGCACCCAGCACATTTGACAAAAATTTAAAAGGTATAAAAATGCTATCAGCAATAAAGTTTATAAATTATTAAGGCAACACTTCAGCCTGAGGAAACAAAAATAAAACTGTAGCTGTATGACCAGGGTTTTTTTTAATACTACTTAATGTAAGTTGCATTCTGTAAACCTGGGACCTTCTTAGACTGGTTTTTACACTTGGCAGGAAACATAGAAGTGTGTGTTGAATCGTAGGTGTTGGTGATGCTGTGGAGATGCCAAATACAACTCTATCACTGTGAATCTGTAAAATATGTCAGAAATTTTGTTTGACGATCCTTAAAATGAAGGAGGAAAGTCTGAGAAAACAGTCAAGGGAGTCAAATTCAAGAAGCAAAGGGGATCTGAGTAGTGAGGCAATAATAGAATTCCTAAGAGATGCGCCTTCTGGGGAGAGAGTGGAGGTGCTGGCAGTTGACAGGCCAAGATGAAGGGCTGTCTTTATATGTTTGACAACAGTCAGAAATGGACATAAAAGAGCTGGAGAAATAAAAGTTTTTAAAATAATGCTCTAGTAAATAAGGCCTGAAGAGGGCAGGTTGCTATAAAGCTAAAGACAAATGTAAGTGTGAAGTTAGGCTTATAATGAGTCAAAAGCAATGGCTGTGATTCTCCAGATCTCAAATCACCAAGCAGTCAACCTGTCTATTTTGCAAAGCTTCAACAGGCAAGATAAGTGTGGGAGTTCTCTTCCAGTGTAGGATGAGATTTAGGTATGGGGCAGATTGCAGTGTTTCCTCCTATGCGATCACAGAAGTCCTTCTATTTCCTCAATCTGTTTTAAGATAAAAATGTCAAATTTTAAAGTCAAAGTAGATCTTGGGCTCCTCAGAACCCTCCATTGCAAAGATGAATTCAGCAGTTAACATGAGGTCGAAGGAATTGATAAGTCTTATGCAATTTACCTCTAGTTATGGAGGAGGATTTTCTGCAGCTTTCATATTAGTTACATTCTGCACTTGAAAATGCTGCATTATTTATTGTATGCATAAAACTTGATTCTGTAAGGTCTGCAAAGGGTTTTTTTTATTAAAAAGAAGTGGCAGCAGTTTTTTTTTCTTGATATACCAACAGCAAACAGTAAAGACATGGGTGCTGGCTACCTACCTTGATTTATATTTAAAATTTACTTTTTTTTTTCCAGAAGATCATTGTTCTAATAAAGTGTTGCATATTTAAAATGTGAAAGATGACAGGTTGGTTACTTTTTGTTTGCACAACTTTTAAAGCTAAGAACACAACATAAATAATACAGTATAAAATTTTCAGCTGGTGAAGAAACAGAACAGCAGTTACCTCAGAACATCAATTCCTGTTTACCAAGATATTTTTGGGAAACTGTGCTATTGTGGTGAGAGTATTGCATACATATTCAAACTGTGTGTTTATTATAACTAGCAGTTAAATTTAAATTATTATTTGGCATTTGGCATTCTAGTTGTCACAGGAAATATCATGGCTCCTGGCTTTAAGAATTAAGTAGATTGTATTTCTGGAATAGAGAGATGTCTCAGTATGGTAAATTATTGTTTTCAGTTGGAGTCCACAAGTGCTTTCCAGTTGTTTTTTGTTTCTTTTCTTCCATACTTGATATACTTGAATATTATTCCTATGCCTGTTTGGCTCCCTCAGACTCAATATGCATTAATAGCTGGGATATATTAGCCATCTTTCTGGAGTGCATCCCCTGCAAGATGAAATATGATGAGTAGGAATAATGAGGAAATTTGCTCCAGAAAGTCATTCCAGAGCTGGACTGCAATGGTAGTGTAGTGTACCCATGGACTCAAAGATTTCTACATGTTAACTCTCTCCGTTGCCTTCTACTTAATGATTGTTATTATTAAAAACCTTTACAAAAAGAACATTATTTTTCAATAATACCTGGTACATCTGTGATTTCGGCATTGCTGTGAAATGAGAAATATGACTCTGAGAAGCATGTTGGGAAGCATCAACATATCTGCTAACCTTTGATCACTACGTGGGTTGTATCAGAGGGACAGGAAAGGTTACCAGCTGGAAAGATCCTGTTTCATTAAAACCTGTTAAGCTCCCTGGGCTGTTAATGAACAACCACTACATTCTACTTTCAGTGAAACAAATAAATAGTATAACTTGTTATTTATTGATCTTTTCATATACTGAGATATACTGAGGACCATTTCAATGAAAGTGTGTGTCATCAGCATAATCCTAAAAATAACAAAATGAGAGGATCAGCATTTGCTGGTTTTTGCTTGGGTTGTTTTGTTGTTTGCTTTTTCTTTGCTGCTGTACAAAATAGAGCAAAAAGCAAATCACTGCCAAGTCTATAAATATATGAAGACATATCTTTGTAAATATTTTAATAAGTAGTAAAATAACGTTCCCAGTTTTGTACAATAAGTAGTGAAAACTGGCAAGTATGATTCCAAATGTTCTGCTTTCTCAGTTCTATAATCAATGCAAACATGTAATGGGCTTTACTTTAAAAGAGTATTCACCCAAGTGCATTGTGTTTGTTTTCATGGTTTTGTAAGACACTAAAAAAGATTTGAAAGGAAAAGGATCATTTTTTGCAGATGTACCATGGGGATTTAAGTAAGGATATAAAACCTTTTGTACATTTTTTGACTTGGTAGCTGATAATTCTTCCTAAAAATCAACACATTTCATATTGAGTACCACCTGTCTTCAACCAACACAGTGATCAAATACTCAGCATCTGCAATGATGGCTGAACTTTCCAAGGGTGTGGTTGCATCTTTTCCAAAGTCACATAGCACCATGCTGACCTAGAAGCAAGTCAGTGGCTAAATCGCTTCCTAATTTACTACCTTTTTTCTGTTTCCTGCTCCAGCAAATAGGATGTGTGTCCATCAGTGTTGCAGTGCCGTGGGAACGGAAATGTTGTGTGAAGACTGTCTCCTCTGTGATGCTGCTAGACTGTGTCAAGCAGTCAGGAGTTGTCCTAGGCATTCTGTACATGACAAAATACCTGTTTTACAGCTATTTTACATGGGTTCTTAGACCTGCTTATTCCCTAGAAAGAATGTATCTTTCTTTAACCTGGTTTGAGTGGACTACACACAAACACAAAAAGACAAGCGTACAGAAGCACAGGTTTGCTATCAAATGAAGCCAGTGAGAAAGAGCTGTTCTATTTTAAACTACCACCAAACCTCTTTTACAATGCTTTCTGATATAAACAACTACTAAAACAAAGAACTTCAGGGAGCATGAATGCAATATGTAATGTAGGTTGTGCTGTACAGCACTGAGAAAAAAAAATACGAGCAGGATTATAGCAAGATGAGTTGATGTTACTCTCTGCCCTTAGTTATTAGAGTCCTTAATGACTTGGGCATATTTCTCCCTTTTTCAGTACTTTCCTTTGCTCCATTCTGATAAATGTCCATATGTGAGCTTGGAACATGCCTAAAGCGTTAATACTTACGAATTAGAATATAATTTTCCTTCCTCTCAAGGTAGTGCTGTCTTCTCAGAGATGATCGTCTTGATTGTTCAGTCATCATTCCTTAGAGTACCCTTGAATGAGAGATGACAATGTACCTTAGAGCTACCTCCAGACTTCCACTCCACGTTCACATTCCATTACGATGAACTCTGGTAGAGTAAGACCCTGGAGAGCAATGTTTTTACAGTCTCATTACCATCTAGTGTATTAGACCATGGCAAAAACATAGCTTAACGAAAAATATATCCTGTTACAGTGAATGATCACTTGGCAGCAAAGATTATTTTAAAACTTTATCTCAGGCCTTTAAACTAAGCTTTCACCATCTGTTCTGCCTTCTAATTATACATGCAAAAAGAACATAATTCACAAGTGTATCATAAAAGTGGGTAATGTAATTGATTAAATGATACTGCTGCATGTATCTGTGTTTGGTTATTCAGTGCCTCTGTTTTGCTTTCAGCTCATAAATCACTTCGAATACATTGTAGAGTGACTTTTTCTTGGCAGACAGACAAGGATGTACTTTCTCACATTTGAGGGGAGGCAATGAACTGATGATAATGATGGATGGAAAGAGAATACCAGAGAGGTACAAGTACTGTCAAACATCAAGTATTCATGGTCCAGTTCTTTTAAGGAGTTGGACAAACCTGCCCTCTTACACTACTTCAGAAAATGGGGACCTCCTTGGAAACTGTCTTATATTAAATAAAGAGCCAGGAAGAAATTGCATGCTTAAATGGCTCCTGACATTCTGAATATGACTTCTTGCATGATGCTCCTAGATGTGTGCATTGTTATGAATGGAAACCTTGGAGCTTTGTTTTGCTTAGTCATCCAGGTGCTTATATTACTTTCAAAAATGTTACAATGGCATTCCATTTCTATTATATGCTAAATTTAAGTTACGTGCCTAGGGCCTTAGGGAGTAAAAAATTGCCTGTATGTTAAAGCAGCTGGGAAAAAAATAAAGATCTCCCAAAAAGAAAGAAAAATTACTTGTAATTTGTACCACAAATAGTAAATTTATGAGTTCACGGATTTCAAATAATAGCAAAACTTAAATAATATTGTAGTCTTTACAATACTTAATTTAGTTAATACTTTAGAATTCTTAAAACTAGCAGATTTTAATGAATCCATGGAAAATTCTGGTTGGGAACTGACAACTCAGCGTAAGGTCTGTTTTAATGAAAATTTCCTTAGGCAAGCTGAAGTAGAAATTTGAAGTTCCTTCTACACCACCCTAGCAAAACTATAGATTCTCTTCAGAATCAACTGTCTGAAGACATACTTAGTACCATCTGCATTTCCTTTTCATTTACAGTGTTTCTGCACTAACTTTTCTACAGTAATCTACTTTATGTACATTTTGCTACACATAGTGTCCCCTAGATGCATACATAAACCACATTGCTCAAGGATGCATTTGCCTGGATGAAAGAAAATACTGATTATGAAATCTGTTTTGAAAGATGCTTAAAATTAAGCAGAAGAAAATTTCATTCTTACATAACTTTTAACATTTTATCAATTCAGCATTATCTCAGTTTATGCTGTAGATTCTTTGATTCCCACTATGTTTTAGCTGACTTCCTTCAAAAAGCTCTTCTCTGTTGTGATCTTTGTACCCTGACTTGACCAAATAAGGAGAGAGAGTTTTTGTGACATTAGGAGATATTTAATCCATTTTGTTACTTCAGTAGTTTGGCCTCAATCTTCTTCCAAGGGCTATAGTACACTCCCCAGTCATGTCTTGTCATGTATTCTGCTCTCTCACTAATGTCTTCTTCCCTCATTCTGACAGGTAATTTAGAAAGCCTGCCACATATCTTCCCTTAATCTGATTCAACTGGATGTGAATGGATTGAAAGACAGAATATGGTGGAACAAAAAAATCTGCAGTGTGTTTGAGTATTTTAATAAATATTTAAAAATATTTGTATTGACTTCACAAGCATGTCCTGAGTATTAGCAATGCAGTCCAGACAGTACTACCATGATTTTGCCAGACAAGAATGTGTGTGGCTATTTCCTCAAGAGATATTTTTTTTACTATCAATAAATAATACTTTCTTCTTGTACTACTATGTAAAATAGACATTTACGCTTAACATATGTTTGGCTCGGAGGTAAAATAAATGTTTGATGGAGTGTTAAAAGCAAACATGAAAACTTAGGGAAGCTTAAAACCCCACTAAATTTCTAGATGGATAATAACACAATTACCCATAATCTGCAGTGATGTATTGCTCAGAAGAAGAGACAAAACAGGCAGGTATCAAACTTAGTATCTATATAAATCAATAAACCCCATAAAATACGGATGATACTTCATCTTAGAATGTATGGACTTATGCAAAATCTCATTTCTTTCACAGAGCTGAGCTACAACACATGCAAGGAGATCGGAGGCCCGAGCACAGATTGTAAATGGTAGAATTAAAGCTGTAGGACTAGAGCCAAACCCACCCTCATCAGTGGGACTTCTTATGCTTACTTACAGTGGACTGCTAACTGTTCCCTGAATTATTTATCCTGAAATCTGAATAGATATTCCTTAGTTCATCCTGCTGCTTATGAATGTAACTTTTGCAAGCATTGGTATACTGGCACTTTTTCACATTTTCCCATACTCAGCTTCACAAAAGAAACTACTGTCTGAAACCAGAAAAATAACTCATTTTACCAAGATCAGAGCAGGTTGCTATATCGGGGTTTCATTAAACTGAGTCAAATTGTTGAACCATTTACATTTGTTGTTAAAATGTTCATATTCTTCTAGAAGTGAATAACAAATGAGAAGTTTTCTAGGAAAAAAAAAAGAAAGAAAAAACTTAATTATTCCAGAAGCAAATATCTCCAATCTACAAATGTATAAGCAAAATTTAATTTTAGCTTCTTTTTCCAACTTTCCAAACCACCATTCTCCTTTCACATGCTCTTTATTCTGCTGATCTACTGTGCTTCTCTCAAATTTTTTAAGGATTTTATATTCGTTTTTCATTCCTTTATATTGTCTTTTTTGTTAATTTGGTTTTTGAACTTTAGTGGAATGTAATTCTTTATACTAGAATCCACGTTCAACTTTCAAAATCACATTTTCCTCTTAAGTTTAAAACTGGGAAAAGTACAAAAAAATCCTTATACTTAATCATTGAAAACTTTGGAGAATCAAAAAGGAAATCTCTGAGGGTTCACTGTTTTTAAAAAGAGATTAATTCTTCTCTAAAGCAATGATTCAATATGGCAGATCTTTTGAGTTTTTCTTTAATCAGGGATCAGGCTTTTTTACTATCCAGCAACCACAGAGATACTGACTCAGCTTGACAATGTTTATAGTAGACATTATTTAAGCTGTAATATGGTTTTGAGATATGAAGTGAGTTGCAGAAAGAATCTAAGAGGCTCTCTGATCAGCAATGAGAAATTTTCCGCAAGATAACTTTAAGTCATCTGCAAAGTGGAGCTCTTTTGACCAGCTACCCAATTCATTTCTTCACATGCTAAAATTTAACTAGACTTTGCAGACTTAAGGATTATAAAGCCGAAAGGGACTATTTGGTTCATTCCCACTGACCTCCAGAATGGGCTGGAGACCTTTGCTGAATAAATCGCTATTCCAAGGACAAAAATCTTTTCAGTCAGGTATCCACTGTGGGTGTAAAATTTTGATGATGACCTTGTAACCCTTGGTGCGATTGACCCAGTGTTTCAAAACTACGCTGTTCAAATGCCTTCCTTACCCGAAGCCTTAAACCAGCTAAAAGCACTCCCCGAGCTCATTCTGCTCTCGGGTCAGGCCCGTGGGGTGGCCCTGTCTCCGTGGGCTGAGCTGGCCCGAGGGCGAAGGCAGGCCCCGCTGGCCGGGCGCGGGAGAGGCCGCATCGGCCTCTGGGGTTTGGCACCGTGAGGAGACGGCTCCCTGTGCTCCAGGGCTGCCTCACGGTCTGCTGCCACACCTGCCTGCCAGCCAGGGCAGGAGCAGTCTCTGCAGAAGGTGTTTTTCTTCCTCCCCCGCCTCCTCCCTGCCCTTTGTAACAAGGACTTTAGTATTGTCCTTCCTGCCCTGCAGTGCCAGGGCAAAGCTGGTGCCTTTACAACCTTCAGCAGTGTGGGTGGTGTTGACACGGCCATGGCTGAATCCCTGTCAGGACCAGGCCTGGCCGTGGCTCTTCTTTGGAGACTATCTGCTGTCTGATTCTTCCCAGTAAAACTGTGCTTGTGTGCAGGAGCTGCTGAAACTGAGCTCCCATTAAACACCCCCCTGGGGACCCTGTGGTCTGGGTGGAGCCCAGGAAGGTTGTTGGCCATTGTAGCCGTATTTTAGGATTTCTGAGTGACCTTTAATTAGTCAGGAACTTACAGAGGTATGTCCCCAGCAGGGAATGCAAGTCTACTTTGTGAAGCTGTCAGTTAAATTTAACTGAGTACTTAAGGCATATAATGGTATAAAGGGATTCCATGTAATACACTGGCTGCTGATGCACACTCGTGCCAGAGGTGCCAAAAGGAAGTGTGGACCAGCTATTAATACAAATACCCAGAAGCTCGACTCCTCCATCTCTGAACCCATCTCCAACAAAGCGCTCTGGCACCTTCACAGCTGGGAATGTTTTGAGTTGTTAACCAATAACACTCCAGTCTCTCACATGCATGGCTAACTTTCCATGGCAAGCAGTGCAGATATTTGGAAATCCAATATTGTGCACTTCAAGTAGTATAATAAGCACACTGAGAACTCCCGTTATGGTTCACCAAAATTAAAATTGAGATTGTGTTCTCCATGCCTTGATTCTGCCTTTGGAAGTTATCATGCTCATAATTAATTCTAAAGGGGCTTAATCTTTAGGCAGAAACAATCTGTAAAAACTGAATGAACTGATCTCCAAAAACAAGAACAAGGGAAAACATTCTCAGGTAAAATGAAAAGAGAGTAATTCTGGTTTTGGTTGGCTGTTTGTTTCTGTTTTATTTTGTTTAACGTAAGAAGTGAGTAATAGCACAGTTATCTACTTTGCATACTTATATTTACCTGTACTTTCAGTTTTGACATTCAGACTTAAAATGGCCATGGTTAAAAGACTTGTGTCTATACTTGAGCCTGATTAGCATTTACGCTCTGCAGCTGATGGTGAGAAAACTCAGCTGTTGCTTAAAGTTCTGTGAGGGTCATGATGACCACTTTCTGGGAATGATAATATATGAATAACCTTCTTAGACTAATACTAATTAACTTTGTACAGTTTCTGCTGTAAATTATTTTCTGAGCCACTTAGGATTGCTCTCAACCAATTGCATACATGGCAAAAGGTTAATTGTTTGTGAAAGACATAGAAAAGGGCACCTCTGTGACTCCCAGCAGAAATTAAGAAAATAATGAAGTCTTTCAATGGGAATTCATTTACTTCACATGTGATGTACCAACTGCAAACTTATACAATATTCAAATATATACTTTCAAGAGCAGTGTTTGACAGAGCATACATTTATAGAAAATAATGGCATGGATTTCTGCTTGGTTCAGAAGCCTGACTAGAAAGAGATGCAATAATTTAAATTTGTAATTTTTGAGAGGAATTATAGCATGGATACATACAAAATGAATGTATTTCCTATGCTGATCGAGGCTTGCTGGGTTGTTCAAATTACCCTACAGAGAGGAGGAAATTGTACTTACATACATGACAGGCTCTATCAGACAAGTAGGGTTTGCATAATTATTGTGGCATAAAATATTTATGTGGCATATAATTACCAGAAGAGAGGTGAATTGCCAATTGCACCCAACAAATAACAAAAAGAACTGCATGTGATGCCACACAATGATGTAGAACTTAGATCTGATTTTTAATTAAGACTTTATAGAAACTTTTTCATTTATTTTAAGTCATTTGTAATACATTGTCTCTTCTGTTTCTGATTTCCTTAATGAAAAAATCTATTTACAGAGGTGTTGGGTGAAGAACTCCGAAAATAAAATAAAAATTGTTTGAAAAATTGTGTAAAAAAGCTTTTGAAATTAAAGACATAATTGGGACCTTATCAAGAAATTATTTCTTCATTCTACCAACTGCTTACTCTTCTTCTTACTCTTCTTCTCCTCAAGGAACAGTTGTTTCCTTCTCCCTCCTGTTACTGTTTGGGGTTACACTTTCTCTTTTTGGGCATGTAGAGTTAATTGTTTAAACAGAGCTGAGATCAGTCAGATTTGATGAGTCTTACGTGTGTAAGGAGTTCACATGTGAGGAAAAGCACAGGTTTTTGCAATTCGGAATTGTAGATAATTGTGGGATTTTGTTACTTGAGTGTACTCATACTATTCTGTAAAAAAAAATATGTCTGAAACATGTGAACTATAATAAAGAGCAGAAAAAATATTTTTGAATATGTATGGGGTAGGGAAATAAAAAGTTAGAAAATTAGCATGTGAGAAACCTGATGGTCAAAGTAAGGTAGAAGAAAAAACCAGTGATTTGGTGATAAAAATTATGCTGATGCTTTCATTTCGCATAGCTGAAATGATTGGACAGGTTAAAACCTGGGCTTTGGGTAGCTTCTAAGGTGCACTGTACATTTATCTTGTATAACTTAACACTACTTTGATTTCTTGGTCATCGGTGTCTAATCATGTCCTGGGTGAAATGTCAGCTTCAGTGAATTCAGTGGGTGTTTTCTCATTCTGTTAAAGACAGGCCAGACTTCAGTCTTAAATGTGTTTACTTCTTTACTAGTGCTGGTTAACCATGAGAAGGAAACATTTTATAATGGAAAACTCATCTTGCTTTCTTCATAATTACTATTTCCACCTGTTGCTGGGTCTCTGAATTGGCAGTCATGACCTTTCCTTGTAGGATAGGCCAGAAGTTCCTCCCCTTATCAAGAGTGGTAGAATCAGTAACACCCACGGTCATCAGAACTGCCACTGCCTTGAAAGTCACTCAGTAAGTGACTAGAATTTGAGTAGATGTTGTTATCACTGTAAAGTTCTGTGTAAAGCAACATATTCTATTAAAAAAAAAAACAACAAACCCCACACAGAACTTTTAAACAGCTCTTTCATATGTGGAGAGGAAAAATGAATCATTGCTAAATTAGAGGCAGCAGAGTGAAGCTCTAAAACCAATTATTTTTACTGGAATTTGACAAGGAATCATGTCATACCTGTTTAAACTGACAAAAAAAGTTGTTATTTTCTCGACGAAGTTTAATTCAAAAAACTCATTTAAAGTAATTTGGAGAAGACCTTTAGGGTAGTAAAGGTGTCTGATTTCCTGGCTGTAACCTATACAAGCCCTAGTACGAAAGAAGTTTTACACCTTTAGGTGTGCTGACATTTTTTTCTTCTTTATGAAGCTCAATAAATGAAAATTTTAGTTCTAGGGGTTCTGAAACATATTTCTGACCATATGGGAGAGCATAATCATTGCAGGAGAGCTGGATATCACCACTGAATGTTTAGAATGAACAGAAGAAAGTAGGAAATACTCTCTTCTCATGGAAATTATACTTACCAACTCCCTGGAGAGGGAGGCTGGAGTCCTCTACAGTTGGGATCTGTAGAGTCATACTGTAGAGGGGACAGTGTTTAAAGGGTTGGTGTTGCTCCCATGAAAATAGAAAGGATATTAAATTGGTGTTACTGTGAATAGTTATGATTGCAGTACACTTCTTTTGTAATTAAAGTTGCATGCAGGAGACAAATTACAAAATAGATGGTGATTTCTTTTTACAGTTGAGACTGGCTTCAGATTTTCCCACAGCCTTCTGTTGAAGCATTCAGGTTACACAAAAACAATGAATTTGGCAAGCTGACATACTTGGCCTTCTTTTGGCAAATGGTTTCAGTCATACAGTTGTTTTTCTGCCTTCTGCAGACAGGTCTGGATCACATACCGTTGTTTGAAATTTGGTGTGTGAAAAATATGAAGCTTTAGAGTAGAATAGAAACTATGTGATGAGTATTTTCATTTTTGGCATGTAAATAGACACAGTTTAGCAGTGTCTATAATTGAAATAAAGGAAGAAGGCTCACATAAACACTCAGAGAGCAAAAGACCTATAGAAATCTGCAAACCTGTGTATGTAGCAATTCCTACGGTGAAGATAACTTCAGCAGAAATTGGAATGATAAAAAAAGATAAATAATTACAGTATTCAAGTCTATTTTGAGTCTAAAAGATTAAACAAATACATTACTAAAACCACCTATTTCATTTAGCTTATTTTTCTTCTTGACAAATTGATGACATTAAAGCTTTCAGCACTTTGTTTCATATTTAGCTCATGAAACTCCAACTAAATCAGAAATATGAATCTAAAAGATCTGCTTTCTTTTAAAATTTTTAAAATGTTCTCACTTGAGTTGTTAGGATGCTTGGAGAAGGTGGTTTTTCTGCACCTATTTAAACACTATTTAGTTCTGGTTTTTTTACAGTTATTACTATTATTAAGCCATTGTTGCTTTTTTCAAAGAAAAAATTAGATTTAGAGAAGTCTGTGTAGATGTGTAGTCTTGGAGATTGTCCTTTTCTGTATTTTCACAGGCTAATTTCCATTGTAAGTTTCCTTTTTAAGGAGAATTATAATGCTAATGAGCCATACGTTGTAATTCTTCTATAACAAAGAATAATAACTATTTCTTATCATGACAATGTAAAACTATTAGTCAAAGATTACCATTTTAAAGAATCATAACCCTTATTTATAAATCCACATTGAATAAAACAGCAATAAAGTTGTCACAAAAAAGAACTAAGAGGACATAATAACAATTTTCATTGCATTTGATTAATCTGCTTTTAACAAAATTTGTATTTTAGACTTAGTTTGTGTTTAGACTTAGAATATTTTAAGCTAGACATGTTATATTTTGGTGTATTTTGCTTTTTTAGATATGCCAGGTTACTAAGAACACTGCTTTCTTTTTATTAAGACTTTTTAACACAAAGGAAGTGATTTTGTAAAAACACACCTGCATTAAGATACATTTAAGGTTGGCTTTTGAAGCTTAAAAAATACAAGGCTGTTTTAACCTGTTCCTCAGTTTAAGACTCTAGAAATATTTAGAGAATCTTTCTGGTTTAGCGGTTTATGAGTCACTCTACCAAACATAATTTGAAATTTCTGTTTGTTTCAGAATATACTTCACTTTATCCTTAGCAGAATTCATTCTTTTATCTGTATTTTGCTTAACAAAGAGAAGGGAGGCTGTTTAGGTTTTCAATTTAACTAAGCGGCTTACAATTATATCATTACAATTGTTGAGTACCGCTGGGCCAGGGTAGTGCATTATGTTCTTATGAAGACCACAAGTCAGGCAAATCTGGTGGGTTGAAGGCTTACAAACAACAGTGATTTTAAAAGTGGTTTATGTTGGTGTAGCACTGACATTTGTATTCATGCTTGAAAATATATGCACAGCATGAGAGGCCACAGCTATCAACACTGTGGTGTCCTGTGTCAGGCTGGAAAAATTCTCGTGAGGCCAGAATGCGGGGAAAGGAAAGGAACATTGTCTGTGTGTTGAGATAAACATCTCCAACACAGCCCTGAGCGGTCCCAGAAGGGCTGACTCTCTACAGGGTTCTGGGCAGGGGATGGCCCAGGAGATGAGGGGCAGGCATGTGGTAACAGTGATAAACTACAACTATTTGGCTAAAAGAGTAGCTCCACTGGAAGCTTCCAGACATAACAGAGCTGTGATCACTGCAGGTGAATAAGGAGATGAACTTTCCAATTATAACTGAGTGAATTTAGTTCTGTATAGAAAACCCGCATCAGCTCACTCAGCCACTCCTATGCGTTTGCATAAATTGTTCTTTCAGTTTCAAGCAATCAAAAAAAATATTTGAGGAGATATTTCTGTAGGTGTTTATACAGAAATTCAACAAAGGTTTCAACAAAGATTTATGGTCTAGTGGATCAATTTCTTTAGTCGCTTTCTCTAATCCACATGTGATATTAGAATTAAAATTAGAATTCTGTTAGAATTAATTTGAGCATTATAACACTATATTGGGAAGCATTATAAAGTTCGTTTACAGGATTAAAGAAAATGAGATAGGCAAGTTTTCACAAAACACTTGCTTAAATAATAGAGTTTGTCAACTTCTGGAAGTGTTCAAATATTTTTTGGTAAATTTTTTAGTCCAACTGTCTTTCATTTTTGGAGATTAAGTTGGATTTTACAGAGGCTGGATGAATTAGTTAACATATGCATCGTTACAACTTTCATGTCCTGGTATTAATAAAAGTACTGTTATATAGGGGATAAGAAATCCATTGTTCTTGTAAAGAGAATAATTAATATGGCATACACACACTATTTTTCCTTTCAAGAGCAGCTAGGAGAGACTCGTTGCTTTTTTGAGGTTGTATGACATGATTTATGCATGCTTGTTTCTGAAATGCTTGGGCAATAATAAATATGTATTTGTCTGTAACTTTGAATCCTCAAACAATGCTTTATTCATAAACAGAAATTTTATTCTAAAAGTAAAAGTGCACAAATATTATGTCAGCAGGTACTCTAAATGTTTGGAAATATTGTATGTGAAGAGTTACAAATAATCTCCTTTGTGGTTAGATGTATGGCTATAAATTGGTTTGTGGTACAGTAAAGCCTATTCATTTTCTCAAGACATAAAAAATTCTATATTCTTGGTAATATTTTAATATTTCATATTAAAAATATGTATATACTTTTACCATTGGTGGAAGTAGATGGAAACATTTCTAAACATCTGTTTTATTAGAGATAATAAAAGAGATATTTTATGTTTTGAAATTTACAGATCTAAAATCGACATTGTTCAAAACCACTAAAGATTAGGCCTTCTCCCTATAAATGGCAGATATAATAGGAGAAATCCCTTGTTCATGGACCTTGTTCATCTGAGTTTACTTTTTGTTAGTATTTTTAGTATTCTTCCTGTAATACCAGGGATAGCAGAGTGTTACTGACTTTATTAGTTTCAAAACAGTGCAGTTTGCCAGTGAACATGCTGAGAAAATCACAGCTTTGATAATGAAAGCTGGAAAGACAAATGCTGCAATTTTCAGTAACACATTTATCGTTTGTATGTGGCTAGAGATTTTCACACATTACAGTTTCTGTAAGTGCTTCACATGTACCTCTAACATATTTTTGTTAGTATTCCATATCCTAAACTTAACATAAGCAGGATAATCCTAAATAGTCATGGTTGTGTTTCTACATATAAGAACATAGCTACATAGAATAATTCATATTCTGCCTATCACTGAATGTTCTGTATATAGTATATAACTCTGTACCACGGTATAGTAAATTAAATGCAAAATGATTGACTTTTTTCTGTATAAACCCACAGCTCTTCTAAAAAAATAAAAACAGTAAGGTTGGCAATGTAAGTGTTATAATACTTCACAGACCTACCTCAGCTTCATATCAAATGCGTTAAAACATATTTGAATTCAGAACCATATTTGAGCACCTTAACCGCTGGGGGAGCACCTCTTGCTTTCATGAGGTTTCAATTCTAATGGCAGAAATCAGTTGTCATCTAATTTTAGGCTATGCTCAAAATAAAGCTGAATGTTAGATTTTTATTTCTGACTTGTAAAGAACAAATGATAGAAGTAAGCTTTGATCTGCAGAATGGAATTCTTACATGTCTCTGTTTCATGATCTCTGCAATTTACAAAGCATTTCTCTCAACTACACATTTTCTTTTTTAATTTACCTGTGTTTACAGACTGTTATGAAGAAAGCAAGCAAGAACTGTTCTGACATTTGCTTTAGGGCCTCTGCTACTTTCATGTGGTAGGGAAAGTGCTTATTATTGCAAGACTGGGTTATTAGTCACAACCAGAGAGCCCTAACAAGTATGGTTTCTAGAACACATCTACAGGAGAAAGTTCACAGTACTAAATAGACCTGGAAAATTCTAAGGGCCAGGGATAATAGACTATTTGTACCTGGGTAAAGAGGCTGAGACAAAAATGGCATGTTAGCCAAAACCCATTTCTTTCTGGCTGACCAAAGGCAGGAAAAAAGTTTTTGAAACAGTTTCCAAACAAGTTTTCCCCTCAGGACAGTCTGTCTTTGCTACTTGATCACCAGTTACCACCACTACCACCATCTCTAGTTTTTTTTTTTTTAACTAATGAGGTAAGCAGTTGGTAGTGTAAGTCTGCAATGTATATAAATATATTTGACTTCTTAAAATTACTTTAAAACACATAATTTAATAAATTTTATATACTATTTTTATATCTTTAGATGTAAGATGCATTTATTTTTTTTTGTTTGTATACTCCATGACCCCTTTTTTTCTGTATTATTCACTCAGAGCAGTTGCTACAGTGAAATCCACTATGGACAGAAAAGTTTATGCTTACACAGGACTTAAATTTAGTTGTGTTTGTTAAATAGCCATTCTTTCCTGCCTCTGAAACAATAGTAAAATGGGGGTTGGGTTTTGTTGTGATGTTTTTGCTTTGTTTTTTTCCCCCAATAATTAGTAATATATTCACTGACAATGTCAGCTCTGATTTGTAAACAAACCAGATCTTTCCAGGAATTTTTCTTACTATCTCTTTTATAATTTTTCGCATAAAAGCAAACAATTTACACAGGCCACTGAAGAAATATTCGGTTCACCCAAGCTAGGATTAGAATCTACTGGTGTGTGACATTGTTTAACAAAAGAATTCAGGAACATGAGCAGTTGGGAGATTTTATTTTCAAGTTCAAGATACATGAAGCAATCCTCTTTGTGCACTTTGTCTGAATCATTTTATGCTGTAGAGCACATTTTCCCTGTATTAAAGTAGAAACTGCTTATCTCAATGGAGAGCAAAGTCTGTGCCTCAAATACAAATGAGTAAGTAAACTGACTTCTGAGGAATGCGTCCCTGTGTTCGTAGTGAAGCCGAGTTCTGGGAGGAATACATTCAGTCAGTCAAGGCTTGTGAAGGGTAGTGTTCTAAAACCATTTTTCCTATTCATTTACAGTGCAGATGGTACAAGCATTTATTCTAAACAGAATGCATTGTTAGAATAGTCTAGACACACTATGATCAAGGGACCACAAATGGAAACAATTTGGTGTTGAAAACTTTTTATCTGATTACAGGGATAATGACTTGAAAATCAACCTGGCAATTTTGCATGATTAGAAAAGTGATGTTCATGTTGATTTCTCATCATGTTTCCAAATAGAAACAGATTTCTGCCACATATTACATATCGTTTTCCTCATAGATGATTCTGCATCTCAGTTTCAATCACGAGTTTCAGCTATTCCATGCATGGAGCTGTTCTGTTGTTTTGACAGGCAAAGACACATCAAAATCTTGTAGCAGTCACTTTTCCACACCACTGAGTCTATATGAAGAGCTTGAAAAAATGAAACCAGCAAATAAGATTTAGTTTTTTGAGTTTTTGGTTTGCATCAAGTCTGACATTTATGCAAAAATAGACTCCTTAGGGATGATCTGCATATTGAAATAAAATGTGTATTTATCTGAATGACTATCTAATTTCAAATACTTAATTTCCAAATTGTGCAAGTTCATTCAAGGTTATAGGGCTGTTTCTGGTCCTAGACACTTTTACTGAAAGGAAATAGGTTGAGACAGTCTGGTCTATTTTTATATCTTTAGTTTCTTACAAAGCACTGTGAGGACAACTCATGATTGACAAAGTTTAATGTGGTATATTATAAATAAAATCTTTCCCCCTTTTTTTTTGCCTTTTTTATGCTGTTCTCAGTACATTTGATGAAAACATTAGACTATAGAGTAGATGAGGTTTGGGGACATCTAGTCTTGTTCTGTGAGTAAATTTTAGTCAAGGACATGTCTCCGTAACATTTTATCCTTCTTGGTCTGAAGATGCCAAGTCAGTACAGGATTCTGTCTTTTCCCCTTTCCACAAGCTATATATTCAGATAAGTTTTACTGAACTTGTCTGTGTTTTCTGTTGAAAATAAGAATGAAAGCACAAGTGAGAATCAGCATTTGATGAAAAAGCTGACTCAAGTTACAGAGACACGGTGACTTTGACATCTATTTTCTTCCATTTAAGTTTTAGCTTGGGCTTCAGTCTGTATCCATCTGAAAATTCACCTGCTGGGTAGAAATTACTGAGATTATTTCACATGCAATGTTTTAACAGCAGAGGCAGGACACCAGCAGAATCCTTCAAAAGTTTGTGTTTGGACCAGTTATCTTCAAAAGTGTTCACAAATTGCTTTATGAGAAGTTTTGTTTGCTTTTTTGATTTATTCATTTTGATTTATTGTTTATTCAGGGTATTAAAGAAAAAAGGTGATCTATTAAGAAATTTCAGAAGGATATAGCAAGACACAAGACTGAAAAGCAAAATGATGACATTCAACCCAGATAAATGTAAAATCATGCAAGAAACTGAAAAGTCCCAATATCAAATTCAAAATGATGGGCTCTGAACTGGCCATTGCTACACAGGAGTGAGAATGGGGGATTGTGGTAGGTCCACGAATATGTCAGGCCAGTGTGGAGAAGTAGGGAACAAAACAACATATAAGTGCTAGACTCTACATCCATGTTTTGCCTTGGTAACTATGGGACTATTCTGCTCCTATTTCAAAAGCAATCTAGTTAGGAGACCTGGAAAAGGTTCTGACAGAGACAGGCAGGATGATCAAAATGATGGAATAGCTTCCACACAAGGGAAAGTAGGGAATTTAGAAAAGGGTACACTTAGAGATTTGAAACCAAGGAATCCTCTACTCATTCTCCCTTAGACTTTGATTGTTCTCCTTAGTATAAAGCAAATGTATTTCCTATGGTGTTGATCAGTATTACCACAAGAAGTTATAAGAGCTTCCTCAGGAATACTATTTCTCTCACTGTTGGATTTCATTGTTAGGTGTGCACAAACTTCAAGTGTTTTAGGAAGGATATCATTAATTCTTGCTCTTTTTTAGTTAAGACTGTGTACTTAATGGTTTTACTTCCATTCCCTGTTTATTCTGCTTATATTTTTCCTTACTGTTTTACTTTTTTCTGTAGAAATGAAAGTGAAAAACTCATAGGAGAGGGCCAGGAACTGGTAGAGTTGGCAAACCCTCCTAACTCTGCTTAAGAAGAGATAACATTGTGGAACTGAAGGATGTTGAATCAGTGTACAAAACCCCCATAAATTAGGAAGAAAATTGGGTTCAACCAAATAGCATTTATCAAATAAAGATGGAGGAGAATTCAGGGGAATACAAACAATAAATCGACTTATTCAAGACATTTTTAACTCTGAATTTTTCCTGGTACTCAATCCTCCTGCTTCTGCTTTCCTTGTGCCCATAAATTTGTTGATCACCAGTACGTAACACTGCCCATTTTGGCCACTGCCTGAACTTGTCTTTCAAATGAATCAATAACTCATGTCCTTCTCTTGTTTCAGTTATGTTCACATCCAAAGCTTGTTACTCTCATCTTCTCAATCTTTCTCTCCTGATAGAAGGAAGCTGTTCGATTTTGTGTGTGTGTAAATCTATGATGTTCCAGCCCCTGTCTAAACACTGTTTTTCTTCTGCTTAGGGTCATTTTGTCTACAATCTTGTCATAATGCCATAGAAGCCAGGAGGACTGATTCAGTAATTTAGTGCAGTATAGCACAAAACCATTTCATTTTATCCACTAATTCTTATTTTAAACCTCTTAATTTGAACTAATTGATTTCTGTATTTTGAAAACTAAATTGTTCCATGCCTGTTGTTGAAAAAAGCATTAATTGCAGGAACAGTATTGGATCTGAATTACATGTCACCAAGAATGAGGTTGCCATTTGGACTTTTGTCTGTTAACTCCGGTAATTCAAAATGCATTTGATTTCCTAGATGATGACAAAAGATGTAGACAATATATAGTAATGGGAAAAATTTACCACTAAAATTAAGTTTAAAGCACTGGGCTGATTTTAGATAGCACTGACAGTCTTTGGAAATTATGATTACAGCGTGATTAGTCATTCACATTTTTTAATAGAGCTCCTTTGCCTAATCATAGTTCATCAAGGACAACAAAGATGGTGAAGGGTCTGGAGCAGATGAAGGAGTTGGGGGTGTTTAAACTGGCAAAAAGGAGGCTCAGGGGAGATCTTATTGCCCTCTACAACTACTTGAAAGGAGGTTTTAGGAGGTGGGAATCAGTGTCTTATCCCAATTAACCAGAGAAAGGGCAAGAAGAAATGGCCTCAAGTTGTGCCAGGGGAGATTGAGATTGGACGTTAGAAAAGATTTCTTCGCCAAAAGGATTGTCAAACGTTTGAACAGTATGCCCACGGAAGTGGTTGAGTGACCATCCCTGGAGGGGATTATATTTAAAATACTTGTAGATGTGGCACTTAGGGCAATGGTTTAGTGTTGGACGTTGGACTTGCAGTGCAAGTCATGATTAGAGGCCTTTTCCAACCTAAATGATTTTGTGCTTCTATGATTCTATATATTTGGAGCTAGCTGGCAAGATTTTGGACACTTATGGCCATCTTGCTCAGAAATAGTGGCATGAAGAGGCCAACATTTCTCTTTTTGTCACAGAAAGGTCATTATATTTTTTCCATCAAACTATAATGGAATTCTGATCTCCTGCCTTCTGCCAATGAGAATGATCAGATTTTGAATGTGTCAAAAGCTTGTTTTTCATTGTGCGAAAGAGTAAATTGGAAAGGAGGTGACCAGTTTATTTCTTCCACAATTATAAATCTTAAATCTGCAAAGGTATGTTGTCCAGGTAAGAGTTCTTGTACCATGGCTTTTTTTTTCTGGTAGTTCAAATAAAGAGCTGTGTGGATTGATTTTAAGAGTTGTGAGGCTAAAGCTTAGTGCAAGGCCTAAGAAATAAGAACAATGGTTTGAGTGGTATTTTAACACTACAGAGATCTTGCCTTGTTAAAAATATTGCTAGCAGAATCATTTAAGGACAAAAAGAATCCACTGGTCACAGTTTGACAGACTCTGATCAAAGAAATTGAAAGCTGAGTGTTATCTCTCGATCCAGAATGGAGAAATCATCACTCAGTAAAAATTCTTTGCTTGTGGCAAACATAGTAAGTTGTTTGAGTTTGCTAAGAAATTGTTTTTAAATTCTTCTACCATTGCACACTGGAGCAAATAATCTTCAAGACCCACCCTGCCACTGAAGAGTGCATTTAGCTTGTATTACCTGTCTGTGTAGCCACTTCAAAAACACTGTTAGAATGCTTTCGGTATGAAGGTGAAAGAGAACTTTTCTCTGTTTCATATGTTTGCTAATCCTTATGCAAGCGTAGTTGCAAACCAACTTGTAGACTACTAGTATGCATTTCAACATTTTCTTAGAATTTTATACATATTTGTTATTAATTCCAGTCTTTCCGTTTTGTGTATTTACTTCCTGTATTTCTTCTTTTCGTGGTCACTTATTGTTGCTTGAAAGCAAGTTCTCTTTTGCATAAGAAGTTAGTCTCTTGTGTATATATGGAAATGACTGTCAGGCTGCTAGGCTGGGTTTTTATTAATTGTCCTTTTTTTTTGTTCCATCCACTACTTTAAAAAACTCTTTAAATGGTGACTAAGGAAATGGAACAACTTGTCAGTACCTTTAAATTAGACATGCAGGATTCTGCCTCTCTATTGAAAAAACCCAAACCTAAACAAAACCCAAAGCGATGTGTGTGTGTGTGTGTGTATGTATGTACAAATTGAAAATGGCTAAAAAGCATTCCTAGGTTTAAATTCACAAGATTATTTCTATAGGAAAAAATTCAGTCTCTTTTTCCTTGAATTTTTTAGTGTCTTGGAAATAATTACACAGCTTTAGGCTGCCTGTGTTGAATTGAGACTGAAGTGAAAAGCCATGTATTCTTTTTCCATCTTCTGAAAAATGATAATTTTACCATTGTTAGAATCAATCTTCTTTCAAAAATATAATGACATGTTTTCATCTTATCTATCCTTAAAACATTAAATCTTTTATATGAATTGGTTGACAATTTTTGAAGGATAACCTTTTCAACATCATAAAATAAATGGAAGTGGTGAAGGATTTAGATTCAAAATGCTTTACCAGTGCACTAATAATTTGATGAGCACTGCTATCATTTTTCTAAAATGGCATTAGATTAAATCTTTTTCATCCAGCAAATTCTTTTGAAGAGTCTCACCTTTAGAAGCTGATGACACAAACCAGCTTGAAAATGTGATTGTGGTATTTGAAATGCCCTGTCACTAGAGTCAATTTATTTATGATTTATGAAGAATATTTTGTATGTTTCTTTACAAGTTTTGCTACCTTAGTATTAATATTTTAAAGCTGAACTTACAAGGACATACATAGTTACTGCTCCATAGTAAGATCTTGTTTCTGGTAACTTAGCACATTTTTCTCCAGGCATTCATGTCAGCAGCACACAACCATGATGTGAAAGGAAATTGCTTCCAACGCCTCTAAAATTGCTTGCTTGGCTTGAATTAATCTTAATCGAATTTCTGTCTGAGATGTTTAAAAGCTTACAGAATCTCATCCTTTGAGCACAGCTTTGCTAATTTGATTCTACATTCCAAAGTGACGAGAAATTTTGAGACCTGCAGGGCTGCTGTTGCTGATAATGTTTCTACGCAGGTGGCGTGAACCACACTGTTCATTAATGTGACATACCTTTATAATGAATGTCCTCAAATAATAGTAGGGAAAACAATGAACTTGCATCCCCATTTAACTGTGTTGTTCCCCTGTCTAAAGTACCAAATGTACATTCAGCCTTGAGAAAGAAAAATACAGTGTATTATATTTCAGATACTTAAATTGGGAAGAAAGACAAATTATTAACCTTAAAAATGCAATTATTTTTTAAATTCAAAACCTAGAATATTACCACAGTAGAGAAAAAACAGAAGGAACAAAGACTTAGCCAAAATTTCCTAAAGATCACTTGCTGACATCATTAGGGTCAGTCTACAGTGGAGTAATTCTAGAGTTTCTAGTCCTACTGGCCGCAATGTGACTGCTACCTTTAAACTTATTTGTAAATAGGAAGGACAAGTCAGATGATCACCTTGTCTAAAATAAAATGTTAATCTCAATTTTACAGATCTCTCTGAATGCCAGAATATGGTGGATGGCTCCGAAACCAAGCTACAAAGTACATCTTAGAATCCCTGCTTCAGTGCAGGTCGCCTTTTGCTCAGTGTGGTGGGGGTTCCAGGCTGGTCTAGTCTCTTCTCTGAAGGCAACCTAGTACCATTTTAGAACTGTCATTTTTGATGCCAGTAGTAGCACTTTGGTCTAAGTGACTGACTCTGCTCAGGAACAGGAGCTGAAAGACCCCTTTTTGCAAAGTTCTGAGCTGCAAACAGGCTGGAGCCGTGTGGTTCTTTGCTTGTGCTCCTCAAAGAGCAGACACGGCTGCCTCCATCAAGGCAATGACAGCAGGCCAGGGAGCATCATCTGGAGGACACCTGGGGGACTGGCAGGACACCTCCCCTCCAGCTGCAGTGAGATGGGCCATCCATGTTCATTCAGTAGCTGGGTGTCATTGCACTTTTGTGTGCATGATCTCAGCCTTCTACTTTTGTTATTCATGCTGCAGCTCCTGTAGCATGGACTGGGGAGCGAAAAGAGTGAATTTTGCTACTTCTTTCTCCTCTCTGCAGATAATTAGGAGCTATGATGAGATGTGAGAACTGCTTCCAAGTTATTTTGAAATACATAAATAAACATTTGCAACATTAAAAATTTAAATTGTATTGGCTATAATTGTAAATAGAGGAAAAGTGCTTCTTTAAACTTCTTAGTAATCTCTTTAAAGTTGAAATCTCTGTAAGCAGAATTAAAATTTAAGATACTAAAAACCCGTTTGGATTGCATGCTGCTGAATAGTTCAGCCCAATTATTGGAATTCTACTGCTTTGTATATAAGTTTATAAATTAAGAGCTAGGTATAAATACCAATTTACACCTATGGTACTCAAGAACATGAGAAAAACCAGCCTGAATAGTTAAGAACTATTATTAAGTCAGATTTTTCTTTAATTTGCCAAAGTTGTAGAAAAGTGTTTATGTGACTTGTCTGCACCTTACTAAAATTTTCACCAAGATTTGCAGGGATGCTGTGCAGAGTTGATAACTCATTTTCCAAACAAGTGCTGTGTTAACCCAGCAGCACTAGCTCACTTGTCTTTGAGAATTGCCTTTATTGCTTGCTATGATGCAGTGGCTGGTTGGGTCATGACAAATAGGCTTGCTTCCTGCTGGTGTGAATGAAAGCTTTGAAGCTCCTCATGTCCCTTTAAAGCTGACAGACCTAATTTTTATTATTTTTTTAAAGGAGTCTGGATTTTGTAATATTTTGTATTTGGCTCTGAATGCTCTGTTTAGCTGTGTCTCAGCCTTTTCATAAATCTTGACTTTCTTCCAACTCTCCAAAATTCCAAAGAGCTAGTGTGTTTTATACAGTGACTCCATCCATGTGATGCATCTCCACCAGTGTTCTTTCTTTTTAGTTTTTATTTTTCCTTTTCCATCTTCTATTGATATTTACTCTGAATTTGGCCGACAAGCTCATGGTAGTAAGTCTGTCTTGCATTTACTGTAGGATTTTATGCAGGTCAGTTCTCCACCACCTTTTCCACATTTCTCAGGGAATAGTAAGTCAGCTTATTTATTTTCCCACTCTGTGTGCTAGTCGTAAAAGGAGCAGGCTTATAATCCCTTTTCACTTTACAGTTCTTCTTTTCTCTCTTATGTAGTACTGGTACTTTCACTACCTGCATCAAAAATAGTACGGAACAAAACATAAAAAGCATCTGATCAGTGCTGGCTGGAATTTTTCAGGTATTATGAATGGTGCTATCACCCACTGATCTAAAGCCTGCACTAATATAAATATCAAGTGGAAGCAGTCCACACCTTATTTCAGAAACTGCACAACTGGGAAGATTCCAGAAATCATATTGCCCCTCTTGGGAGACAGTACAACTACAGCATGCTCTCTCTATTAGTCATGAGATTGTATTTAAAATTCAGTCTATCATCTAAATAGAGAGACATCATTTGTTCCACAAATGACACAGAGTAAGTTCAGAGTAAGGTATTTGTTACAAGAGTGCATGAAGTTGCAGAAATATTCAAAATCTATTTTTCAGTCAGGAGACTGTTTTCATGCTCTCACCCCTTCAGTCCCTGGAGGGTATTTTCACACTTGATGATAGTAGTAGTGAAGTCTAAGTCTGCTGTAACTTAGAATTATGCAAAAACTTAAGTTGTGACATATACTGAAGGTCACCTAGACCCACCCCAGAACAAAGCAGGGCTAAATTACAAGTCAGGTTACATTGCAAAGCCACTTATCTGGTTGAGTTTTGATTATCTCCAGGAACTGGGAATTCTACAACTTTTCTTGGAGAGTTTACAGTGTTTAAAGATAGATAGATAGATAGACAGACAGACAGATAGATATTGTCTCCTGTCCTTTCACTGTGCATTTCTGAGGGGAGCTGGTTTCACTCTTACCTGCACCACTCCTTAATGTATTTGAAGGCAACAACTATATTCTCCTTTAGCCTTTTCTTGTTCAGACTGTAAAACCTCAGTTCTCCAAATCTCTCCTCACTAGCCCTTTTGGATTCCTTCTGTCCATTCACTCATATCAAGTGTAGTCAGAAAAATGAAACAGAATCAGTCTGTATTTTCTTGATCTACTGTGGTAGTTATGCAACTCTGTTGTATTGGGTTTTTTTCTGATTCTGAGTGTATGTGAGGTAGAAAGCTCTAAAATGACTCATGACCTACCTGGGGATAAAATCCAGTCTTCTGGCTAATGAGAAGTTTTCTGACAGATGAGCTATGAGTCTAGGTTTTAATGTCAAGTTCTAATGACAAGTTACCCATTTGGTGGAGTTTTTTTTGTTTTGTTTTGTTTTGTTTTGTTTTTGTTTTGTTTTTGTTTTTTTTTTTTTTTTAAATTTTGCAGCAGGGATTTATCAGTGAGAAACTAGGATGTCATTCTTACCTTTGGATGTCTGGGCTGATGAGTCTCAGAACTGCAAAGTGATGAACTTCTCATCTTCTACCCTGCTAGCTGTGGGGTAGTGACAGTACTCTGTTTATGCCTTTAGGAAAGAAAGGGACATAATTTGTTTAAAAGAAAGAGTAACTGTGGGACTTTCTCATAGCTGCTCCTCAAACTGTAAGCAGGTCCTTTTACTATTGTTGGCTCAGTCTTATTTTTCAGGGTTCTCCAGTTCTGTCCTGAGGAAGATTCTGAATGATTCCCTGTCTGTAATCCAAACATGATTGTGATAGCTGTGCATCATTGACCTTCATAGGATCTAAAAATTAAGTAGGACCTAGGTACCATTGTATTAGACACCGTATGTTCCCCTGAGGTTTGGTTCTCACTGTTTGTCTGAATGTTTTTTCACATTTTCATACATTTTGATTGGTAATAACTGTTTGATTGATGGGATGCCTCACCTGTATCAGATCGTAATTTCAGATAGGTGATGTATGTGAGCTCTTTTCTTTGTGTCTGTTTTACTGTCTCATAGTAGTTTCACTATGCAATGGTTTGTGCCTCAAAGGATTCACTATTTACAGGTTTATTCTTACATGCAAGCTTCCACTTTGACTCTTGCACTCAACTATAGCATTTGGCCAATTTAATTTCAGTTTTGAACTGTTGTGCTTGTACTTGTTATAATGTGATTTTTTTTCCCACTCTCTCACTATCTAGTAACAGCTGAATGTATATAGTACAGAGAGTGTAGAAGGAGAACAATATCCTAAAAGTGAATATTCCTACAATTTATAAGGCTGTTAAAACATGAGTTTAGAGGGAAAAGGTAGTTTGCTGCCTTATTTCTCCTTACATGCATGTGTATGTGTGTACACACGGACACACAGTGTCTTATTCTTACACACAGAGTGTCTTCTCCGAGACTGTCCTAGAATTAGGGGAGATTAATTGACAAAGGCATCATTCTAGACATCATATGCCAGTGTTACTCAGAAAATCCATTGAGTGTTAAAAGCTCTTTTTTACTTTAAAGTCTACAGCAATTGATAGTAGTTCTTCATTATTAGACATACTTCATGTTGTCTCTTTTAAAGTATCTAGTTACCTGTTTTAAACACTTTTCAGTCTTTACATAGAACTTTTTTTTCATGTACCCAGCAAGTGCCCTATATTCATTGCTATTTTGTAAGAATGATGGGTACTTTAAAATCAGATTCTACTTCATGCTAACTCAGATGACCTTGTCCTGTCTCCCTCACTTACCCTCAGATTCTTGTGTATACGCTGTAGCTTGCTCACCAGAAAGTTTTCTGTTGGACCATTGTTTTAATTCTTATTTATGGAATTTTTTGCAGTCTTTTTTCTTGGAGTTCAAAAGACCATGATCATGAAAAGTCATAGATTGTGAATATTGAGGGGAAAAATTATATTTCATTGAAATTCATACTTCTGTATTGTCATTCTTAATGGAGCCCAGCTTAATACTCTCTAAAATGTGTGGTAATCACTCACCAGAAGAATGCATGAAGATAATCAGTTTAATGTAGATTTTGATTCTTTTGGAGTAAGACAAATTGTATTTGTGATATACCTAACAAAAATTTTTAGTTGGCATTCCAATTCATTTGCTCTAAGCAGAAACAAAACTGCTTTAAGAACACTTAGTAAAAATGGCTTAGGGAGAATTAACTAGAAATATGAGGGGGAAACCTACTGTGCATACTGAAAGATCAGAATAAATATTTCACTTTAAAAATATGTAGTTTCTGACAGCACATTCACTTTGTGAATGACAGTGATTATTGACGATGGATTCTGGGGGATGCTCCGATGGCCTTACTGTAGCTTTTTACAAGTCATATACTCAATGCTTCTTTACCAGAGGCAAAGATAGGCATCCCAAGAGTAACTCAGCCCCCCTACTTTTCAGGTGAAGTGCATCTAGAGGTGCCTGTCTTACTTTGAGTAAAAAGGGAGTCCAGTGGTTAACTTCAACCAGATGCCTTCCTTCTGTACAGCTCACTGTAAACTTGTCACTGACCCACAGCTAAGGAGACCTGCACACCTACCTGTGTAGAACCTCAAAGCTGAGAAAATGCAATTGACAATCTAATGTTAATGTTAACTGCTCGTGGAATATGGGTGAAATCTTCTACATTTGAGGGCTCTTTTTCCTTTAAGTCCTGATTGCAAATTTGCTCTTTTCAGGTTATGACCAAAAGTACTGTTGCCATAGCAGCAAGTTTCTGCTTTTGAAGAAAACAAAGGGCAGTGCAATATATACATAAGCATAAACATTTTGGTGGAAAGAGGATAAAAAAAAGTAAAGGCCTTATAGAAAATACATTTATAGATGAAATTACGTTGTGTCATTTACTTTCTGCCAAATGCAATTAAAGTAGTGTTGAGAGTGTGTTTTGTACAGGGTGGAGCAAGGACCACACAGAAAAGCCTTGATTTCTTGTACAGGAGATGGTGTACAAGACACAGCCCATTTATAATTCCTGAAAAGAAGGTTTAGCAGAGGTTAGAAGTGGAATAAATGTTAAAATTCTACTAATTGCTATGCTATGCCATGGCTAACTGATGTCAGTATGGCTGTTCACCTCTACTGTGCTCTCATTTTCATACCATCTGTCTCTTCCACTAGATGACAGATACGGATCCTTAAGTGGCTGAGCATTTGACAAGTATTATGGAAAAGATATGGTGAAATGGAAGATCTGTTATTGATCTAGAAGAACAAATCTATTTTAAAACACGTGAGTTTTTGAAAAAGGACAATTCCAGTGAAGGGGAAAGGTTGGAAATGGAAGGTGGAATGTGTTCTGGAAAGAGAGGAGCTAGGTTGCTATAGCAAACCCTTGGAAGCTGGTAACACTTGAATTTCAAGTTATAGTTAAATAGTCGCTACACCTATTACTGCATACCAGTGTTAGACTGCTATAACCTATTTTATACTTATTTGCTAGTTTCCATGCTTTGCTTTGACCCTCAGTCTTGTAAAATTGCACTAACCAAGAACAACCCTAAAACAAATCCTTAGAATAACTTTCATCCTGTCCTCAAAATTCATAAGCCACTCAAAACATTTTGTACTTCTGCACTGGTTACTGTTAGCTGTTGGCTCACGTGGTGATGTTGATTTGAAGCATTTACCTCAGACCTGATTTCATCAGTCATACTTTATCATCTTCTCAGGAGGTTCTTACTTTGTTACTCCATTTTTTTTTTTTCACCCAAAGTGAAACTTTAAGAAAAACCAGAAAGGAAAAAGTAGATCAGAAGAAACCTATCATTATCAAGGGGAATGGTACTAGCAAGTGCTGGTGTGTTACTTTGCTTATTTCAATGCTCAAACTGTAACTTGGCCTATGCCCAGCTCCTGCAAAATATTCAGGCAGCCACATCTTAATTAGTCTCTTTAAGTTAATGAGAAGAGAGCATATACACAGATCAATCTTGATTTTGTCCCCATGCCTTGCCTTGGCAGCATTCATGGATGATGAAGGTCAGGTTTAATAGGTTGCCTGTGCAGTTGGGGAGAATATTGCTGTGAGGTTGTTGTGCCTTCACAATTGTGAGTCTCCGGCAGAGACTAAAGACAACTGAACTTTCACTGGATCAGTGCCACTTTCTTTTCTGGGTTGCCTTCCACAGGCTGCTTGATATTGCATGTTCGAGGCCAGCTCTTTAAAATTCCTCTATTCTTAATTTCATGGTCTGATTCTTACCATGGAAAAGCTTTGGCAATCATTGTCCTGTTTTTAAAAGACATTTCCCAGTTTGTTTTCATAGGTCAAAAGCATTTCTTTGGGTTAAAAGTAATGGATAAGGAGACTTGTGCATATAAGCATTCTTCAATGAGTAGCATGATGATTTAATGATCTGCATGTTTAAGTTGTCTGCCAGACACAGAGATGCCACCTGAAGATACCTGGTCGGTTTTTATTAGTTTATGTGTCTGGATCTCCTTCTAGAAAAATGTTCATTTTAGCAAACTGCAAGCTCTATTTAGACATCTTGATCTTAACTTTTGATAATCTTTATTTTCTCAGAAATAAATGGATTTCTGAAAGTTATATGAATTTAACCACATCTCCCCAAATTTCCATATATATTTCTGAGATGACTTTGCACAAGCTAGTGCTTCAGAAGCTCTGGCAGGATTTTGCAAATAATAAAGCTAACAACTGGTATGGGGTTTTTGACTGGAATTGAACACATTTTTAGAACAAAAGATGTCCATATTACTGCTTTTGAACAAATGTATTATTTCAGTCACCATGAGTTCAGGGGTTTGGGTGTTTCGTTTGTTTGGTTTCATTTGTTTATTTTTGTTTGGCTTGGGTGTTTTTGTTTGGTTTGTCATTGTTATTCGGTTTTTCGGATGTTGGGGGTTTTTATGGTGTGGTGCTGGATTTTGGAGGGGAAGGTTTCCTGATAAGAATGACAGGAGCATTAAGGCTTCCTAAACAAAAAAGTACCTTATCAGGTACGCTCCCACCATTTTGGATGTTAATTCTACTTCTCAGTCATGTTCATTTTTAGTTGTAAAGAAATATATATCTTCTCATTTCCCAGCACGTAGTTGTGAGTCATTAATGTGCAGGAAATGGGAGAAGGTGAGGATGGATGTCACAGCTAAAGAGTGTTTCACAGTCTGCTTCTGCTCCTCTATCACCTTATGGTGCTTTCTTTCATAAAATGGCAACGATTCTATGATTTTTTCAGACACGACAAACTTTCTATCTTGGAAATTTATTCTGCTACTCAGCAGGAATCTTTGCAAGTTCTCTCCAGCTGAAGCACAGATTTAGGTACATTTGTGCAGTTCTATAAATTGCCTTCTCACCATCTTGTGGTTTAATATAATTTATATTTCCTACACTACTAAATTAGCATTCATTTAGAAAAAAACCCAAGAAATTATGTAATTAAATGTGTGTAAATATAACAAAATTAAAAAATCTTTGTGTTAGAAGGTTGTTTTTTCCTGAAACCTGTGTGAAAAGTAGGCAAATGGAAACACCAGCCCTTCCTACAGTAATTTGCAGAGAACTGTGTAGGTAGCTGTTCTACTTGTGTTTTGAAACCTATCATTTTCTCTACCAGTGCCAATCAGAAATGAAAATGACTAAATGACACTTAAATTCAGTTCAACAAAGCACAAATATGAGGACTAAATAGCAGATAAATGGTCAATAACCTAAAATGAAAGTGGATAATGTACCATGTACCTTTCAGAAGGAACTGTAGTAATTTTTTTGAACAGCTAATAACTTTTTTCTTGTAAACTGCAAGAAATAAGGCCACTAGCAAACAAACAAAACAAACAAAACCCAAACATTAAAAAAATATTTGCAGAATATTATTATTCTAAGCTAAAAATATCTGCTCTTAAATGACTTTAAATTATTTATATGAGTTGCCAAAATCACAATAGAAACTTACTAAATAAACCCAGTATTATTAGGATACAAATGGTGTATTTCTCATTTTCTAAAATAATGGATTGTTTATCTTCTTTGCTCTAGCATAAAATCTTGTATTATTTCTGAAAACGTGAATTCTATATGGCTCTAACAACGTTGATGTCTGTAAGGTGGAGAATATAATACCTCTCTCTTGTGATTTTCCACTTTACATTGCTGCAAAGCTTGACATTATTGGTTCCCAGTTCAGAGCCAACATCTGCAGAAGGGGCTGAATTTTGGTGAGGTTATTTCCATTCACAGGCCTCTTAAGTCAGCAATTTAGTAGATATTCAGGAGCAAAAAACACATTTAAAGGTGTAGTCAGTCAAATTACATCCAAGTGCCTAACTATACAGGAAATAATGTATAAAAGGGAAAATTATTCGAGCGGAGAGGATAAAGGAAGCTAGTGCACATTTAAATATAAAAAGATTTTTAAAGCACTGCATTTACCTGATGTATTTTGCAAATTGTTCCTTCTAGTGCAGACAATGCTAAACTTCTAGAGGTCTGCTTGGGTTCCCAAAAGATCAGAACAATTGTTCTGCACCATGACAAATTTCTAATCCTTTTTCTTTTTTAATGAAGAAACACCTTTTCTCACTCACGATGTTCAGATAATGCTGTTAATGATACTTTACTGAATTTTCCGACAGAAACAACAGCCATCTAAAGGGATGTGAACTGCATGAGCTTTCACTATTTGTTTATTTATTTATTTAAAGATATGTGACTAGTCTAGAAAAACAGTCATAGCTTGGCAGAGCAGTTGGCATCTGTTTTTTCCTGTTGTTCTATTCCTGGTTGCAATAGATATTCCTGAGCTTACTGAGTGTTTTCTTTCCTGTTCCACCACAATGTCAAAGTGTTTTTTGTGGTGTGCGGTTTCTTTTTTTAATAGTGCTTTCCTTCTTTAGCAGATACTCCTGTCTTCCCTTTTATTTGGCTTGGAGACAGACTGCTTGGGTGAAAATCAGTTTTGATGGTGGTTCAGGAGTCTTACGTGGCTATAAGCAATATGTAATTCATCAAGTGTCCCAACGAATATATTTCTAGATTTTATATTCATATCTGTTTTACTCTTCCATCCAATATTACTTTCAACAACATGCTTGGATAAAAGCAATTTAATGCTATTTTTAATTCCTTAAAATGTTGCATGGTTCACTAATGCCAGCAATCTATGTAGGCAGGCTAGGTTTCTTCAAGTGTAGTGTTTAAACGTATTTATTTCTAAGATTTTCTTTGTGCTTTGACTTTGAGTACTCACCTTAATCATACTGTGCATTTGATGAATGTTTTTTGGGTAACTTTTAATAATTCATAATTTTACCATGCTCAATGAGAAGTATGTTTCAATAGAGATGTGCTTGGTATGGGAGATTTGTTTGTATCTTTTTCTCTTCATGTTTTATTACATTCTGTGCACTACCACATTTTAAAGACACTTTGTATCTGTAGGATGTTAACTTGTATGGTATTTGGGATTTAAAAAAAATTTTGCGTTGTACAGGTACTAAATAATTATTTCCCTGTGCCATAAAAAAATTAATTTTATACTTCACGCAAAATTAGGCAATGCACATTACTGTTGCAAAATAATTTTATTTCCTAGTTAACATGAACTGTCTCCAGGTACTGATGGCCCAGTCAGAGTAACTGAGGCAAATAAAATTTATTTATGAATGCAATAAATCTTGTAAAAGTACTCCTTTTTCTCTGTTAAGTATTCTTTTATTGTAATTTATGTGATTGGCTGTGGTCTCTTAGAATATCTGTTCAGCAAGTAGGAGCAGTAGAGTTGAACAGGTTTTGAACACTAATTGGTTGCTTACTAACTTTGAATGTTTGTAGTGTATTTTGGCTCACTTAGATGCTGCTTTTTGGCTCCATGAATGATTTTTTCTTTTTAACAGAGAGGCAACTAAGAACAAATAGCACATTCTGTGTGCTTTTTCAAAACCCTTGCTTCCAAAGTATTTCACAAAAATCAAATGCTAAAGTATGTATTCACACTGTATAACTTCAGCCATGTCAATGTAATACCTGTGCTAAGAACTGCTCTGAAAATTGTCAGATTAGATGCCGAAGCAGAAGGGTGTCTAATTCTGGACTTTTTATTGGAACTATTAAAAATTTATACTAAGCACAGAAGAGAAGGAAATGTGGAGTTTGTACAATGAACTTGAAGAAAAATATTGAGTAAACTACCAAAACATTCAGGTTGTTAGTGAATTTAACAACCTGGATCGAAACCCTTTCTCTGCAGCGTGTAAAGCACTCACTACATTTTGGACCGCTTATAAGCTTTTCTCACTTCCTCTGCATTAGAAATTAGTAGCCTTTTAACAAGATTTTAATGAATCTCAACAATCCTTTAAAGCATATGGAATAGAAATAGCTAACTAAATAGACATCTACCTGAAACTAGGATGTAATCTAAGTGTCATTACTTTTATCACAATTTGTGATACTGAAATGGCACAGAATAACTGATTAGTGCTTTGAATTGATTTTGGTTTTGCTTTTATATAACCAGTCCAGTAGCACAGTGGCCACATTTTAATTGATTAATACTTGTTATGGTCTTGGGCATCTTTTGAACTGCCATCAGCTTTTCTTGCAAAATGCAGAATTTCTTTCAGGAGATCTCCTGTGGGTCTCGATTAGATCTACTGCTGTTTAAATAAACTGTCTGTGAGGCCAGAATTTGATATGCTTTACCTGTTACAAACTTCTCCTGCAAGGAAAAAGAAGGCTAGGGATTATGAAGAAAACAGCAAAATTAAGGAAAAGATCAGAAATGAGTGACCTTTGCTGTATGAGCCAGTAAGGGTTTGGTGGGGATAAATGTCAGTCAGGACCAGAGACCTGCAGCTTCAGGAATTCATATGGCCTTTATCTGGCTGCATTCGTAGCCCAGCCCTGGCCTTTCAGAAAAGGGAGGATTCAGTTAGGAACTCGACATGGGAGAGTGGGTTGTTCTTAATGCAATCATTAAAAGTGATTCTGGGAATCACTGGGATGCAAATCATAGCATGCTTTGTGTATGCGGTGGGTGTGGTGTCTGTAGGAATGGATGTAGTATGCCTTTAGTGCTAGCAGAAAAAGCCATGTGATCTGCAGTGGCAGGAAAATAGGGAATGATTACCGTGAAGAGAAAAGATGTACTTACTCCTGCTGTAATTTCTTTCGGTGACTTGAAGGCGCATACTTGAGGTTGCAAAGTGGTCCTGCAAGCTCTCCACTCTCTTTTAAAGGGACACCTCTGAAAAGTTTTTGAAAAAAGAAAAACTTTTGTAAGTTTTTGACACAACTTTCAAAGGCTAAACGCCTCTGGTTATAAAGATATTAAGAAAATATAGTGATTGTGAACTGAGATGAAAAAATTCGGACCTCGTTGTAATACACTAAGTTTTTCTATACCTAGAAAAGTTCTCTGCATTAACATTAAAACCTACCTCTATTATAATTATTTCATGGACACCCTTTGGAGAGAAGCACAAAGGTAATGCACTACAGCTTTATAAATAAAAGATTCTCTTTGTAGTGTCATCAATACAGTCATTCATCTAGTTCTCTTTTTTTTTAAACTATGAAAAATTATTTGAAGCACTTCAGCAAAACCCCAGTATGGTTGAAGGAGCTCTGCATACTTTTTAAAAATTATACTTCATCCCCTGGATACCATTGGTCAACAGTCACACTTAAAAACATTTCAAACATAACTCAGAGTTTTTTAGATGCTACGAAATTAATCTTCCCTATCTCATATGCTTGCCATATCTTATATCCCATTTGTAACTTATATCTGCTGAATTTAAAAAACAGGTAGATGTGCACTTCATTAGCATTAAATTTTTAATACATTCTTAATAAGATTTTTACTCTGACAGATGGTTGCTTAGTTAAATAGTACAGCAAACTTTTTGTGTAAATGGAGCTTCCTAACTGTATCTTAATGAACCAGTTTCACTTTGTTTTCTTTCAGTTACCTAAGCAGAGGATAGTGATATTTGTTGAGATCTGTCCTCTATCAATCCTGTTCTCAGCTGAAATACCATTTTTACTGCTGTGTTTGGGGACCCTAAGTCTGGATCAGGATGAAAGGAGTATTATTTCATGTAGCTGTGATTTGCAGAGGGAGATTGAAAAGAAAGGTTTTGTCGAGGAGCTGTGGAGAGAGGAGTGGTTTGCAGCAGAGTTGCTGCAGAAGACCAGTGTCAGAGGTGTTTTTGCAGCAGGCCTTGCCCGGGCTGTGAGGGCAGGGATCTGCTGCAGTGAAGGGCAGGGATCCGGCTGTGAGGGCAGGGATCTGGCTGTGAGGGCAGGGATCTGCTGCAGGGCAGGGCAGGGATCTGGCTGTGAGGGCAGGGATCTGGCTGTGAGAGCAGGGATCTGCTGCAGGGCAGGGCAGGGATCTGGCTGTGAGGGCAGGGATCTGCGGCAGGGCAGGCATCTGGCTGTGAGGGCAGGGATCTGGCTGTGAGGGCAGGGATCTGCTGCAGGGCAGGGCAGGATGCTCTGCTTGGGCCCTCTCCGTGCCCGGGCTGCGCGGGAAGGGCGCTGCCGCTGGCCCGCTGCGGTCCCCAGGCCCACTCGGGGCTGTCCGGCTGTGCAGAGCCACGCAGGGGCCTGCTGGGGACGGGGAGCCGGGCTGGGGCAGGAGCCCTGGCGCAGTGCTCTCAGCGCACTAGCGAGGATACCTTTGCTGCTGAAGCTCCTGATTTATAGCAAGGAGTTAACGACTGTGTTAATGTCTGACGTTCTCTCAGTATTCACAAGGGCAGAAAACTTGCTTAGTAAGAGTAAGTGCTGTGCAAAGACTGAATCTCAGACTGCCTTAAGAATTTATAAGCCAATACAGCAGAATAATGTTGAGGCTACACTAATGGGTACCAGGAAATAGTCCTTACAGGTTTTGGGGTCACAGGCTGTGCAATATATGCTTTCCAATGTTCATGGGTCAAAGAGAAGGAAGGGAGGGGCTTCTGAGATTTGTCTGCATGAACATGGTTTTGTACTGCGCTCCATCCCTGGGGATATGGCATCTTTGGACCTGGGACAGTATTAGCTTGGCATCCCAAGGGCATGGAAAGAGCCCAGAGGGAATGCACACATCTTCCAACTAGGTTAGATCCCTGCAGTATTTCAGTAGGTCATTCTCCTTCTGCTTAACCCTTCATGTCTTCTGCTAACTATCTTAATAAGCAAGAATTTGTAGGTGGGAAAGCTTTCCAATATAAGTCATCCATAACCTGAGTTTATTCTGAGATTTATAAATATACCTACAAACTTTTCAAATTTTCTTTTTCAGCAATTTCATAAGGGACAACTAATTTATTTCAAAAGCAGATTAACTCTTTAAAGCACTTCTTTTTTGCCCCCAGCTACCAATTAGAAATGTGTATTTCTTCATTCTTAGCAGCCATCTTCTATATTTTAACAGTGATTACTATTATTACTTCGTAGTCCTTGCATAATTTTCATGTAGACAGCATCTCACTTTCCAAACCATATGCAGTCTTTCAATGGAAACTTCTGTCGAGGGAAATACCCTGTTATTTTCCACATCCATAACACATGTACAATGCATATTATTCAAAAAAGTAGAAGAGGGATCAAATGTTTTTTCCTTTCTCCAGTGTAAACAACAAACTTTATTATATATGTGTGGAGAATTATGGCTTTGGCCCCACTTAAGCTTCATGCAATGTTTTTTGTATTCATTTTCCTCATTCAAACATTTATCAGAGACTACACTTGGTAACTCTTGAAACTGTTCAGATAGTCACTTTTAAAAGAAATAATAAAGGAGAATGTCTTTTATTACAGTTTGCTAGATGTTCTCTTTAAATTATCCATAACATGACAGTTACAATTTTCTTTTAGATGCAGTAGATTGTGTTTAGCAATGACCTTTAAATGTTCTCATCATAGTACATTTTAGTCACTGCTTCTAATCCTGCAGAAAAAAAAAACCTAAGCAAAAAAAGTCTGGCTAAAAATACACCTAATAATATTATAAATAACATAAAGGATAACTTTGGCCTTTTTCAAAGCTCTTAACCTGTCAAGCCATAAGCTGCAAGTGGTATTACTATGCAGGAACTCCAGCTCTTGCCAAAACCTTTGAGAAAAATGAAGGAAATAGCTGATATTAATGGCTCTCAAAATTTAGGAAAATTTGGACAGAATATGCTGCTTCCAAAAGGCATCAGCTCTTTATTTTTGTCAGAGAAGAGCAGTAAAGAATAAATTGTTCCCTTTTTCTTCCTATTTTTATAGTGTTTTCTGAAATACAATAATAGATCAGAGAGGCACACTCCTAAATGGTTTTTTCGATCCTGGTAAGAAGAACATTCCAGCTCATTTTATTAGAGTTAACTTGACCGTTATTATGAATAGCTAATATTCTTCATACTTTTCAGTTGACAGGCTTCCAGTTTGGCTTGCCATTCCACTTTAAAGTGCAGTTTCATCCATTCAAGTGTCATCTTGACAACAGAGGGGGTCAGATTCAGCTGGTTCAAAACAACTTGACACAATACCACTTCTAACTCAGCATATGTATAAAAAGAAAAATATTTCAAGGCCCCTTTTTTGCATTTGGATCTATGTGAATGATTCTTGTTAGGTTATCGCTCCAGTGCTGTCTTGCAGACAGTAATCCAGAAATAATAACTGAGAAAAAATCTCGGTGAATATCAGTGAACAGCATGAGTGATGATCATTGTTTAACAACTAAATTCAAGTTCTCCGTTTTCTGTTTTACAAAAATCCATGCTTGTTTGATTTTGACAATATGGTAATAAAAGAAATACGTTAAATGATCTAAGTTTTGGTGAAAGACAACTGTGACTCAAGAATAATCCTCTGTTGGATATTGTCTCTAGTATGCAGCAACCTTGTTTTTGAAAAATCATTCAGAGCTGAAAGTTAGGAAATTGAATAGGAGGGGGTTAGAAGAGGACCACGTGTACCTTTTGGTGTCTTAAAAATTGGTCTGTGTGACCTAATTGGATGAAAAATTAAGTTACCTGTTAGTAGAAACAGATTTACATGACTGATACTGCTCCTAGTGAAGTAAGTGATGAGGCTCCTTTCGTTTCGGTTTCATAAGGAAGGTTTGGCCTCATGCTTGATATTCAGAAAGATTTTATTTGCAAATTGTGATTAAATTCTGTCTTGATACGGCTTCTCTGAACTTCCACAACAAAATTATTGCCTGTCTAGAGGAGGCTGGAAAAGGAAGAGTCTTCAGTCAAGGTCCCAGCTGGGTGCTATAAATGTGCCCTCCATGTCTATAACTCCCCATGACTTCAGGAAGAGATAACAAACACTTCTTTTATTGCTAACTCCTAGGATAGTATGCAGTTGGTGTGTGTTGTTCATGTCTGTTTCCTCTTCCTTTTAGGTCCCTCCCTGAAAATTCTGACCATATCCCTTCTTTCAGCCTGTGCACATTTTTCTTTATCCAGTTGTAGTAAACTGCATAAATAGGGTGTCCTATATCCTTTTGTATGGTACAGTTTGATGGCATGAGGGTGCATATTGTTTGGAGAGGAACACTGTTCAATGGTTGCAACACAATGTGAAATCAGCAACACAGTCAGCTCTGATGTTCCTAAAGAGTGTTTGGAGTATATTTGGGTCTTGTTATTCCATCTCATCCTCTTGTTGTTAGGATATGAACAGATTCTGTCTGTTGTCAAAGTGGCCAACTGCAGCCATTCTCCAAGTGATCAAACTGCCATTTATTTTAAATTTTTTTAAAATTGTAGATTGGAAGCATATTACACATTACCTAAAATTAAAGGTCTGAATGATGTAAAATTTCATATTTCAAACTGTAGACCAAATTCAGGCTAGGAAGGAATGGCACAACTGCCTTTAACAAGAATGGGATTTTTTTTTCTTTTTTTGGGGGCTGGAACGTAGCCCTCAGGTTCACATGATCTGCTGTTTCTCTATTGGAAATAGTTCTCAGTCTCCAGTTATCCACCAATTATGGCAAACTAATTTCTACTAATGACAACTCTGAAATCGTCCTTCACAAGTTTCTAGTGTAATTTCTTTTTTGGCCTTGGGCTTTCAGAACCATACCCCAAACTGACTGTAAATTAGCTCTAGAGTAAAGAACAAAATATTACACAGAAATGTGACCCTGTAATAATTAACAAGGTGCCCCAGAGGGTTCCATGTATTATGATACTCTTTTTTCTTCAGACACATTAGTGGCCCTTGCGATTCCTTGTAGATTCCAGTGTTGCTTTTATGCAGATGACTTTGCAATCTGGATTAGTGGGCCATCTGTCACAGACCTTTCAGTTTTAGTAAAATGTATTTTGAACCTTGTGCAATTGATTGCCTAAAAAATGTATTTTAACAAGTGTTTCTATTTCATCTTGACTTTCAATTCTGAAATATTTCTTGCGAAATATGTAATTTGCAGGTTTTTTGGGTTTTTTTAAGGATTTAGGGATTTTGGCTTATTTGTTTTTATAGACACAATTTTTTAGCTTTTAATGCATTTATTTAATTTATCAATTACTATTGAATAAGACATGATTATTTCTCTACATTAGTAAGAGATGATGGTCTTGTGAAAGGTGTATAGGGTTATTTTCCTGTTTTTCATTGATGCATGTTCATTTCAGTGATCATGTACACAGTGCAACTTCTGTCATTTTATTTAAGATTCAAACAATGTGCCACATTTCTGTGTGATTTATTTTGTTTTTTACCTTTGTGATTTCCACAAGGACTCATGAATAGGCTGAACTGATTGGAGGATTTTACCTGTGTTGGTTTACATTTACTCATAGACTCATCTATAGAAACATGCATGTTTGTATATAAGTAAGACTGCAGGTTTCTGAGATATGGTCCTACTTGTAATTTAGTTAACTAGTAACTTACTGGTATTCAGTCATCTGCATTTCACTTACCATTTTTATAAAGTCCGAGATGTTCCACAGTGGTCATAAAACACATACTGGATATATTTTTTTAAACTACTTTCATTTGTTGCTGGTTTTGGGTTTAAGTTTTTTTTTTTTTTCCCGCTGTTTATTTTTACGTCCTAACTTTGGAGGTTGTCATTTAAATGAATGCATGAAAGTCTCCTCAGGGTTTTCATTTTGTTTAAATAAATTGAATTGAATTGATTTAGTGTTCCTATTACAATTTGTTGAAACTACTCAAGCTGTTGAGGGATGTAATGTCACTGGGCTTTATTATGAATTACAAAGGAAAAAAAAAAAGGGTACTGCTCAGCAGGTTGCTTTGACATTAATTCAGCCATTGTATAATATGCACAAAATGCTCCCCTTGTGGCAAAATTTTTGATTCTGTTTAATTACATATTTTTTATATTGCTTCAGAAAATGAAGCAAGTAAGCAAGGTAATTTTCAGTTTCCTTATATAGGTCTTAGTTTTAAATCAAGAGTCTCCATTAATTATAATAAACATCTTTATTATAGTAAAAAAACCCCAACTGTGGTATTTCTTAGTCCATCAAGAGAAGAAATAAAATTACTTTCTTATTTCCAAATGTTAAGCCATCTAGAAACTAGGAATGCTGGTTCCACCTATGACATGGGAGATGGCATGCTGGAAATCCGTGATTTTGAAAATTCTTTGGTGCCAGGGTAGAAAAGTAGTTGAACATTGTGGTGATGGCAAATTAAAAGGGCTAATGTGACTTAAGGTCTAGAAGCAGAATACTATCAAAATGCAGTGGAAAGATGGATACTACCTTTGTATGAACAGGACAATAGAGTTCTTCGAATTCTAGGATCCCTTTTGGAACTCATACTTTGAGAAAAATATTTTAATATTAGGATATTTATATGGCATAATATTAGAAAGGTTCGAAGAAGACCCACAAATGTGGTGGTAAGTTTGGAAATGAAGGACTTTGAAGCTCTATCTGGAATCAGTTCAAGAAAACACTCCTGTCTGTGTGATGCGAAGGAACAAAATATCTGATTGCAATTAAATATTGCTAAATTGAAATAAAATTACTGCTAAGTAAGTATGAACTATTGATTGTTTTTATAACAAAAAGTTTTGCTCAGGAAAATTTCCAAGGAATGAGACATTCTTTGAGATCCAATTTTTTTAACCCCTTTCAACGATGTTATATTGTATTGAAATTATCTAAAGGGTTTTCATAGAGTAAAGTTTTAAAAAGGCTCTAATTTAGACTAAATACAAAATAAAATGCCTTTCTCCAGTATATTCTTGATGGCATCACTCTGATTTATTACTACAATCTTTATCACAGCAACCGTTCTTTGATAATGTGCAGAAGTGGAACAATAAATCTCTGGTGTAACATCTGAAAAACTGATACATTCTGAGTTTAATTTAGCAGTGTGTGAAGGCTTGTGTGTGTTGTGGTGGTCTTAGGAATTTAGAAATCTGTAGTCAGTGGAAAAACACAGACATTTTCAGAGGACAAATCAGGTTATGGATGGCCAGGTTACACAGGGATGGTGTCTCACAGCAGCCCTTGGGGATCCTGGGTGACAAGTCTCATGGCTGACTTTGATTTGCAACTCTAAAGCTCAGAACCCTCATCTCAGAAGTATTTAGCCAGCAAAACCTCATTAACGTATTTTCTCGTGGATTCAACATCTAAATAACGCTGAGGATCTCAGCCTAAAGATCCAAGATTACATGGGAGCAAAAATGTGGATCTCCAGGTTGATGGTCTCCTCCTATCAGGTGGTGTTTCCTCGCACCCCAGTGTGCCCCCCACCAACTCTTCTTAGCAACATGAGGAAGAACGTAAATTACTTACTGGTTGCAAGCTATTCCTGAGAAAGTACTGATACCAAGATAATTTAGGGATCATAGAACACAGCCAGAAATACAATATCTGCTAAAGTAATGCTGTAGCAAGCACAGTTCCTTGTTTGAATGCAGGCAAATAAGTGAAATAAGTGATACTGTATTACATTCCATTAATGAGATACCTATGCACTCTATGCTTTAAAACAGATACTGAAAAATTGGAAAACATTCCTGCAGGAGCCAAAACAATGATTTAAGGTCAGAAAACCTGAAAAGGAATGAAGGACAAGAAGCTCTATCTACTTATTTTTAAAATCCCTAAAAAACCCTGAAAAGTAATTTAATAGAGTTATTGATATTCCCATGGAGAGAAAATTTCTGATGGCAAGGAACTCTTTAATCTATCTGATAAAGATATAGAAATCTGACGGTAGAAATATCCAGATTTTACCTGGGAACTTTGGGAAAGCAAAACAGTGGGTGCACTTTCACTCCAAGTATTTAAATCTGGAGGGGTGTTTTTATGTTTTGTTTTGGGTTTTGTTTGTTTTTAAAAAAGGAAGTTTTAAAAGTTACAGGATTGATTATGGGCACGTTTATGTGAAAATATGTCACATGACACACGTGTCAGGTGATGACAGATGACAATAATCCTCCTTTCTTACCTTCCTCAAACATCATCTCAGTAATTTGCAAGTGAATACACTATTAAGATGCAGAAATTGTTGGCTTTTCCTTTCTTTTAGAGTGCTGCTGTCTTATGGATTTATTAGCATGAAAAAAGCAGTAAAATTCACCACGGGTGAAATGCACTCCTGGCAGAAAGCCAGAAGAGAATGTGCTCCAGTTATATTGTGCTGGAGACCTGTTATGACATGGCTTTATTGAAAAAACTGTGGGACTAGAATTCTTGAAGAATTATTCTCCAGTGATTTCTGGTATGCTGTGCTCATACCACTGTTATATCAGAACCTCTCAGAAAATCAATTAATTTACAATCTGTAGCACTCACGAGGAATTATTATTTTCCCAGATAGAGCTGAGTAAGATTAAAAAGTTTTCCCAAGGTCATGCGCAAAGTTACTATTGAGGTAGGCACTAACTAGAGCCAAAAGAAAATCAAATTTTTATTCTATTAATTTAAACTTTTCTTTGTGGAATATATAACAAAATCAATTGAGAATTCTTATGAAAATTTATTACAAATTTGTATGTGGATAAAAGCATTATGATTTGTTAAAGTATTTTTCCTTGGGCTAGTTTTTGAACTTGTTTTGTACATAAAAAAGCCCCAAACAAATGAGAAGTCGTATTCAAAAAATGGTTGATGTTTTGCTGTCATAGAAGAGATGTTTGGTTTTGGGTTTTTTTTCACTAAATTGAGTTTATGCAAAATCATCAAATCTGCAGGTATTCCTGTTAAAAAGAAAATAGCTTTTTTTTCAACTTTTTTTTGAAACTCTTCCAATGAAACTGTTCTACTTACTGGTCTTTATGTTTCACAGTCCAGCTCCTCAACTGAAAGTTCATTCTTATTTTTTTAGGGCACAGTAGGAGACGTATGGTTTTAAAAAAATAAAAGGTGTATGATTTAAAAAGAAAGACTTGGCAAACTTTGATTCACAGTTCATTTTATAGCCATTGTAACTATTCCATTTTTCTTTTTACAATGTAAGTTCTAAATACATTGTAGTTGTAATGATAGAAAACGCTACTGCTTTGGTATAGAAGTAGTTTTGCAATTAATTTTAATTCAGATTATCAAAAAATACATTCTGTATCATGGAAGAATGGGATCTTGACACACTTAGGTAGAGGTTTATTAGGTTGTGATTAGGGTCCTATTAGGTTGCTATTTTCCTATCAGTGCAAGAGGTTTCCATTCAACTACATCCCCAGGCATATTTTGTTTATCTTTAGAGAGATACATATATGCCATGTAATTATTTCAGTCCAGCCCTCTGGAGTTTTATAACTTTTTTTGACAGAAAAATCTAACAATGTTTAGATGATAATAAGGGATAGTTGGACTGTCAGATCCTTAAAGAGTTCTGACAATATCAATCATAAGATTAGTTGGATTTCTAAGATCATGAAATGGTAGAAGATGGAAAAGAAAAGAGTGCAATGTAATTCTTTGAATCTCCTTGTGCTAAAATTTCTATTTTGGAATTGAAGTGTAGTTCTATGACAAACTAGGCACAGACTAATAAACAGACCTGGTAACGTTTTGCCCTTTTTTGATTCAGTTCCGAAAGACTGAAAAGAGGCAATTTTGATTTTGTTTGAGAACATCTCTTGTAAGAATCATTCATAGCCTAGTTCAAGATGTTTACAGACTTTGCAGGTTTTTCGTGTTCTCTTGAAGTATTTTCTTTTTTTTTCCCCTGCCCATTCACAGTTACTGATACAAATCAAATATTTCTGGCAATCACATCTGGAATTTGGAATGCATTTACATTATGTAGTGGAAAACAATTATAATATATTCTAATTTCATATATGAAGATGGATTTCTATGAAACATCAATAAACTCTGAAACATCAAAAGGATAATAAATACCAGGAAAAGTGATTTATAAATATCTTCTGGTTTTACATCAGTCTGTATACATACTTTTTATAAAGAACTTAATTACATACTCACCTTGAAAGCTGATGATGTATTTTTAGACTGGTTTTGCAACATTGCTACTTGGATTTGCAATAGATTTAGATTTCTTTTTGTAGCTCTGCATCTGCACTTAAACAGAGATTGAGTGGTAGTCATGGATAGCAAAGCTTTTCATACATTTTGAATTGCTTTTCCGCAACAAAATATTGTCTGGCAAAGTTCCAGAAAATACAACAGTAGTTGACACAGAGACTGAGAATCTTCTCATTCTTTAATACATGCACGCTTCTGTCTACCTGAATTTCGTAATTGTTCTCAGAAATAAAGCTGAAGCTACTATTCCCTTTCTGTTGCAATCACAAGGAACGAGGGGAGAGTGTTTTTGGTTTCAGCCTCAAGTAACACAGAGCCTAAGGGAAGCTGCAACCTAAATGAAACTTTGGCCTGTGAAATAAACATTTGAATTCTGAAGAAATAGGTGACTGAAATAATTACTAGAAATATGGGTATTTCCATGGTTTATCACTCAATGCCAGTATATGTGTTATGGGCTTATGACTGCATACTTGCATAGGAGAAATATTCAAATCCACTTAACTGGATGAAGGTTTCTCTTTGTCTCACAAAAATGTTTCGATGTTCAAAGAAGAAAAATAATACAAAAATAGACACCTAAAATTTCTCAGGACCATGAAGGCAGGAAAAAAAACCAAACCAAAAGGTGCAGATCCAACTGTCCACCCTCCATCACTTCTAAGAATTGAGGATTGAAAGGACAAGAAGCAGCAATTGCAACCTACAAGGGAAATTCCAGTTGAATATAAGAAAAAAAAATCACAGTGTTTAAGATCTGGAGTGCTGCCAGGAGAGACTGTGAAAACACCATCCTTGGAGATATTTAAAATTTACCAGGTAAATGTTCAACCATATACATTATGTGGTTATTTATTCTCCACTTTTAATCACCCTCTACTGCCCTTTGGTCAACTGCCAGATAACTCAATAGAATAAGTACTAGCAGTAGTAACTGCTGAAAACTTCTTTATTTTCTTAAAATCATTCAATGGAATTTATTGGTACAGATAGCTAATTTTCTGAATTACAGTAAAACCAAATGCTTGAAATAGAGAGCTTAGAAAATAAATTTTCAGGAAAGGTTTCCTTTCACATAAAAGTGAATTAAGAGGGATATAACTTCATACTCAAATACAGCATATTATAATTAGTTTACTCTATCTTTCTCAAGGGAAAGAAGGTAAAGCACTAAAGTAGTATTTCGGATAGAATTCAATTCTTTATGATGAACATAGTTATTCAGTAGCTGACATATAATGGCCAATATTTTTGCAAAAGCCTAGCCTGCATGCCTGATGTTATTAAACCATGTTATGTTGCTTATTAACATTAACTTATTCAGTGCATTGGAGTATTGATCTGTCTTTTTAGAAAATTGCAGTGTTTTACTATGAATCATGTTGCATAAAATCATAACTCTGAGATTTCACTGCATGCATTTCTTAATCCAAATAGACTTGGTGAGTAAAATAGTCTGATGAAATACTCACAGTAGACTTTCAGCTGGTTTTTAATGCACTGAGCTACACACTTGTCTAGGAATTCTATATATACCAATGTCACAGGCTCCAGATGTTCAATAATAATATTAAATCTGTAGGAATATTACTCAATTAATATTTGTAAAAATATTTTAGGAGAGTTTTTAAAAACAGTTAAGTTTTTCAATTCTTCCATGTCATTCACATTCTTCTATAGTTAAAAGGAACTTGATAAAGCTATTCAGAATAGAAAACATAATTATACCAAAACAGCAACTCTTCTAGATTATTGTAATTTTAAACCAGATTGGTTTCCTAATTTGACTGACTGGTCCCTAGACTCTCTTGCATGATAGAGTATATCTAGACAGTTTATCTTATTTTGATGAATGGGATAACCTGCGGGAACAATTAGTTTTACAACACAGCTATAAAGAAAGTGTTCTCTTACTTGATATTCAGAAAATATTCAAAGCACTGTGTCGAGAGTAGATGGAAAGTTAAGGCAGAAAGGTTAACAAGGCTTATGTAATGCTCAAATTGAATATTAAACAGTGAGGAAGAACTGGAAGAATCAGAAAATTTTTGCTCTATTTCCAAATATATTTCATTACTCCCTTTAAACTTCCAATTTTAGATTTTACCATTCCATGCATTCCTATTTACTGCTACAAGGCCTTGAAAATGAAGGATGCTAAGCAAATTTAGGTGATTTTTAAAATTTTACCAGTTTAGATAAAACTTATGTAGTTACTCTTCCATTTCAGGGGTAAAGGATGAATCTGACTAAAATGGTGTGGCAGAAAATCCTCTAATTTTGAGAAATAATTGTTTAAAAACACATCTATTACTTAAGTAAAACTTAGTAATATTACAGGAAAAATGGTTTAGTCTCCCATGTTCTTTCTTCAACCAAATACTAACATTCCTGGTTTTATTTACACTACACTCTAAATGATGGGGCCTTCCCATCAAGAATTACAGAACATTTTTGTGTTAAAAAAGTTTTACAAACTTTTTAGCCATACTCTTAGAATAGTAAACATACAAAAATTCAAACAGATTATAAATTGTGATTAAATCTAAGACTTACAAATCAAGTATTCTATCAGCATATCTTTTTGGTATTAAGGATAATAGCGGAAATAATACAGATCGTGTGATGAGATATTTATTGAAATTAATCATTTTAATTATTCATAATAGTTTAATGCTTGAATTAAATTAATTAATTGTATCTATCATACTTTGATGTGGGAAACTATGTGCAGCTGATAAGTGATTATATTATAATAATGTAGAAATAGATTGCTGATATTTTAAATACCAAGTTCTCAGCCTATTTCTCCAAGTCCCCTAAAATAATTTGCTAGTATTTATAGCTTTGTGGATGCCATAACTAAAAAAAAAATCAACTCAACTTTATGTCTTTTTACTTCTATAACTGAGGTTCCTAAACATATCTTAGAGCCTTTTTGCTAAAAGTTTGACTGTAATTTTGAGAAGGGTGGACCTCATAACTTCATTCTTTCCACCTTTTCATTCTTAGCCTGTTCTAGTATACCCATCATTGCATTTTGAGGGTTCAGTGTTGGTTTTATTTATAAAGGTTTTTAGAATGCTATCAGTTCAGAGTGCATTTCTGCTTGAAAAAAAGATGAACCAGATTCTGACTTCAGAAGGGTAAGCTTGTTACAGCCAACTTCATTCTGTTTGGTCCCTTCTTATTTGCTCTTCTTGGTGTGTCATGGAATAGATAGTAACATACCATGTAAAATTGCAGTTGTCTTCACAGCAGTGCCAGAACCTGACTGATCTTGTCCCTTTAAAGATACATTTTTAGGGATCCAATCCAACAACCACAGATATCAGATACCAAGAAATTTCTACCAAACCCAGCGAGTGCTATAGCACTGCTAAATAAGAGGTGGTTCACATAACAAAATACAGAATTTAAACAAAGACTTTTCTATATAAAATGCAACCTTGAATGAGTCTCACAACTACCAAAAAATTTCAGAAATCTCTTTAACAATTATTGGAGCTGATTAAATTCTTGAGCTGTTGTTCATGGAATCACAGAACGGGTTGGGTTGGAAGGGACCGCTGAGGGTGATCTGGTCCAAGCTCCCTGCTCAAGCAGGGTTGTCCTGAGGACACTGACACTGCACAGGATTGTTGCCCTGTCTCCTGCAGTTTTCTATGTGTTCATTCTTTGATAAAGTTTCTCACACACTTTCTATAAACATAGCAATGTTTAGTTAACTGTAACTTTTGCTTACATTCTTTCTCCTGGGTGGAGAATGTTTGATGCCTGTTCTGTTAACTAATGAGGATGGAGGAGGTGGTAACCTCATCCTCCAATCCATGGTTATTCCTAGAAACATATAAATATGAAAAGAATAAACAGCCAGGCCCTCTTTTCCTTCTGGCCTGCGACCTGCAAAGAACTCGTGTTCAGAGTGCTTCTTTCATGTCCTAGAGTGTCATCTGGAATGTAAGCAAAAGTTACAGTTAACTAAACATTGCTATGTTTATAGAAAGTGTGTGAGAAACTTTATCAAAGAATGAACACATAGAAAACTGCAGGAGACAGGGCAACACAGGATCTCACCCAGGCATTCACATTCTGGAATTTGTTCCTCATTTGATCGATAGATTCTTACCTTCTTCTGTAAAGCATGTTCTTCCTGTGTGTTTGAGCTGACATAAAGTTTCACCATCAAAAAAACAGAGAGGAAAAGAGCAGGGATTATTGCTAAATCCCAAGAGGGTCCTTTCTCTTCCTTTCCCCCCCCTCAATTATGTTGTTTTGGATTTATATATCTGTGACCCAATAAATCAGCTGTGCTTACAATTCAGAGGGAAATTCTCAACAGCATGTTAATATGAATTTTCTAATTGTACTTCGGAAGATGTTTAGCAGTTCTAAGTAAGAATAAATCTCATGCATATTCTACAGTTCTTGAAAAAGAATTTTAATGTATAGCTTAAGTAAAGATCAAGTGATATTTGTTACATGTTAGATTTATTTTGCAGAAGTCAATCATAAATTTCTGTTTGGAGAAAAATTACTTAAAAATGTAAATGGAGTAAGTTTAGAAGAAAATATCAGAAGCCATTCCTCATTTAAAGATTGAATGGGATTCTTGTTTAATTTTGTAAATGCACCATGCTTTATTAAACACAGTTAAATCCTGTTGCCATAGCAATCCATTCTCCACAGCATAAAACTCCTGTGCTTTCCTGTTGTATTGCTTTATCTAGAACTAGTTTCCTCCATTCTGATGCATTTCAGTTTGTATAAACACTGAAAGGAAAAAGTATTTAGAAAACAAATGCTCAGGTTACTTTTCTTGATGACATAATGACACAGCAGAGCAAAGTTTGTCTTCATGTTTTCTTTGGGAATGAAGGGATGGAAATATGAGACTTTTGTTTTCTATTTGTTTTTTTCTTTGTAAAGTCAAAATCCGTTTAGGAAATTAGGGATAAAAATTCAAGATTAAAATACCTGAAGGTAAAGCAGGCTGTAAAAAATCTCTATGCTTTAATATGAGATATGGAAAGATGTCTGGGCAAAGTTCTGAACTTCAGTTGACTTTGGTCACCCCCAGATTACAGATATCTTGAAGATGCACGTTGAAATGCTGCCTTTTAATATTTTTTAAATAGGTAATATAAAAGAAAGCAACTTGGCTTGTTTTTGTGAATCTGATACTGCACCCACCACAAGATCACAACAGTCCTTACCTAAGCTTTCTATTTTCAAGCCTACATATGCATACATTTATGTGTAAGCATATGTCAAACAGTGTACTTCTCCTTATTTTTTCACTGGTTTTGTATGACACTATCATACCACCTTATTATTTTCTGATAAAAATTCTGTGTTTTTTACTTTCTACATATAAGGAAACTGAGCAGAACCATAGTTAAAAGACTTACGTGTCTTGCAATAAAGCTGTGTATGTTAATGGTTACTGTTCTGGTGTAATTAACATGGAGTGCTGCATTCTGAAATGTCTTCTGGTTGAAAAGGGCTTACTTGTCTCTGAGGAGTAGCATGGCTTTTGTGTGGGAAGGTTTTGTACTTGGTTGTTTCTTTGCTAAATATAAGACAGAAACAATAGGCTATTTTGTCCTCCTGAAATTAATTTCTTTTAGCCTTACTAGCCATACCAGGGAAATTTTTTGTGTGCTGTTGAAGATGTGCTGCTTCCTCAACACCTGCTGGTCTAAATTACTTGGAGACACTGGGAGTATTCTTGCTTTCACAGGTATTTCTAGCAACTAATTGCCTGTGAAAATTCATTTGGTTATTTTCAACTTGAAATGACAGGAAGTGTTAGGAGAGCAGTAGGTGAGGTATATTCCCAGATCACCCACCTCGGATTTTTAATTCTATTGATTGAGTTTTAGCATATAGACTATATTTCTGCTCCACTGACTACCGTATCAATAATTAAATAATTCAGATTTATTTCTATATGAAATTAATTCTATGCTCTATTGTATGTAATACTTATGGAATGGTATTCCATTTTATAGCAGAAAAAATTATTCTAGTAAACTGGAAGGAATAGCGCGTGTTGTTCTGGACTTCCCTCATTATCCCTTTGTACAATCAAAATCATAGTCTCAATTGTCAGAGTTCAATAGAACTCTTACTTCCCTGCCCTCCCCGCCAAAAGTACTGTAGGATTCAAATATTTTTTGGCCATATGTTCCATGTCTTCAGATTTCACCCAACAACTGTTGAAAAATTACCTTGTTAGCCAAGGATCCAGAGTACTACTGCAAAGAAAAGCCTCAATTTTTTCCCAGTACAGCATTTAAAAGAAACATTTGATTTAGTAGAAGTTGGGGACTGTGAAATCACCAGTATTCTCTGTTGTGTAGCATCCACACTTGGTTCCATAGTTTATAAGTTTATCCTATAAGATTTTGCACATCTTTAGCATTTATTTGTCCATGAATATACAGATATGCATAAATTGTCTATTTTCTGCTAAATATTCTTTCCCAGTTTCATCTGTGAATTAAACCAGGCATTTTAAAATGATAGCCTGGTTTAACTAATACAGCAAAGACTTATTTTTGTATCGTGTACCTTTTGTCTGTATTTTCATTCCAAAGGTGTGTTGATTGCTGGAGTTTTGTTGCAAATTACCTACCTGCTATTGATAGTGCAGTGCTTAAGTAGACTTTTGTTGTTGTACTGGATCAACATTTTGGAGGAAGAACTTTTGCCATAAAAATAGAGGCTTTCACTATTTTAAAAGTAATCTGTAGGCAATTGTTATTACTTTGTCCTCACTTTTTCACCCAGTAATTTTGGCTGAACTCTATAGTCTATTCATCTATTGAATAAGACAAGTTAGTGATGGTCACAATTTTAAATTCATATGAAAGTTTTCTCCAACATGAATTGTTCATTGTGGCTACATATTTTCTTCATAACAGAGTGTATAATATGTGCTACATCCAGGTGTCTGAGTTAATGTTGAAACTGCTGGTTTCAGCAGCACTTCACTGCAAATGCAGACACCCATGACAGCCCACCTGCTTGTTTGGGTAAGTTCAGGCACATCATCTATTTTCCCACTACTTTCTGAGGGAGCCTGCCTTGCATTAAAGGGCCAGGAAGCAGTTGAGGTACACTCCAGACAGTTTTCCTGTAATGGTGGGCAGGTTAGATCTATTGGTGTTTTCTGATCTAGGTTCTTACAGGATCCCTTGTTATTCTTCACATCCCTTTCCAAGTCCCGGTATATCTTTGCCTTATCTTTCCTAATCCCATCCCTACACATCCAAGCTATATCCCAGTACTCTTCCCAGGCCACATGTCCCTGCTTCCACTGGCTGCACACTCCTTTTTTATTCCTCAGTTTGAGGAACAGATCCATGCTCATCCAGAATCTATGTATTCAGAGAGAAAAAATGGTGAAGAAAGCAGAGCAGTGAAAAAGTCATTGTGTCATTGTCCTATTTCTTCTGGATTCCAAACAGATTATGGATCAGTCAAGGTCAGCAATTTAATTCTTAAGAACAAAGACTTTGCAATGATCCTGACTCAAGTCCACAACATCCAGTTCATTAATAAACATTCCCACTTAGATGCTTCCCTCCCTTTCCCCTTTCTTAGATAAGTTTGTTTGTGAATTTCGCTTGAAATATTTTCTATGTCTTTCCCTTTGTTTTGCAAAATACATATATAATTAACAGTATCTCCAATTTTATCTTTTTCTATCTTTTCTTTTTATGTTATCTAGTCCTTTATGTACATTGCCTGAAAATGGATTTTTGTAAGCTTTTCAGCACTCAAAGGTCTCATATTATCTGTCAGTTAATGTCTCTGATTTCTCTATTGATCTACTGTCTTTTTTGTCTGCCTTTCATTTTTAAACTATCTCAAAGAATATCTATCCCTTTCTTTTACTGGTTAGACAACAATAAGAAAATTGTTCTCCAGAACAAGCACAATTGATGCCATTTTTTTCTTGTAATTGCTTATTTGATCTGTCAGTCATCCCACCAATTTCAAACACAGAAATAAAAGTTGGACAAGAGAAAAATAGAATGAGGGTGAGTACTCTTTAGCCTTCTACACAAGGCTATAAATACAAAGAGATTTCTGACTGTAACTTCTGTCATATCTTTGAATAATGCACTTTAAACACAATGGTTTTATGCATGATTTAGCAACTAAACAAAAAAAGGGCAGATTTCGTATATTAAAATGCTTAAAAGGCAAAAATATCATTTTATACAAAGAAAGAACAAGTCTATAAGGAAGAAGTTACAGACATTTTAAAGGAGGGAAATAAGTAGAAGGAAAATAGAAATTCCTGGTGTCTCAAATTAAGCAGATATCATATTGTGAACATTTCCTGAAACATATATATGTAATTTTCCTGAAACAATTCCATGTTTTGCACTTAATTAAGTGCAGATATAGTTTTCATATGGCTTTCCATTTTCTGTAGATTATAAACTGAATGGGATTGCAATAACAGTAATAGAAACAGCTGTGTTAGAGCTCCAATTCTGAAGGAAAAACAACTGTACATTAAAAAATAACACGTCTGAAGACAATTGGCTCCACATATTTGAGCATGTACAGAAAAAAAACTCTTCCAATTCAGGTGTGACTGTACACCAACAAGCGTCAGTCAAAGAAGATGGGTAACATTAAAAGAGATAGAGGACAAAGGAAATAATTATATTTAAAATATCTGGAGCAATCGTTATAACATGCACACCATGACACTATGTAACACTTATCATTCTTGTTCCCAATTTTCTTCCCTGTCATTTTGCTGCCCTGTGTCATACCTAAAGTTACACTGTATGTTCCTTGGGGGCAAATCCTCTGTCTTAATTTATTTGCAAGCTGCCAGCAGTCTTCAGGTGCTGTATAATAATGTGCTGGGTCTCATTAGCTTGCAGATGTATTTTGATACAAGTAACAGCATGTGATTAGGCTAATAAAGTTAGTCAGAATCAGGGGGTTTTTTTCCCCATTATTTCCAGTTACCTTCTCCTCTCTGTGTAAACCTGCTTGCACTTCCATGCAAATACTTCTTTGTTAGAACCTCAGTCCTGCATGTTTGTTAAAACAGGACAGTTTCAGGGTATAACTGGACAGAATCTATTTCTTTTTTGTATTTCAGTGTGTCTTATGCCTAAAAGGAAACACAAGTGCTCCGTATCTCAAAGGATGTTCTCAGAAATTCAGCCTTTTTATGCTTATCTCAGGCAAAGCTTATGATGAAATCAGAGCAGCTACAGCCTGTAAGTCCATGAATATCTGCTGTTTCTAAAGTATCGGATCTCAGCTGATGGCTCAGTGCGAATTTACATTGTGTGGTACAGGGTTCCTTCATCTCTCATTGGCTTCAGTGAGAAAGGTGCTCAGTGGATGATGGTGGGTAGCAATAGAAATTTAAATGCCCAAATCACTGAGTATCTGGATATTAAGGCTGAGTAATAGTAGGTGTTATACCTGCCTAACAAGGGGATGTCCTCAAAATGGGCAGTTGTGGTTTTTCTTCTGCTTCCCCTCAATTTAGTGATCTTATGGAAAATAAGTGTTTTGGGGGCCTTTGTAGTACTTTTTTTATTATATTGAAATTACAGAGTAACTCAGTATGTGATGAGAAATTGAATAGACTAGATCTGAATATTAAATGAAGGATGGAAAAAGTGGAAACTAGTTGATAGCATCCTGTTTTTAGGTGTTTTTCAATATATTTTGAAACTGCACCCAGTGATAGAAGAGATCTCACAAAGTTCTGATTTTTTATTTACTTAACAGCTATGGGAGGACTACTTTAGTTAAAAATTATCACCATGATGATGTTCTGACAGTTTTGTCAAATCACTGTTTGACATTAGATTGGTTCATATATCTGGAAATTTCCTTTCTTGGTATTTCCCTACAGATTTTGGGTAATTCTGGATTTTCAAAAATTTGCAATAAATATGCTACAGTCTTGAGCCTTTTTGTAATCAGTTTGCTTTCCTCTACAGATGGTACATTTTCTTCTTAGAAGCATCGGTCTTTAAAAAGTATATTTACTTGTTAGTGTGACAAAAGAGTTAGTGCACTTCCTTCCTTTATATTCAGATATACCCCAATACTAATGGAATATGTTCTACAACAATAAATGGAGAATATACTGTTTGGTGACCTAATTAACACAAATTAAATTGCATTCGCAGTACACCAGCTCTTTTCTACGACTATCTTGTCTGCATTTTCCACTTTGAAGATGGTTATACAGGTAAATGAAATCCAAAATCAGAAGGAATGGTTGTTATTGATACTCATTGGACTCAGTGACTGCTGAAGGACTTTCAAGCCTGGATTCATTAGCAGATTTAATTCAGACATGCAAAAGTTATTTGTCACTCTGTTAGTCACCAAAATTCCCCTGGCAACCATTAGAGCAAAAGAGGAGCTGCCATCTTAAATACCCAAAGAGGAATCATAGGCAACAAGCTCAGTCAACCTGTTTCAAGATGACTAAATTTAGCTGAAAAAAATGTCCTTCCTTTGTTAATCTATGTTTGTTTAAAAAAAGAAAAAAGAAGTCTTGAAGATTGACTTCACTGGAACAAGAACTGTGTCCAGTGAGCTAGATCATTGAGCTGGGTTTTAAAATTTGTTTTAATTAGATATTAACTGATTCTCACTATCTGACTGTAGAACTCTGTAGTTAGTAGAAGTTTATCATTAGGAACTTCATCAAAGACTTTCTAAAAATATAAATCAGTAATGTCATCTGCTGTTAAAATTTGTAAGTTCCACTATAATATCCACAAAGCTAGTTGGGTAGAATTTTCCCTATGCTGTACTATGCTAGTTATCCCTTATTAAATTATTGCTATCCCTTAGAGGCATGCTCTGAAATACCTCCTACCTACTTATTTTTTCAATGCTATTTCTCATTGCTAATTACCTGGAAAGACGTAGGTGACATCTGACCCAAATTTTTAAGACTAAAAAAGTGTTTTCCAATCTTTTAAAAGAAGCTTGTGCTTTTCTTCTGATTAACATGAGATTTTATGTTCTCTATGATGAGACAGCCTCAAAACATACATGAACCATAGGTTGTGTCTTAGACTCTTCATGGTTCAAACTGGAAGGCAAAGAAAAAGAAAAGGAGCAAAGAATGAATTTTAAAAGTCAACTGCTTGCCATTTTGCCTACAGTTTATCCAGGGTCTGAAACAGCCCTCACAACTGAAAATAGTTAACAGGACAGTTTACATGGTTGAGAATTGCTGAAGTGCTGTATAATCTGCTTTGTACTCCTCGGACCAAGTTTACCCAGCAATGTTCCTCACATGCCAAACAATTAACCAGGTACTTGTAAGTCCAGTACTCCGACAGAAACATTCTCTTCCGCCAGTTATTCCTGAAAGCACTATTTCTTTTCTGTTTCCAAAGAGGTTAGAGAGTGTGATGAAACTTTGCTCCAAGAATACATGGCACAAATAGACTTTTGCCCCATGAATGAAAGCCTCTATATCCAGAGCTGCAATTCAAACACTTTTTTGTCAAAAAATGAGGAGTTCACAGTTCTCCATCCTTCTGTCAGGGGAATCATAGAGCTTTTGGTTTGGAAGGGACCTTAAAGATTATCTAGTTCTAATGCCCCTGCCATGGGCAGGGACACCTTCCACTCCACCAGGTTGCTCAAAGCCCCATCCAGCCTGGCCTGGAACACTTCCAGAGGTGGGGCATCCACAGCTGCTCTGGGCAACCTGTGCCAGTACCTCACCATCCTCACTGTAAAAAATGTCTTCCTTATATCTAACTTAAATGTCCCTCTCTCAGTTTAGAGCCATTTCTCCTTGCCCTATCACTATATGCCCTTGTAAACAGTTTTTCTTCAGCCCTTTTGTAGGTCCCCTTAAGGTACTGGAAGGTGCTCCAAGGTCTCCCTGTAGCCTTCTCTTTTCCAGGCTAAACAGCCCCAGCTCTCTCAGTTGTTTTCACAGGACAGTGCTCCAGCTCTCTGATCATCTTTGTGGCCTCCTCTGGGCTCACTGAGAAGGTTATTGGCAGTATGAAAAAGACAATTTTCTGTTTCAGTAACTTCTTATTTCTAGTACTTTTCCTTCAGAGTTCTGCAGACAACACACTAAGTGCTCTAGGCAATGTTGATCAAGAAAATTACGTAGAAAAAAATTAACCAGAACTCATAGTTTACGTCTTGCAAGCCTTAAATGGCTTGGTGTAGAGTGCCAGGGAATAGTGTTTTATTGTTTTAGAAAATATGCTTTTTCCAGTGAAAAGAAATCAGCAGTGTCTAAGTACACTTCAAAGATCTGCTGTGTGATCAAGGATAAGAGATTGAAGTGAGAACTTTGCGAGTGTATAATGTTGCTCTGTGCCATTATTAATGACAGCCTTTGAAAAACAGCCTTTAAGCAATACCTCACATTTGTAAAAAATTTTAAAGATAATGATGTCACTACTTTAAAATGATAAGATTTATAAATTGATGCACTATCAACTCTGGTAATAAAAATACTTTATTCTCAATATTTTAAAAATATTACTTTTTATAAAGTATTTTCAATTTATTCACTAATTTGAGAATAGATTCCTTCATTTTATATTTTTAATTACCTACAATTTTTGTTTTTATCCTTGTTCTGGATGTTTTATTCCATAGTTGGCCAAAACACTCAGAAAAATACACCACCTTGTCAAAAAAGGGTACTTTCTATTTTCATGAAGGGGATGAAACTACTTTCTCTCATCTTCACTGGAGAGATTTACAGAGAATATTCTGAAGAAATTGTATTTGTATAATCTGATTTGAACAGAAGTTACCTCAGCAACATTCTATTTTTCTTTCACTATCACTAAGTTTAGTTCACCTATATAGAGTTTCACAGATGGCGTTACGGGGGTTTGGAGGTCAATCATTATCACTAAAAAGACTTTAAAACTCTGACAGGTTATTTCGCCAATACCTGCATTGCTCTGCATCCCTTGTGAATTGTGAGGTGGCCAGGGGACAGGGATCCTGCAATGGGAAAAAGATAAGCAACACCCAGTAGAGAGGCCTGGTGCTTACATACCCTTCTTACTCTCATCAGCCTTATCAGGGTTGTACTGGCATTCCAAAATTGTGGTCACCCAAAGGCTGCTTGAATTGAATCATGAGATAATAGAAACTAACCCAAGATCAGAAAGGACAAACACGTTCAACGTTTTGAGCTGAGCCATCTGGTCTCAGAGCTGTAACTGATTTATTAGAAAACTGATTTTTGCCTGGGTAGAACCAAAGGCTGGTTGCAGGTCATGTAAACACCATATCGTTTAATTTATGACATGGCAGCTTAATAGTTTTTGGCAGATTTAGTAAGGTCTCTAAGTAAATAAATAAATACCTCTGATTAGTCAAGGAATTGGAAAAAGAAAGAAAAACATTACAGAGTGCACTGAATTTTCCTTTATTCATTTCCAGGCATCACTTAGTTCAGTGCAGGAGAGAAATGAATTTTTTGGAAGAATTAAAATAGTCTAGATGACAGAATCAGGATGTAAGCCTCAAACAATAGAGAGGTCACTTGGGGAAATGCCTAAGGTAGCCATTTTTTCCAGCTCAGTGAGAGATTTCTTGATGTGCATTATTTTGGAGTTTACTGGTATAAAAAGTCAGTTTAATATTTATTTACACAGTCACATTTAGTGGTAGAAATACTTACAAGTGGAGATACCTTATTGTTACTTTAATATGTATTGCAAGAATTAAAAGAGTTGATATGTCCTAAACAAATGTATATCCTGTTCTGAGAAAAAATCCAAATGATACAAGTTAAATGTATTTACACAACATTTTACAAAAAGATAACTCATGCTTAATAATTTATTTCTATGAGTTACAAATGACCTCATAACTCAGGAGTGATTGAGCAAAACAGAACTTAGGAAAAATTATCAGTAGAAATAAATAGAAAATACAGAGTCAGGTGGCTCTAAAAATTCTCTTTATGGAACACCAATTTTCATTCATGGACTAACATTTTATATTAAGTGCTGAAGCATCATTAGTGCTTTGGTTGAAGGTAGGTATTGACAGTGGTTTCAAAATAAGTAATAAGCAGGCATGTAAAGGTAAGCAAAGGGTTGTGTTGTATTTTTTTACCCTTTCTCCTGAAACTATTACTGCTAACAAAAGCAAAGATAGACAAGTTTGAAGAGAAAAAAAATTGTTCATAATTTTTGGTAAATGCCTTATCAAACAGCACAGAGATCCTGTTTCCCAGAATTTTCAGACAGCTCTCTGTCAAATACAGAGGAAATGGTAGACCCAGAGAAGTTCTTAATGAGTTTAGAAGAGTTTTTTCATCCTATTGGCTGTAGAATTTGCAAGGAAAGTTAATAAAATTCCAGTTTCATTGCGGAGAGCTGAATTGTCTTTGTGTAATCTCCCACTCCTACTCCTGGTGTTTTATTAGTACCAAAGAGTTTCCAAATGAGTTCTCTCTGTCTTTACACAAGGTAGATGAAAGCTCAGTTGAAATATGGATCATCCTTTAAAGGAACTTATCTTTGTGTCTTGTTTATATAGGAACTATAGACAATTGAGTTTCAGAGTCTCAAGAGATGCAACAGAAGTGCAGCTCAAACTGGACTTCAGTACAATGCTCTGTGAAAATTGCTACTGCAAACTATGCACAAGGGGTGAGTAAATGTGGGTAGAGAGGCTGGCTGTACTTTGACCAGTTCAAGAATTAGGGGCATGGATTGCTAAAAACAGAAGGGTTAAACAAAAGGCAAAATTTATTAAAGCTGGAGAAAGTTGACTTATAGAGAGGCATGACAAAAATTAACTAAAATCAACTTGTTCTGTATGGCTTAATTATGATCTAGAAGTACCAAAAAAAAATAAAAGAAAAGAAAAAGAAAAGAAAAGAAAAAAAAAAGCTAAACGTTAAAAGAGTATTTCACCTAGCAGAAAAAAAAAATAAAAACTCCTAGCTGGAAGCTGAAACCAAACAAATTAAAATGAGAAATAAGGCACAATTTGGCTGCAGCAGTAGTATTTAACCTTCAGAGCAAAAAGCCAAGGGCAGTGTGACTCTCCATCTCCCTGCCTTCAAATCAAGAGTAGATGTTTTTCTGTAAGATGTTAAACATTAACTACTAAGCTGAGTAGAATTGAAAATTAAATCTAATGACCTATGACATACAGGGTCAGAATAGGTGATCTAATGGATCCTTCCTGTCTTGAACTATATGAAAAAGTTAATGGAGCTGAACCATTTCACAGAGATGAAGAATCCGTCTTTCATGTCCATTACTCAGCACATTTTTTCCTATTTTTTTCAACTGGTTTGTGTAAGGAGATTGTAGAAATGGTTTTCCTTTGAAGATTTTATTCCATATATTACTGTACTGAAACACAGACGGCTATCTCCTCACACTGAACTTATTTTTCAAGAATATTTCAATTTTCTGAAAGTATTAATGCCATCCTCATCACTATCTAATGCCAAAAATATATGCTTGGCAGTAGGGTCTTTGCTCTCAACATGCTTTTGTGTTTCTAATTAATTCAGATCTAATCATTCACTACATCTTCATTCCCATATTTCTCCTCCTCTGCGTCTCTGAGGTTTTTGGTAATTAGAGGGTTGGAATTACGAATTCACATGGTCTTGTGGGGATTTTTTTACCTTCTTTTTCTTGCCTCATCTTTAAGCAGAATTTTATTCTCACCTCTCTTCTTGCCCTGGAGGTCTCTACAACATCCCTAGTGCTGTCCTTATTCTTTTTCCTATCTAGTAGCTTAATCCCAGATTGCTTCATTATATTTCTCCGAGGCTCACTATAGCAGTTTTTCAGATCTGATTTTTCTCCTGATACACACAGCTCTACTTTCCCTCCAGTCTCTTTCATGTTTTTGTCTTCCAGAAAGTCTGGAAGCCCTGTGTTTAGAATTAATATTCTTTCTTGGGAATAAATCATGTTTCTCATGTAAGTACTACACTGCCATGCATTTGATTACCAGATGTTCATATTTTGAATATCATATTTCTGTAATGGCATCTCCAGAAACAGTATCCTGGTTACATACTGGATGCAGAGGCACCCCATGAATATTTCATAACTCTGCTCATGGAAGATTATACTAAAGAGTCTTTTATAGATTAGTTATGTGGTGAATCAGTTGTCCCATTGTTAAAGTCCTTTTTAAATATTATGGTTGGTTCTCTTAGTTCTAAGCCTCAAGTCTTAATGCTACAGCATAAGTAATTATGCACTCTTTCTTTCTGTGATAGTATGTCTAAAAAATGGGGACTTGTGACTTTTCTGATCAGGATCTGAACTTTATGAAGTACGGTGGGAATTTTAGTTATGAGCAGATGAATTTTCCATAAGTAACAGAAATAGTAAGTCCTCTTAATTAAGTATCATAACTTGAATAGCAGGCAGTGTCAGAAGTTTGATTGGAGAGTGAAACAGTTGTTCAAAAGGGATTTTTTTTAAAAAAGCTGTCAAGCACTTACTTTTTGACATGAAGGTTATCTACTATTTATAAATTAATATTTCTCTTTTTGATTTTTGGGTCATTCTCTAACGTCTCCTAATGCCTTTTAGGAAGAGGATATTCCATTAATTGTATTCATCTTTGAAGTTTATATAGAAGGTATGAACTGACATGCATATATCTCAAGCCCAACTATATTAAAATTATTTCCCATCTCCAACAGTTTAGCAGGTATACCACTCTCCCAACATCTAATTATTCTGTACGACATGAGGAACTTTTGATTATTTTTTACTGACTTATTCTTACTGAAAAACTCAATTATTTAGAATTTTTGCAGATTTAATTCTTCTTATTCTCTTCTCTACAGCTGAATAATTTCAAAGCCTTGGTTCTCTGAGGTTTTAGGTTATATGTACTTTTAACATTTCTATCAATTGGCAAACTTATTTCTAAATGTGTATTAGGGATCAAAAATTTAGGAGCTAAGGCTTTCAAATAGTAAAACCTTTAACAGAATGACAACTTAGCTCTGGGGTAGAATTTGGACCAGCAGACTGCGGCAAATGACATTTCTAAGAAATTATTTATTCTTGACCTTCTTTTAGAATGTTTGGAATTAAAGAAAATTTTAGCTTGTAAACTGACTGTCAAGTAGAAAGTGAACTGTAGATAAACTTTAGATGTGAGCTGGACCAGCTGTGGTTTCCTTTTAATGGCTAACACTTCATTAGTATCTTGCTTGTTACCAGTTAAAATGGCTAACACCAGAACCTGGGGGCGAGGAAGACATCATTTTCCTGTCTCTAATATAGAAACTGCTTTCACTTTCCAGGATTTTAGATAGTGGGCTGCTTTTCATTTTTACTAAAATGTCTACCAGCTTTGACATTTTAACCAAAATAAGTTCATACACTAAATTGTTGGGGGAAATAGGTCTTGGTGAAAATGTTTTTGTGGAAATAGAAATTAATGTTGAATTAAAAATTACGATATTAAGGAAAACTGTATACTTAGCAGAAAATTCTGGAAATATGGACAGTTTTAATTGCAGGCAGAAGGGAGGGTGAGGGGATAGTATTAAAGTGTAGAGCCTTAAAACCCTTATGTATATAGTGGTAGGAAAAAAATTACAAGTTTGAAACATTCAAAGTTCACCTACACAAACATGCTTGTTGCATGATGCAATCTAGGCTTATCTCCTTTCTCAGTCTTTTTGATACAACTGTAAATCTGAGAGGCTCAAGTGTGCATGATAACTCCAGTTGTTAGAGAAACACCACTTGCTTGGAAAACAATGTGGGAAATGTGCTAATGCCATTGCTAAGATATAACACCAAAACCTGAAATCCTATATATGCTTATTCTCCAGTCATTTGTGTATATAATTGTAAATATACAGTAATGGTGAAATTGTGCAGTGAAATATATGCCTAAAAGGAAACCCACTGAACATTTACTAATAATTCTTGGAATTTGCTTTATTTTCTTAGTTATATCGGCGATCAAGCTGATATTTTTATAGAATTGTGTGTCACAACCACGGGTTCTTACTCCTTTTTGGTAACACTTTTCTTGTAGCTATCTCTTGGCTTTTTTTCCCAGGAGCACTACTTTACGTTTATCTATAGAAAATTTCTTCCACTGTGGGAGTTTGCAGTCAACTCATTCTTCCACAAATCAGGGCAGTTCATGACGGTGAAGGCTGTTTGAAGCATGTGCTAGGAAAGTTTGCTTAGGAGTACAATTGTCTGGGAGAGTAGTAGAGTTCAGAGGCATGTACTTTCTGCAGTAGGTTTTCCACCTCTGACATTGGGCAGTCATACAGATTTTATATTTACTTTGGAGCAGTAACACTTGAAATGGAGTAAGTACCATGGGAATGCAGATGCAGAGCCTGAGATTCTGCTTTTTTTCCCCTTTTTTTATTTTAAAAAATGTACATGAAAAGTACTATTTTCAGCAATTCCTTTTCATTTATAGCAATTCTTCACCAGGATAATAAATACGAAATTATTTACTTTGGAGGATTGAGAGGATTACTTAGTTAATGTTTAAAAAGCACTTTGAAGATAAAAAGCACTATTGAGCTGCTTAAGACTTACTGAATAGTTAATTATCTAAAGGTCCCATTCTCCCCCCTACAGGTTATTTCTACATAGGGGAGAGTAAACTCTGAGCTTCATAGCATGACTTTCAAAGTCAGGCTTTTTAATCTTATTGGTTTCAAAATTTGCTTTTTTTTTCAGTGGCCTGAATCTGATTCCTTTGAAGTCAATGGCAAAAGTCCGACACTGAAAAAAGTCCACTAGAGAATAATGTAGCTGTTCAGAATAAACAAGTTGAAGCAATGGTTAGAGCCCCTATCCATATTATTTACATTTTGTCTTAGTGCATGTATATGTGTATGTAGAGATACATATACACACTCACGTGTGCACAGGTAGGTATATGGACACACCGTGGATTGTGGACAAGTGAGATGCATTTTTTAATTTGGGACTTTACGCATGTGGGACTACTTTCTTCATGAAGAGAAGGTTTCAGAGGGACACACGGACCTTGCTGTAAACTTCCATGGGCAAAATGGATCTCATTGCAAGATATGAACACAATAGATCTATTCTTTTGTCACAGGGGTAGGAAAATATTAAGAAGTGTCCACCAGGTGCCTGTTCTCTGGATCCCTCACAGCTGACACAGATACCTCATACAAAGAAATGAAGGAAAGAGTTTTTGAATTCAACATTTGGAGTCAGCCCTTGCCTGTGACAGACTCATTGAAGGTAATTACTAGTTACTCTTCCTTCAGTATTTTAGCTGTTAAAACTACCATAAACAATCAGTGTAAGGTAAATGTTACTCTCTGCTGAGGACAGGAATCTCCCTTTGAACTAGTTTGGAAAAAACTGTTGCACACATATCAGATCTTGACTGTAGAAGACATCAGTCCCCCAAACACCAATGCATGCATTTAATTTTGCAAATATTAAATATCTCTTGATTCTGATATGACTGATTAGGACTTAGATGTTAAGTATTTCTTAATACTTGCATAATTACAGCTTAAATGTATCAATATATGGCATTTGAGAAAAAGTCGCGAGAGTTATATATTTAACTGAAGTTCATAATTGATTCCTCCCTAAGACAAAGAACAGTATGTCAACCTGAACTCATTTAAATTTGACCTTTTAATGTGCTACAGCAGCACACTATCTTATGATTTTAGCTGTGTTGGCTCTTAAATCAGGGTCTAGATGTAAAAGGTCATACTGAATTCTTGAGCTGAATTTTTAACAAGGACAACTCTTAAGTTTTTTGTGATTAATACCAAGAACATGTAGGGATCATTAGAGGAAAGAGTAAAAGAGTGAGAAGAGATTTGACTAACAATTTGCTTTCTGTATACCCTATTTTGTTTGCAGACATACACTAATCGGATGACATGAGGCACAGCTAAAGAAGTTACGGTTAAAACACAATGCTATGAAATAAAAAATGAGTTTATCTTTATAACAAGAAACTAAATCTTCAGTTAAAAAAAGAATGTTTGACCCACCTGTGTCAATCATTTCCAAAGTGCAGAGATAGTTATAAGTTTATGACTTTCTGCTTCTAAAATATTCCCCTCCCCCAGGATCTCATGAAATATGTGTTTGTTTACAGGAAATTGTGGAAACAGTGAGTCATCTTTTCAATAATTAACACAGGATAATTTCTTGAAAAACAAGATCAGCAGGGGTTTTTTATCCCGATTACAAAGAATTTTGGTTAGCTACTTTTGGATATGCTCAAAACAAGGAGAATTTTCAAAGTAGTGTCTAAATGACATTTGCTCTTTGGCAATACACTTTTACCACTAGTTGCTCCAGTTCTCTAAACTGTAGCTGTGTATCTGTCACTAGAATCCTTTAAAACTTAATTTTCTGACTGTTGTTCTGTTTTCCAAATACTTTTGTCTGTAAATGTCACAAGATGCTCCCAGCATGTGGAAATGGCTTAGGTTTCTCCAGTTCAGTAGGGTATGGTGTTTTTCATAAATATGATTGGAGCGATTGAAGGCAAGTGTTGGTCAATGGCTTCTAAAAAGTGATCGAAACCTAAATTGTTCATTCTATCCTCAAACACTGCAAAAATGAATGGAATGACGTCACACTGAACATTATGACTTTGCTAAGTTCAATGTAAGTAGAGCAATAAATAGGCTGTGTCAGAAAAATTTCACACAGATATGCACTGCTAACCAACCCTAATTACCAGTTCAGTGAGTCAGCACTGTGAAGTCCAGGGGTATGTGACACTCCCTCTCACCAGTCTCTGTGTCAAGCCCTTGGACAGAGGCTCAGCACCAATTCATAAGCAGTTCCACCTCAGGCACTCTGCTTCTACACTTGGCTGTCCACATAGCAACATTCTCCCCAACCCCAACCTCTGGTACCAAGTGTCTTTATAGCCAAATATTGATGCAATCAGCTCACAGCACCCCCTCCCAGCAGTTTCGGGTACCATTCCCTGTCAGTTTTGATCCATGGTCCACACCAAGGCTCAGATCCTCTTTGTGTGTCAGATGTGACTCATTATTCTCAGGCCTTGTTTGCAGTGTCCTCTTGGCCATGGTTCCTTATAATGAGTCACTCAGTCCTTGGTTAAGGCAAAGTCGTGATGTTGCCATGTGAAATGAAGGACATTGTCTATAGCCCTCCATTCAAAGTAAGCCTTTATTCCTGTCAGATGGTAGTTTGTGAAACTCTGGGATGGTTTTCTACTTCATGTTTCTGCATACTAAATGTATGAGCTGCCTGTGGATGGTCTAGTTCATGATGTAAATTACAAGACCTATTTGGGTTCCTCCAGTTCACATCTGAAACCACAGCTCCAGGGGGAACAGGAATAACGTATGAGCAATATAGAGAGGATGTAATTTTTCCTTGGCTGCATCTCCTGTTGCAGGAACTGCAAGAAAGGGCATAGAGTCACCACAACACATAAAATATAACTCCAGGATATTGTTATAATGATGTAGAAATATAATGAACTCTTTCAAGTATTTCTTATAGACAGCCCTGTGGAACCTAGCGTTATTTTCATAATGAAGAAAATTCAGGAGCTTTATCGCTAAAAAATAGAGCAAGTTCTTGCAAACAGGACATGATGTCCAGCATAATGAGTATGCTAAATGAATAGCCACAGGGTACAAAAATTGTTCTACAACTCCTCTCCATTAATCTTTTAAGAGAATGAGAATCTGCTACAACATTGGAATTTTGTTTTGGTACTTTCTAATTTAAAGCTTATTGTAGTCTTCATTTCATTTGGAGCCTGCAAATAGTAGCTAATAAAATTTGACCTCACAGAGAGTAAAATAAATAGTATCAGTGCTCATCAATTAAAAAAGCAAAAACTATCAGCACACATTTTAAATGTATGTAAAGAATACATTTCTGAACTGCAGAAGTATTTTAAATTCATGCAGTGACCTTTATGACCTTTTTATCAATATACCCCATATGAATAATGCAGCCACCCCAAACCCATGCCATTAGAAATTGTAATAGTTGTCTGACATGCACAAGCAATGTTACACCAGGGATCTATTTGGCCCAGAGCATTCCATTAAAACACAAAGTGAGTTTCAAATGTATATGTTAAAATGAAACATCAGCTATAATGCAAAAGGAAGCAGAAGAGAGTGGGCTTTAGGTATTAGTGTGCATTTTCTTTTAGAGAAAACTTTGCCACACTTGTACTATTCCTAATGTCATTCCATATTTGAAGTATAATCAATCCACATTTTATTTTGCTTTTAAAATTCTCCTATGAAAGGTATGTGGCAATCAATGTGCTGTGCTCTAGAGAGATGGAGGTATTATTTGAATTGCTATTACTATTTAATATTTCGTTTTCAATAAATCCTTGATTATAGTCCATTGTATTAGCTACCGTACAAGTACTGAGGAAAATGTGGTCCCCATGCTAAAGTTCAGCATTTCTGTTTGAATTAAGAAGCTTTGGTAACCTTAGAAAAAGACAGGTAAAACACAATAGAGTGGACTGGTTATTATTTGTTCCTCATATATTGTTCTGAACCTTCAGAGATTGATCAGTCCACCATCTTTGCATTCTTGTATCAGTTCATATAACAGGATACTAAATCCTAGGATACCTAAGAAGTCATCCTGTTGGAATTAATGGGGTTTTTTTAAGTGATTCTAAAGACCTTTGACACTACGTAGTAGAGTTCTGGACATTACACAGCTTTGAAGGATTTTCTTCCTAACACTGCAGAGTTCAGCCCTTCCCTTCAGCAGTGAGGAATTCAGTCATGGTGAGAAGAAAACTACAAAAACTGTTGCTGGGTTTTCTGTCAAGCACACAATCTACCTCCATAGGCATCCTTGACAAGACAAGTGTATTCCAAAGTGTGTCAGAGGTAAAGCAACAGTGGATCAATGACAGGAGAAGGTAATTTAAGACTTTAAAAATCCTAAACACATTCTGGGTTGACCAAAGACTGCAGTTGAAACTTCTTTTAGTGTATTTATATAACTTGATTTGGGCTGCCAGTGAAGAAAGTGGTTTTCCCTGACACCAGATGTACATGAAAATGTTAATGCTTCTGTGAAAGTACTGGGAGGCAGACTTACTCCCAAAAGACAGCATATGTAGCCTTTGGATTCCTAAATCTATAAAGCCATTGTGGATACTGTATACACTGGTATTTCTGAATCTCAAGTATTATTGATAAATTTATTCCATAAAATGAATACCTACATTTATGCACTGCTCCCACTGTAAGGTGTTTATTAATGGAAGGAGGCAGCCAATGCTTCAAAACTTGCCAGCTTTAAGGACATTTGTGTTAGAGTTGATGTCATTGTACATGTCCTGTGATTACTTTTATGCAGCTTCACAGTTTTATGTTAAGACTGAGTTTTTAGTCCACTCATTCAGCATTGACTAAAACAAATTTAATTTTTCATTTTCTTGCTTCATTCTTAAAATTGGGACATAATAAACAGTTTCTTAATATTCTAAAAGAAAAAGGACAGAGTTTATGTAATGGAACAACACAAATTTTTAATATTTCAGATTAATGTGGTAATCATCAGCTTTCAGCCTGTAGTGAATTTCGTAAAAAAGAGGTAAACAGGAATTTGGAAGAGAAATACTGAGAGGTCTGTTTTAAACATTTTAACACTGTTGAATTTGAAAAGTTTATTAAAATGTCCATCATATATAATCACTGTATTTACAAGAACATTTCCCAATACATAAAAGGGCTATTCTTAGCAACAGCCAGCCTGTCATCCAGCCTCATTTTTCAGCATTCCTGCTTTTCTTGGAGGTCATTTTTAATGACTATGTACAGGTAGCTGAAAAATCAGGTGCATAAATTAACTACCAATTAAGGTAATACAAAAAAAAAAGAAAGAAAAATGTAATTACTAGTTTCTATATATAAGTCCACTCATTATCATGTGGGATGTGTGCATGTTTGTCTCGTGCATGTTTATCACATAGCAATTACTGAAGCACAAAAGAAAAGTGACGTTTTCATTGTGTTGCAGTCCTGAAACTGCATCTAACGTGAAGCAAAAGAACCTACTCTCAAATTTATATGTCAGAGCTTACTGTTGAAAGAATGTTATCACGATTTAATATAGCAAGTGCTTAATTATTTCTGTGTAACATTTCCCCACATTTAATATTACTGTCTGTCTGGAGTGGCTGTTGACCTAGTTTTCAATTAATTGCAATGAGAATAAAAAAATGCCTTTAAAGCAGTGAATTTTTTTTTCACTGGATTACCCATGACAATTGAAATGGTGAATTTATAATTGATAAACTTTATTGCCACCATCAATAGTGAACTGGCATTATTACACAGAATCTTACAAAATACTAATGGCATCAGAAATATACAGAATGTTGAGAATATTCTGTGATTCTGTGAACAACCAGTATGCTTCTCCAGTAGATTGCATTTTCATCTTTCTTTGAATATTTCAGGTACGTTTAATCTTTGTTTAAAATTTAACTGGTTGAGTAGAACAAAAAGAAGACAACATGGTAGTGACATCGTCCCTTTTATATAACAAGCTTCGGTTCAATTCTTCAGTTATCTTTTATTTTAACACATCTATTTTGATCTTATTTACCTTAACTCCCAGTGAAACCCAGGAGAATTTATACCCCTAAATTCCTCTGTAACTATGATGCCTAGAAATCAGAACCCTACTCAAAAATATTTAAGACCTAAAACTGAGGTTCTCTGCTGCCTGAGGGGATTCAAGTCCAGTATTCTCAGAGGCTGAGTTGGTCCTGCCTACATCCAGAGTCAAAATACCACTCACCCATATGTAGAATTTAGCTACCATCAGATGACATAATGATTTTAAAACTGTGTTTGTTTCATCAATTTTATTATGGTGGTTCAAGGATTTTAATGCTAATAAGACACACAGATTGCAAATAAAATCAAAAGATGGTAAATACTCCCAAGTACCTGTGACCTCTCTGTTGTGCATCCAAGCATAATTCTTTCTACTTTTTAAACTTTTTTTTTTACATTTTTACTTTTTTTTTCCAGAAACACCTTGCAAAGTAAACATTAAAAGAACAAATGGCTAGCAGTTAGTTGTTGCTGATATATCAGAATACAAGATGACTGCATATAATTTAAGGAACATGCAGACTGTAACTTACAGCATTAGAGACATTTACTGTATGCTTTTTATTCAGCATTGTAATAGCAGTGGACTGTATTCAGCACTTGCTGGTAAAATTAGCCTCAGCTAAATGTATGTTATTTGGCTCCCTCTATTTCATTATTCACCACCATTTTTGTTGATGTCTACACTATTAGCACTATTTGAATCACCTTAAAGTAATTTGATCAGCCAAGTTCTCCTGTCACTTAATCCTGGTCAATTTAGGCTGCCCTGGTATTAAGTGAATGCATAATGTAGCTCAATGGATGAAAATTAAAGGAGAGCATGTTATTATATGGATTTCACTCTTGTTATTTGGATTTCGAGTTGGTTGCCCTTTAGTAGGTTTTCCATCCTGCATAGCTCACTTTGGTGACAAGGAGTAACAATGGCCATTAGTAGCTGTTAGTATGATACAACTCACAGGTACCACCCTCTGCCAACTCTCAGACCAGTTATTATTCCCCATAAAACTACTTTTTACTATGCAAGAGAAGCTTGACAATATTGTCATGGTCAGCTGTGGACAGTCCTTTATCTGCAAATACGTAAGAAATACTCAGGATTTTTGTTTAAAAAAAAAATATATATATATATATACATATATTTCTTTTTATTCACAGTGTTTTCCATACTGCTGGATAAAAGAAGGGCTGAAGACAAAATATATGAGAAGGTCAAGAAAGATGCAACATGAACTGGAATTCTGTACAGACTGGTAAAATTATAAGATCTCATATGATTAAACTTGTATGTCAGACTTTATTCACTAATGTGAGAGGTTTTCTGTGATTTATTTTTTTTTCTGTTTCAAACCTCTCAGTCAGCTTTTGGCATTCATTGCACTTTTGGGATCATGTATCAGGACCCCAGATATTAAAGTATTTTTGTGGGGTCTGCCAGCATCTTTAAGAATACACTTCTGATAGTTTTTTGTAAACAGGAGAGAAAAATGTCTGTCTAATTTATTTTCACATCAGTCTTTTTGCACAGGTAATCCTCTCTGCTTAAGGTTTTTGTGATTTTTTTTTTAGTAGTAATCTTAGCCTTTCTGACCTCTCTGCTTCATATAAATACAAGGGCAAGACCTATGTTTATTTTCATGACAGGAAGTACAGAATTCTCTTCACTTAAGAATGATGATTTTTACTTCTATGCCTTTACAGGCATTAGTAAAGAAAATAATGTTTAGAAGGAGAAAAAAAGAATGAGGAAGATCTGTATTTTGCTACTAATTCTTTAGCTCCCGATGGTAGAATACTGCAAATCATGCTAGCTCAGATGACAAATCTCAAAAGGAAGCATTTCCTTACCAGTTATGCCTTTTTATAATGCCACAGAGACAGATGTGATGCATACCAACAACAGGGGTACAGGGCACAGAAGCTGGAGTCACGAGTAGATATTGTCTGTAGTTTCCTCAGGTATCCTCACAGTTTACTGGGAAGTCATTATGCAGCTGGAAGCAGAAAGGCCCTTGCTTCTCCCCTGTGCCTTTTCTGTTTGACAGTTCCTGGAAGGGGAAATCTGGCCTCTCTGGATACCACATCTAGGATAAGGTTTATTACAGTTATCCATGAGCACTATCAAAATACAAGATGTCTGTAGGTTTTGAAAGGTGTATTGCATGTAGAAGCTGATTTGTATGTTATGCACATAAATTTAAAGATAAATGATGCTTCCCCAAGTGGAAAAGACTTTGGAAACTTCGGAGCTGCAGTTACTTGAGCTGCCATCCTTCACTCTGAAGGCAACTAAATGAAGTCACATGTCTAGCAATACAGATATACTGCTGAGCAGCAGCCAGAGTGAGAAGAGAGTTTGCTGACAAGAAATGAATAGCAAGAGAAGGTAAAAGTCCCAGGCAGCACTAATGGTCCTCAAATAATCTTGTGTGAAGCACTGTAAGGTAGAATTTTGAGGTTTGCAGTTTTTTAGCTGTACAATATGAGAAAACTTAAGACCATTTTGTGGAAAGTAATAGAGGTGTTCCGTAAGTGATATTTTAAAAAATTATAACGTTGGATTCTTCTTACACAAAATGCTTCAAATTTTATACCCACACTTTTGCATTTTATATTTTGAAATTTCAGTTCAACAAAATCAAGTAATATCAAAACAGCCGAGTATTTTAAACATTATGTATATCAAAATCAAAAGGCATTTTTGTCTCTGAAAAGAGCACACTTGAGGAAGGACAAAAATGCAAATATTTTCATCAGTTTTTCCCAGAATTGATAGAAAATGTTTTTTTTATGTCTGCATAGTCACAGTCTTATTCCAGTCTTAATGTGCTTATGTGAGCAGATCAGCTTTGGAGGTTATAATGTTATCACAATGTATGTATATCTATATATCTATATCTGTATCTATATATATATATATTTATACACACACACAGAATACTTCAGAACCAATATATATTACTGCCATGACTTTATCATTAGCTACCTTTTCTGCTCTTTCCACCATACACAGATTTTTATCTGAAGATATTTTATTCTCTTTTAGTTCATTGGTAGAAGCACTGAGTAGCTTTAGGATTTATACTGACATCAAGACTGCCATCAGAAAGGTTTTTTTCTAGTCCTTCAATTAGTAAGTTTTTTTTCTATTTAGCATAAGTGCATCTGTTCAGTTTTTATCAAATTCTGTTGAAGAATGAAATCAGTTTGACAAGACAGAATATATTGTACATTTTCTACCTCATCTCTAACAATTCCAGAATTTTCATCTGAAAACATAACAATTTTCCCCTCCTAGTAAGATATAATATATAATGAAATACAATTAAAATATCGTCCCTATTTTCCTTTATTCAGCCATACATTTTCCTAATGTCTTATCAGTAAACTCCAAGTTGGTTTCTACTGCTAGTGAACGTTTTCTTTTCCTATTTCTGATATATTGACTTGTATTAAAAATTGTTGCCTTCAGCTACCATGAACTTTCATCAAAACTGAAGCCATAGTTAAAAAACTATTTTTGTGTTTTACACATTATTTTGGGCTTCCACTATCTTATGTTACAGATCTTGCAATTGAATAAATTTTTATTGACTTTCACTGTGTATTCACTTCATGAATAATTTCCAGCGTGTTAGGAAAGTTGCCACCAAGGATGTAAAAGCATGGACTAGACAGCCTTTTCCCACATCAACCCTGCCCAACACAGCATGGTTTCCCTGTCACATGTCAGGGGAGAAGCTGCATTCTGTTCTTTGTCTTGTTTTTAACAAAACCAGGTGATGATAATTATTCCCCAGGCAACCACTTGATTATTTATCTGGAGAGTAATCCATTTTAATCCATGACTTTGAGGGCCAAAATTGTTGTTATGTGTTGCGTAAAGTTTTGTGGGTTTTTGTTTGTTTCAGGTGTTTGTTGTTGCTTGGTTTTATTTTTTTATTCAGTAAATATTTCTTTATCACCACATAGACAAAACTTCAAATGTATAGCTCCTATGTTATGTAAAAATAGCTTTCCCTCTTTATTGGAACACGTTATTAACATTCATTTTGAAAGAAACTGGTCTGACTTTCTGAACTGATAGTCGGTAACAGATTCCTACTTTGGCATTGTTAACATTTTTATCTAGATGCATTTAAAGCCTACACTCCTGATTTATCAGGAGTTCTACGAGAGAGATGTAGAATGCTGAATACGTACATCATCTTTTATGTGGTCTATCTTTTTTCAATATGCAATAACCAGCTATATTAGCATTCAAGTCATGAATCATCACATCAAGTCTCAGGAATGCCCGTTATGTTCAATTTCTTTTCCACAATGAGAACTTCTCATTCCTTTTATTATGGAGTTATTATGGACTCTCTCAGGATTTTTACACAAGCGACTGAAAAATGTCATCTTTTACTTTGTGGGTTTTGGTTTTTTTTCCATATCAGTTCAGTTTATTCATGAGGGTGCAGATTTAAATCTAGTACAGTGATAACCAAGCTAGCTGTAAACGAGCTATCTTGGGTGTCAACAGCTGTCAGGTTGCTACAGCATAAAATTCAGCTTGGGCTAATATACTCAGATATTATCTGAGCTCACCTGAAATTGGGTTTGTATTCTGTTTGCCTCCTTACTTCACAACATTGCTTATTCAGTTCCATCTCATCTGGTTGAATCATCTCACAAGAATGTGACCCACAAACTTAATGTTTCTGCTTCACACCAGTTTCCCAATTAACAGTAAAATTTCCATACTTTCATGGCTAGAAAATCTTTCCCATTGTGGAACACATATCCTCTCCCCTTCATGATGTAGTTTTCAAATGCATTTCAATTACTTATAGTTCAGATCAGTTCAGAAACCTCTGAAGATGGAGATTCCCAGCACTGATAGGTCACTAAAACAGTGAAAGAGACCAGGGCTTACGAAACAAGGCACCGATGCATGGATGTGCAGTGATATTTGGGAATCATGCACTAACCTTTTAAAAAATGTAAACAGGGTTCAAAACAAAACAAGCAAAAAATCTAAAGTCTCTCCCTCTTAGACCTTCTCTTGAAATGTATCACAATTCTTCCTGTTACAACATTCACTTCCAAAGCTCTCTAACTGCTTCACTCTCATTTTAAACAAGAGTGCCAGGTAGTATTTGCCCTGAGGTCAAACATACCTTCTATGTCTTGTCACTTCTTTGGTTTTAATGTGCCTTTTAAGAGAACGATACCTTTTCCAAAGCAGCAGCAAAGATGTTAATGCATTTTTCAAAGCTCCTCAATTCTTGTAATTTACCCTTTGCTTTTCACTATCTTTATGGGTAGACTGATGATCAATGTGCCCATCTCATGGTAATCCTGTTCACTGTTTGTTCACATCTCATTAGTAGGGTAGGAAAGGCAGTGAATTTGTTTTCTCAGTGTAGTTGAAATAATTATCAACCTACTCTGCTGCCAAAAATAAGTGAAGCAATTCAGAATCAATTATGTTGCAGAAGACCTCTGAGATCATCAAGTCAGACCTATGACTGAATGCCACCTTGTCAATTGGACCATGCCACAGTGAGACATGTCCAGGCTCAAACAGCTCCAGGGGCAGTGACTCCACACCTCCCTGGCTGTCCATTCCAATGTTTAATCATCCTTTCTGTGATGAAATTCCTCCTAATGTCCAACCTAAACCTCCCGTGGCGCAGCTTGAGGCCACTTTCTCTCATCCTGTCATTAGTTGCCTGGGAGAAGAGGCCAACCCTCCAAAAAGAACTCTCATATTCTGACAGTAACCATAAAAAATCATGTTTGATATGTTCTGTTTACTTTCTGTTGTTCAATTAAGACCATACAGGAGAGCAAATGGAAACTGATTTCAAACAGCACTTGATATTCCTCACTCATAACTATTCCATTGTTCTGCAAACTTCAGTATCTTCCTATCAATCCTCCAGCCCTACACAGCAAGTTTTACAGTGTATCCTCAGGTACAGTTGAGAGTCTCAGCTGCAACTGCTCTGGTGTTTTCTGCAGTGTCCAATTTTAAGGTAGTCTGTGTTTGCTATCATATTTTCAGCCAGTGCCATTGAGTTTTTCTCTTCCCTAGGTGTCTGATCCAAAGCCCATTGGAGTCAGTGGAAGGGCTGTAATCATCTTTGGTGGGCTTTCATTGTCCATAGCCAGTCTCACCTGTCACTATGGGCCTTTCACCAAGTTATTCTAATACAAAGAAATACCTTGGAAACAAAACAGAGCAATGTCTGTGGTCAAATCCTACAAAAGCTGATTTGACCAGTACTGCGTATTCTCAATCAAAAAACTATTTTCACTCTGAAATCTACCAGTTTACCAGACAAGCAAATGAAGACAGTGAATTAACTTCTTATTTGTACAACAGTTTATGCTAATTTAAATCCACTTTATTGGTGCCCCTTGCTCAAGTTCGGGGAAGAAATAAAGAATTTTGAAGGATAATGATTAGTTTCTTATAGTATCTGTTTCTTTTTAGAGTTCTAATAAGCCAAAGGAAAAGATGTTATTGAAATAAAGCTCAATCAGAAGAAAGTATTGGATTGCCTTGCCCTGTCTAGGTAGACAAAGGGCCCTGGAGATCTTGCAAGACCAAGTTCACAAAGGTGAGTTTAGTTCTGTGGGGTTTTTCTCTGGACTAAACTTGATTGGCTGTTGGGGCAATATGTTTTTGTATGTCAAAACATTTAGAACTTTTTTGAAATACTTGGGAATGCATGATTTTTAACTACTATTGTTTTTTATGACCCTAAAAGGTCACATCTATTTTGCAGTCAGAGCAACTCTGCAGGGAATCTTATCTCTGACATATGCCAAATTTTGCAGAATCTCAGCCATCTAATTGCACATCATGTACAGTGACTTTTAAGGAGTGTTTTTAGAGCCTCAAGACTGCTATTAACCTTTAAAAAGTGCTCAATCCATTTGTTGTGTCACTGCCTATCACCTGTTTAATTTTGGTCTTGTATGATTGTTAAGTTAGAAAATACATATAAAAAAAGAAAAAACCAACCAACAACAAAGCCCCAAACAAGCAAAAAAACCACCAACACAACCCCCCAGCCTGACTAATTCCTTTGTGTGCAAAGAAAAATTTGCACCACCCATATTCAAGTGAAAGGATCTCCTCTCTAAACAATCATGTTTTTATGGCTCATACAAGGCATATCTCTAGCTTAATTGCAATGCCATCTTTTATGTGAATTTCAAAGATATTAGCCCCTTCATGTAGTATTTCTTTAGAAACCTCTTGCATGGCCTCTTCAAGTGCTGCACATTAACTTGTAAGACCAAATTTTATCTGAAGATTCAAGCTATCATACTGATTTTGTCTCTGTGTATCACGTGCTGAAATATACATTTAGTTCTGAAGGAATCTTCACTGGGATTAAAAGGAGTACACAGTAGATACTGAAATTCAATGGCAACTGAATTCTTCATTCACAGAGTTATATGTAAAGGTCTCTGCCAGTATCTTTTCTGTGCTTTTGATAAATTTAGGAATTAAAGTTCAACATGTGACAAGGTCTTTATTACTGCAATTTATACTTTTAAGAAAATTAAATGTGCATATATATTTTATTTGTATAAAATATTAACAAAGAGTTGATAAACTACCACATTTTCCAACTAGTTTGAAGTGGCTTCCTTTTTGCCCAGTTTCTGCAGAACTGAAATTACTGTAGATTTCAAATATTGAATCATTCCTCTTTATACTAGAGGTATAGAGACAGATTCCTTAACCTAAAACTTGCCTATCAAAGATTATGGACTCTTCCAAATTCATGAAATCAAGCAAAGTTTACATGGAATGTGATTGCAAAAGCTGATCCCAGACACAATATGAAGACTTTGTATTTAAAACAAAGGAAAAATGGACGTATCATTTGAGTTACTTGCACCCCAAACAACCGAACAGAAATATCTGCCAGAATTAGCATCTAAGAATCTTGCAGGCTCAAGTAAGAATGTTTTATCCAAATTAACGCTTCCTTAGCTTTGTGCATGACAATCAATCAAACCAGATTTTTTTTTTTCCCATCGTGGATAGACAGATTTTTTTTTTTATTGTGAATTTAACAGGAATAGAAATATTTCAAGTGTTTGCAATTTTCTTTTGTTATTATTAATCCCTAAATACTTGCCCTTCATAAAATGAAGCAGAATAACTTAAAGGTTTCCTGTGCTAATATTTGTTTTGATAAAAGTGCAATTTGGAAAAAAAACCTGTATGTAATTCATTGTGGGACTCAATGTGGTCATGTAAATATATTGACTATAAACTAACAGACTATAATGCTTTTCCTGACAGCTTCAGTGACTGAGACACTGAGGAAAAAATGTTACCCATTCTTTTTCCTAGAAAATGTTATGTAATTCACTAGGATCAATTAGGACAAACTTTAATTTGAAATGTATGAAAACTCTCCATTACAGACACCAGTTCATATAGTCAGTTCTTCCTAACAGCATTTAGGATTTCCCAGTGGTATCTGATTGGTAAAATGTCCATCTATGTACAGCATTTTTAGTTTTGCAGAAGCAGAGCATTTTCCGTGTTGCTTCCTGCAGACATGAACTCTACAGCGTTCATAGGCAGGAAAATGTACTGTGCAGAAATGTGAAGATGAGGAATGTTTTTTATGTGCTGTTCATGCTTGGTTTAAGATTAATTTATTCAGACTGAAATGCATTTCAGTTCATGATTTCATTTTGGAGTGATGAAAAAGAAAGGTCTTTCCTTTTTAAAGCCGCCCCCTCCCCACCCCCCCAAAGGAATAACTGCAAGGGCAAAGGGTGACATGATATGGTTAATAAATATCCCTGTGTGTCTGACTACTGAACATCTTCAAAGGCAGACAGAAAAATCCACATTAAAGATCAAGTCTACCTAGATTCTCCCAGTTGCTGTATTTGGTAGCGAGGTCTGAAGTTCTAATCCATCCTGAGAACAACTGAAGTCTCTTCCTTCCACTTCCAATGAAACAGTAATGGAAAATTCTTTCTTTAAGCTCACCCTGCTGCCTAAGAGCTGGCACGTTTTTCACCGTCTGTCGGTAGCACTGCAGTGATGTGTCTGCATCACAAACACCGAGTCGTTCTTTCTCTTAAGAGTGGTAAGGAGCACTTTTACCTCTCTAGCAGGAGCACTACCTGACCCACAGTAAGAGAAACTGTACAAAGATTCTTTCACTACAGGAATATCTAGGGTTGTGAAAGTAACTATGAAAACCATAATTGTCCTGTACAGTCTGATTCTGTGATGTAACTCTTGCAGCTACTCCTGAATTAAATGTAAAACCTACCCCAAGTATGTTTTGTTGAAGTAGCATTTGACATTTAAATAGCCAAGATAAGTGTCCACAGGTGTTTCTGTTCCAGATGTTTTTTATTTTAGGACTGATTTTTCCTTCAAAGTAGTTTAATTGTTAAAAACACCTTTAATTCCCATATTAAAATTTTATCCCTCTTCAGAAAAGTTGGAATGACTCTACAGCTTCTATGCTTCAGGGGCACCTCTCTTTATATTTTATTGTTTTCATTTTTTATTCACACAAATATAAGCCTATAGTATTTCAGATATATGTAGTTCTGGAAAAAAAATGATTGAAAAAATTAATAGCTGTTTATTGGCTTGCTGTTTCTTAAGGAAAATAATACCACACGTTTACATTGCAGGAGTTAATAAATTATGGCAAATTCCTCAAGGCATTATCAAACTGTGTGAATTTGTGTATCTGATCAAATATTTATTAGTTGCAGTCTCTTCCTAGACTGATTTTTCTTTTCATTTATTGCTCTCGGCCTTACTGCAGAACTCTTAGGTGATACTCATGGGCATATGCCCCCAAAAGAAAGGCAATCATTATGAAATACCCAACTTCAAAACAACAGACTGTGTGAATTTTAATTTTTGTGGGGAATTTTTTTTAAGTAAACAGACACACTAATTATCTTTTATAACTCATTTACTTGACCTATATTAAAATTAAACAGAAACAAAATTTCATCATCTAGGCTGCTAAAGATTTTAATTTTGATTGAGTGATCAAAACTCCTAAGATTTTATACTTATATTCTTACTTTTTATACTTCTATTTAAGCTCTTCTTATTGTGGTATAATTCTACAGAGAGTGATCTGATTCTTCATTCATTGTTTACACTCTCGGTAGAGGTCTGCTCTCTATTGTTCTCCTTTTCCATAATCATGTTAGGTGTGCAATGGGTTCATTGCACTCAACTGGTCTGAAACTTTGGAACCTGTAAATGTAATAACTCACAGTTGAATAAAAATCAAATATCAATGAAAAAAAAAAAGAAATGTGTGCAAGTTTCCCCACCACTCTCAGTTTCAACACTGAGCTGCTCCTTCAACAATGTTCATTTCAAGAAGGTTTTTTTTCTTTGTCATATTGGATAGCTTCAAAGGAGAGAGACTTCTCTTCTGGGCTGTGATCGATTATGCTTTGCAACAAGACTTTGCTTCTCTGAGCACCATACAGCAAGTTTTCAGGATCTCTTTTATAATTTGAACATCTATGTGACTATTTTAAAATCAATTGAAAGTAAAGAAAATACTGGTTTTGCTCAGGAAAATAACACGTCCTTAGTTTTCCTGCATTTCTGTAGAGGTATAAGAAGCTCTGGAGTAATCTGTTTTCAATACTTTCACCATAGGAAATGACATGTATATAGGGAAAATCAGAGCACTATCTTCTTATTCCATTCTCTTTAATGTTCCTCACAGACTCTCAACTTACCTCAAAGGATATAGGCCAAAAGAAGCCATGGAGACATTGTGTAAATAATACTCTTTATAATATCCCATGTTCTCTTAAATGGAGACATCTTCAGAACTAAATTAAACTGACATGCTGCTGCAGAATGCAAACAAATGCACACAGGCAAAATAATCCTGAGTTATGCTTACAAGAATTCACATTTCATAAAGGACAACAGGGAGAAAGTCTCGGGATAATGCAAAGACACAGACTTGTGAGATCTGTGTATTATTTAGATTCATACAAATAGATGAAGAGGTGTTTATGCTGAGCCCTAGGCAGCCTTGACAATTATGAACAAGCATAAGCATCATAAAGAATGAAGCACCCTGCAGCAGTCTCTGCCATCCACAGCACTGGATGTCAGACCTTTCAGCTCCAGGAAACGAAGAGAAACCTTGTCCCCTTCCAAAGAGGAGCTTTGGTGCTGGACCACACGATGCATATAATATTGGTTATTCCATTACTGAGAGTTTTGTCTATCTTTATAATAGATAGATAGATGAATGTACCTCTTGTGTGTATATATATAATCTTGTATGAAATGTGAGAAATAATGGTCTGCGTTTCCTTTGTTCAGTAGTAGTAAACAGGAAATGTCTAATAAATAATCACTGACTGATACCTTTTTATAGCTACATAAACAATGTCTGACCTGATATGCCAAGTTTTAATTCTTTTTTTCTTTGTATTATCAATCAAACATACATAGGGACAATTGATATAGCTAGAAGAAATTTACTATCAGTCCCAAGATTCCTAATGATACATCAAGCATAAAGAGCACTAGTCTACAATAACAAATCAGCTTGGAGAAATAAAAATTTTAAAATTTGAATTGTTAATAGAACAATAGTCATGTTTATGTTATTCCATTAGTTTGGCCCTGGATACTGGTATAAAGGGGGCGGTATCTAGGTAATAAAGTGGTACTATGTTTCAGATTCTGAATTTTTAATGTCTGCTAAACCATTGAAATCAGTGAAGCTTTTTCCCCAGAACTAGGCAAATATCTGAAGTGTTGGGGGTTTGGAAGTCAGTAAGGTGGAAGGAAGTAACTTCATTAGGAGTTTTATTAGAGAATGGTTCTCTTCCATTGCTTAGCAGCAGTTCAAAGTTACACAGAGGAAAATATTCTGTCATTCTGTCCTGGGGAGTGCTTCTGTATGCTGATCCTTTTCCCTTCTTTGCTCTTTCCTTCCAAGTTCTGAGAAAAGACACGAGGGAACCATGTGATGTTTAACGTGACTGCATGAGGTAAGAGAGATGTGACTTTCTGTCTATTTGATTCAGACAGGTTTGGATTTTCATGTGCATTTGGAGAAGGGTAACTGCTGCACACAACCTCAAAAAGTGTCTGTTGAGATGTTTACTCTTTTTTCATGTAAGTACATATCTGTGTTTGAAAACTACACAGAATGAGATTCAAGTTTTTGTAAATTATTATTGCCTGTTTAGTTAAAGCAGCCAAGTATAAATATTTTTAAGAAAATATTAGGATTTACGCATTTAGTGCATCTGTTTGTATTTCATGAAGTGTGCTATAATTTTGTAAACTAAGCCAAATTTAATTCCAACATCCTTAGTTTCTTTCTTTCTCCAGAGATGTCAATGTGCTTTGTTTTTCATACAGAGATGGACAGATCATAACTAAATCACTTCCTCCACCTGTTTACATATGATACCTGGTCTCTAGGCAGATCACTTAAGGATTTACAGGAAGCATTTCAAAGGTAGGAATTGCAATTAGGTATCTAACACAACTGAGAAAACCCCAAGAACTCTGCTACAGAAATGGATAGAACACTTGTTTTTCTGTAAGGAAAATGCAAATAAATTTATTTTGTTTGTATTTTCTAAAATGAGACCATGTTTCTAATAAATTCCATCCTGTAACTGCTGTAAAAACGGTTTCACACTGAAAATTTACTTTTATCTATACATCTGTAATTATAGAAGAAGCCTAAACAGGATAGGGGAAGAGTAGAATTTGTGATTGTAAATGCTTTTGTTAAAGGGGGGAATGCAGAGACGAGCACTCTTATCTCAACATTGTCTATTGTATTCATTTACAATCACAACAATTCATTCACGAATTAAATCTCATCTTGCAAATGCCGTTAATCTTTTTGAATTAAAACAATGATGATTGTTGTATGAGTGGTAAAAGAAATATGACAATTCATATAGAGCTGGGTTTAGATTTTTTATGAATATTATGTTTAATCTGAACTACTTTTTTTAATCACACTTGCACTTTCCTTGGGAAGTATTTCTGAGAGCAGAACAGTAATAAATCCCACTTTATTTGCTGGAACTGTGTCCTTTTCCTGTGAAAGGAGAAAAAAGATGTTGGAGGGAGATAACGGAGTTCACTTGGGCTTTCTTTCCTCACCACTTTTAACTGAATCAAAGGTGACGAAATAGGAAGTTGAGATGATGAAGACTCACTGTTCTGAAAGAGAGGGCTACAGGTAATATGAAAGTTACAGGACTGATCATGTGCATTTCTATCTCCCATTGAGGGAATCTCCTGAATTATCAATTTTCTCATCATTCCTGGAAGCATTCCTAGAAGAAGTAGGAAGAGAACAGGATTAATTCTGTACCTTTTATCACTGTTCTGGCAACAGAAAAGAAATGGGCAGCTGAACTAATTGGCCATATGCTTAGCTGACCAAAGCTTTGCCAAGAAATGTTGTAGATACAACTCCTCTGGCATTCCCAAATTTGTGGTGAGATTAGGAATAAATTTTGAAGAAACTTCCTGCTAGACGCTGGTGTAGTAGGAAATCAGAAGGATGGATGACTGATGTCTTTTCCTAATTCGGGTTTAGGGCAGACCTATGGCTCTTTCCCCAAATCCTTCTTGAGCTTCTGCGCCAGGTCCGTGGATTTTGGATAATGAGACTGGGCCAACAAATTACAGTCAAAGTAGCTGGGATAAATCAGTAACTTTTGTTTTCTGTAAAAGAACTGAACTTTATTCAAAAAATTGGCTACAGTTCTTAGAACAAGAGGCATAGAGAATTTTAAATAAGGATTGAGTTGTCAGGATATTACAAATCCTATAACACATATAACAATATAGCAGAAGTCACAATTAGAAGGATGTGCTGAAAGCTCAGGTGTAAGGTAATATACTAAACAGCTTTTGTTTTCCCATCGCTTTCTGCTCTAAAATGCCCTGTTGTGTTTTGGGTTTTTTTGTGGTGGTGGTGGGTTTTCCCTGGGAGTCTTGCTATTTCTATTCAATTGTATTTTCACTCTGTAAAGCAGCATCCCACATTGGGATTTCTGGTGGTCAGTTGAAAGCTTCCTTCTTGGAAATGTATAAGTGACCAAGTAATTTTGGATGAGTCTCACAGCACAGTGCAAGGCTCATTATATATCTGTGCTTGTTCTGAGCCAGTAATCAAGGGTGACAGAAGTCCCTTAAATATCATTTCTATTCCAGGAAGAAAGCAGCAGTATAATATACTGTCCTCAGCCTCAGCACACAATTGTGATTATGCTGTTCTTAAAACACAGGCTCCTGTTCTGTATGCTTAAGTATATTCTAAATGCAGTAACACAGTAGACTGGGCCTAAATCTCTATTGTCAGGCATACAGAGATGCCCTGTGAAATATTTAAACCTGTCTTTTGGTGATGTATTACACTGCATACAGAGGTAAATTATTCTTAAATCTTGCAGGAGAATATAGATTTGGTCCCAGTTTATTCTTTCGTGGTGAATTTTGTTTTCATAAAATCACTCTGGTGTATCTTAATTTGTAATATCACCAATACTGTGGCTTCAACTAGCATCAGAGTTCAGGCAATATAACCAAATTTGTGTCTTTGCTTGAAATAACAGCTAGAAAGCTAAAAGCTCAGTGTGAATGGAAATGTGAATTTCTGCAATTAGGAACACAAGCATAGTAACCTTGAATGAAGGTCATATCCTTACAAGGAGATTTATAATGAGGATGACAAGTACACATGCTGCTGAAACAGCCCTCTGAACTGTACTGCATAGAAGTTGTTGTAACGATTCATTGGGTTTGTGGGGTTTTTTAATTAATTCAGTGATGGGTGAAATCTCTCGTGTCTTGCTTTTATTGTCTCTTTGTGACATTTGCCATATAATTATCACCTTTTAATGTTTCACAGGATCTCCCAACTATTTTCGGTTCTTGGTAAAATTATTTTCACTGTTGGTCTATAGCATTATGATCGATTCTTTAAAATAATTAGCAGTATTGTAGCACAGACTCCTAATGCCCAAAACTCGGAGCTGTATTAGGTGAGCATTTCCCAGGTTTCCAGGAGAAAGACTTGTAAATTAAGGATTTATAACTGGATTGTATTGCAATCTCATTTTTCTCCCTTCATCAGATGGTTTGAAAACATAGTCATCTGAACATCAATGATTTCTTGTTATTCTCAAGCAAGAACCTTTGTTTATTTATATTTGAGGAATATTGATTAAATTACATTTCTGGTTAATTCTTAGTTGTAAAAATTATTAAAATGGAAAAATACTTGGATTACTCTCATTGCTTTCTAAAATGCTCAGTGTGTTAGTCATTATTACCTCATGCTTATGTTATTTCTCATTGTATCTTTTGAAATTAAATACTTCTGTCTACAAAAAGTAAATTCTGTTGCCTTATTGAGCTTAAATTACAGACTAGATATACATCCTTCAAAACTGTTCCCACGAGTTAGGTCAGATCAAGTCTGAAAAATGTTGAAAACATTTCTCAATCATTGTTCTAGTCGTATACGTTTTTATGCTACTGCATGAAGCAGTGCAGATTAAAACAGTTTATTTTGGTTTAATTTTATTTTACAATTAAGTATTTTTTACTTGAGGACAGACTACCACAAATGGAAAAAAAACAACGTACTTGATGAAATGTATGAGCTGTGCTAATTATTGTATAGTTTTCATAGTGCCTCATACATGAGCAAATATTGAAACCAGTATTTCAGATAGAAAAAGTTTAGTACAACAGGTTGATTTTTGTTTTGAAGCTATGGAAGAGTTAACAACTCTGAAAATAATTTTTAAAATTCATCCAACACAGAAGCTTAAAAGTATGATCCTCTCAGTGCAACTAAAACCACGACAAGAAAGGATGACAATTATATCAGGTCAGAACTTGCAAGTGCACAGCCCTAGCAGCTTTGAAAGGAACTTCTCAAAATTAAATTATTTCAACTTGTTCAGTTTACTGTGAAATAGCAAACACTATATAAAATCATCACTTCCCTGAAAGGGAAGCTCTGTATTGGATAATATTAGACACTTTATTAATTCAATTTATTACTTGAAAATGTTTACATTTTTATGTATCAGGTTTGAGTTCTCAAACCTACTTAAGCTACATATTTTCAAATGAGTTAAATTGTAATACTGCTGTAGTTCATTTTAGTGGGACAGAGACAGCCATGATATGATGCGTTTTCTCACAGCTAATAATTGTACATCTTTGCTATCAGTTTGGAATCAGATATTTCTAAGACTGAAGGAACGCCACCTGCCTGGTGCAAACCCCATGGAACATTTACACAAGGTGTAACTGGTGTCAGCATGTTTTTGGGGTTTGGGTTGTACCTTAAAGGGGAGGGGCTTTGTATTTCAGGCCAGAAGTGCAGAAGAAGCAGCAAATGGAGAGTGATACTCAGAAACAGTCTGGTAGCCTCTGACATTTCTAGCCTCAGTCAGTTCTGGCCAGTCTTTAGCTCGAGTTGGTCAACTGTAGCCCCAAAAGGAAGATCACAGCTGCTGCAGACCCAGGTTACCTGCGAGATTTCAGAGTCCACATGGTGGGGGAGATCTATGCAAACATGTCTGTAGCCATCAGGGCACTGCAGTAACACACAGCTTCCAGGAAAAGCAGACTGTTCAGGGCTATTTCAGACATCTTTACATGATTTTTCACTGTGTGATATAGACATCTTCATGTCTTTTTTTAAAACATGGGTTTAAGGTATTGCGTGATGAATGGGAATGGTAAAAGTGTTGTGATTTTACTACCTCTTACTCCGTTTGCTGGGGATAATTGGTGGCTCAGCTGAGATTCACCAATGAAGTCTGTGTTTTCCATGTCTTTCCTTTGCTTAAAGTTCTGCATTGAAACCGATGAGGGTCAGTCACACTGTTCCACTCACAAGTCCTGTATTACCTGTGAAAGGGTAATAACTTTCTTAGTTTCTTTCACCAAATGACTTGTGATTTTGTTATCAAACCAATAACTGGCAATGTCACATAAAGTTTTGAAAATATGGATGTAGGCTAATCACAAATACCCCTTTACTAATCGCATTTTTCTCCTTTCCCAACAAGGCCAAGCTCCTTTTGTGAATTTCTCTCGACTCTCATTTAAATAACTGCTTTATAACAATTTAATCTCCTTTTTTCAGCACTTTCTTTCATAATTCACTGTAATGATCTAGTTGCTATGGTAGTGGTAGTGTCCTAAATTTGCATCAGGTGAGTCCTTTCAGATCCTTCTCTGTGTTTACAGCTTCACTGCTACTAAATATTTGGGGAAGAATAGTCCAATCTAAATTTTTGAAAATGGTCCAAAGAAATTAGGAATTCTGAAGAGAACAGGGTGAGAAGTAGATGTCTAACATAAAGGCATATTAAGTAGCAAAAAGATTAATAACATTGGCAAAGTTTATTCAGCAGAAATAAGTCATACATTGTTGTGAAGGATTATGGATGTCTTTCGTACTTGGCAGAACTAATGGCTATGAGTCAGGCCTGGCTGTGAGGTTTTATGCATGTGCAAGTTTCTTTAAGAAAACCAATTGAGAATGGAAACTTCATTAAAATGACAGCTTTTTTTAATCAGTCCCCTTCACAGCTGTCTTATTCTAAAGGGTAAGAGAATGATAACTGACCTTCTGGATATAGAAATGACATTTAAAAATATTAAAAAGTACAGATTAATCCAGTTATAAAAGGAAAACACATTATACCATTTCTTTGTCTTTGGTATTACTGTTTTGCAGTGATAACCTGTCTCAGTTGAAATCTGTAGGAATTTACAATTGATTTTAACTCAGCAAAATGTGCCATCTCCTGACATGAGAAAAAGACTGACTGAAGAGCTTAAGGTGTCTGTTGTACAGTTTTATTTTTGGAAACTATGCAAATAGACTTCCTGATGTATTCTACCAACACTAACATATACGGGGCCTGATTTTTGTTGCTGCTGTAAGCAGCTTTCCCACACTCCATACAAGGATGTGTGCTTGGGAAGTGGGAGGCATAGATTTGAATTTGCAGAGGCTAAGGAGAGCAAACCACAGTTTTTATGCTTTTGAACAGATTAGCCTAATTTATGAGTTGTTTTGAAAAAGGCAGGTATCATCAGCCAGCTAATCTTCAGAAAAAGGGAGTCCCAACTAATTAAGTGCCTGTCTTCAGGTAATTATTCCAGTCTGCAGAGGATGCATGTGTGAAGGTCCTTAATATGCTACATTTGGTGGCATTTTTGGCTTGTTGCTACGCTCACAGTGGTTTAGTGGCAGGAACTTGGTATCTTCACCCCCATCCGCCCTGAACGTTTTTTTGTCTGCTATTCTCCTGAGGTTTTTGTCTGTCTTTATTTACTTCCGAGGGGAACCTGGGTGCCTAACTTCCCTGGATCATCTTGTGACCCCTTGGAACAACTTAGTAGAATCAGCGACCTAAGTTTTTGTTGCTGCATGAAGTCTGAATACTTTGCCCACTTCTTTTAATTCTAAGTTAATACACTTGATTTTCAGGAAATTGTTTTGTCACTGTCTATTGGTACATTTGTTGTTCCAAAAAAAATAAAATAAGGAAATAATTTTTATATACTAGCATTCTTGCAGGGGCTGGCAGTAAGATGAACTTGATAATCACAACTGATGTGGTAGTAACAGTTGTCCAAGGCTTGGTCTAAAATTAAAAGAATAAACTGGAATCAGTCCTTTGATTTGTGTCCCTGCTGTATTAACTGTGTTAGTGCTGCTTGTGAATTTGTAACAAAGACTGGGCCTGGTTGGAAAAATTCTAATGGAACGTTTCTATCAACAGTATTTGTTTGTCAGGAAAAAGTGGAAATGTAGGAATTGTGTTCAGTTTTTTAATGAAACCAGACAAGTTTCTGGTAAAATTCTGTGCAGTTTCCCAACAGTTCACCTGACCTCATCGTCTCCGTGGTAGCCCATGGGAAACTGCAGACCCAGGGACTGTGGGGGAGCCAGGGACTGTGGGTTATCTGAATTCCAGATAACAGACTATATTTAGTTTTCCAATCATAAAAACACAATTCCCATTTTATTTTCTTTTAAGTCCCCAGCATTTTTAAAGGGGAGTACTTTTTGAAACCTAAAATCTTTTTAAATGGATATATTCCAGATTCTGGAATATGAAATCTCTTTACCTAGAGGAGAATTGTGGAGTCTTTTCTTTTCTCTTTTCTTTTCTTTTCTTTTCTTTTCTTTTCTTTTCTTTTCTTTTCTTTTCTTTTCTTTTCTTTTCTTTTCTTTTCTTTTCTTTTCTTTTCTTTTCTTTTCTTTTCTTTTCTCCCCAAATTCTTGATGGTGGAGAAAAGGCTGTTGGGTTTTTTTACCCCTGTAATAGATAGGTTTTCATTTTTGACAGCGCACTGTGCTAGCCAAGTTATCTTATCAGAATTTTGTAACTACCTGCTTCATGCTGTCCTTGATAATTACAATCATCAGCATCCGTTTTGTGAGCTTGAAAATGTGCAGGGATTTTTGCTATATCTCCTCCCACCAATGGTGTCTAACAGTATCTTTAATAAGGCATTGAACAAAGAGTGTGGTAGCAGTCTCACTATACAGATACCTGTATTTTGTTAAAATATGCTTTAACAAAAATTGAAAAGAGCATTATCTTTTCCTCTCTTGCTTCTGTAATGTAGTCTTTTACTAAGCTGATTCTCAGGAAAAACAAATGACAAGGCCAAGAACTGCTCTTGCTTTACAGCTGCAGTATCAGCAAGAAGAAATTCCTGTGCTTTTTAGGAAGTGTCTCTTAATGACAAAAGCATCGATGAGTGGTATTGAGGGTTTCATTTCAGTAGTTGAATCATCTGATAAACCATGGAAACTTTTTTTTAAAGTATGAATATAAGTATAAGCAATTATGAGCAGTAGAAAACGGGTGGGCTTTGTCAGAATCTAAACCCACAAATCATTAAGTTTCAGTTCCATCAAGTTCAATTTATAACAAATTTTAAGGTGGTGAAAGTCAGTGTATGCAATATAAATTCCCCAAGTGTGATAACAGTGAGCTGGATATTTTAATTTCCTCATTTTTCCATCAAAACCACTGTACCAGTGCAGAATATAACACATTATTGATTTGACTTTCTCTGCTACCCATTCAGTAAGGAGCCAGCAGTTTGCTGCAATGACGGCAGGTCAGAGCACCATGTGTCCATTGTTTCTTTCACTGTCTCTCCTAAAAGAAGGCCTCCTTATATCTTCAGTAGCAGATTCACTCATTTTTGCTTAGCAAATACAGAGAGTTTAAACTATTCTAAGACTAGCATAATAGTTTTGGATTTCTAACACCTTCCCACTTCAAAATCTACCAGTTTATTACAATGAGCAATTACATAAAGGTTTCAGTGTCTTGGCTTGACCCATTTTTCAAACTAACAAAGCCTTGCTCCATACACATATTTTTCTATACATGTGTGTGTATGGATAACTTTTTTTTTGCATTTTGCATAAATAATTAATGCACAGTAATTCATGCCTTATAAACAAGCTATGGCAGCTGTAGTCATTGCAACAGAGATGACAGAGTTCTGTTGCTGCATTTGGCTTTTTGGTCTAAAGCCATTTAAAAATAGTCAATGGAATTTCATTTTTCACCCTGGTATTTAAACATGATAAATTTTCCCATTAAAGATCCCTGACACTCTCATGTGACAGTAGATGAAGCTGAGTGACATAAGCCTCTGCCCTCTTGTGGCAGATCAGGTTGATGAACTAAGCAGCGATTAGAGATATTTTCTTCAGCAGTCTCTTTTCAGCGGTGTCTCTATAAACAATAAAAAGTTTTAAGGGTTCAGCTCTGCAGACACAGAAATCTTCGCCTAATTCCTAATGGAATTAGGCCCATAGGGAGAAAATGACTGGCATTTCTGATTCATCTCTGCTATTCAAACTCTGCTTTAAAGACTGGTATTTTCAAATTTAAAAAAAAAAGGAGTCCCTGTGCCATGGTGATGGATAAAGTTCTGCCTGCAAAAGATGACTCATATTTTCTGCTGCTTACAGCAGACAAATCATCAAATATAGGATTAAGTTGTAACAGTTCAATCCTGTCTTCTAAAGATACCAGGAAGAGTTAAATGAAGGTATGTTTGATCAATGTGTACCTCAGTGTAAGTGTTAAAGAGAGAAAACTAGTGTGTGAATGTCCTCATATTAGAAAGAATAAAAGGAGTATAATTTGGACATTTGGGCAAGGAAGAAACTCTTTTCTCCTTTGTTGCCCTAGCAGCAAAGTACTTTTCAATACTGTTTTTCAAGGCACTTGCTGATTCAGCAAGTTCTCTTTCTTGTTTCGAGCTTCTGACATAGTTTGTGGGTGGATCACCGTAAGAAGAGGTACAATAATAGAAAAATGATAGTGGCACACCCGTGAACAGAAGTAGACAGTCATGAAGAATTTGTGAAGACAAGCTAAAAAGCTCTGGGTACATCAAAAGCTATAGGAGGTAAATGAGTGATTCTGGTTGAAATGTAAAAATACAGAAAAAGGGAGCTAAGGGAGACTGGAGGTCAGGTTTTGCTTGTCTGTGCAGAGATGCCCTTCCAATTCACTCTTGGAACAAGATCAGAAGGACAATCTTTACTCCAATTCAATAGAATAAAAGGCTGAGAAACTTTCTGAGCAGAGAGAAAGAAGAAATAATAAATTATCTGTAAAAAAAATCAAATCAAAACAACCCCCCTCCAAACAAACAACAACAAAATCCACAAATGCAAAAAACCAAGCCTAAACCAACCAACCAACCAACCAAACTACTCAAGGTTCAGCAAGTAGAAAAATAAGTTCAGGATAAGTATAATGCTGTAGTAATGTATTTATTTAGTAATGCATTTTATTTGATTTTTGTGACCTGAATTAGTCATACATCTGAAATACAAAAACTAGTTCTGTTTTAATCTGATGTTCAGCTCTTTAAGATCAGAAATCCCCTCTGTTTAATGAGTAAAATTGGACACTCACGTAGCAGTTGATTGTTTTGAGCTCGGTAGGTGCAGAGACCTCTCCCCCGCTGCTTTAGTGACCACCAAGTACTATGATGTGCTACATGACTCAATACCAGCAAATGTATCCACCATAAATAAAACCATACGGTATTCAGATACCAGATGGCTGAATAAAACTGTAAGTAAGGTAACACAAGAAAACAACTGAAAACCATAAGAATAAGAAGTAAAAACAGGAAAGTAAGAAATACCAGTTCTAAAAGTTTGTAAGATCACTTTAACAATGTAATGACATCTTTTTTTT
>VZRO01004822.1:21882-36771 GCA_013397915.1 Daphoenositta chrysoptera | reverse complement strand
TTTTTTTTTTTTTTTGTATTGCTGTGTCTACTAAATGTCCTAGCCAGTCAATACCAGGGAATATTCTAAGAATCAGTCAACAGAATGCTACTGATTTGGGGACATATGAGGAAAAACGAGAACAAAACGTAAAAGAGAGGACAATGGAGCTTTAGCCATGGGTTTTACAGAGTGTGCCATGTGTGTTTTGGCAGCTTTAGCATTTCTGTAGTTTTTAAAGAATGGCGCCCTTAATGCCTTCCTATCTGACCTTGCCACTCCGTATTGTAGATTTTTGTTGCGGCGTCTTTTTAAGCGTGGCACGGTGTAGCAAGCCCCAACCTTCCCAGAGAGCACGGCCCTGCAGCCCGGCGGCGATAAAGGAGGCGAGGGAGGGTCTTCACATGGGGTTCCACAGAAGAACTTTATTTTACATGGTGTGAAGGTTCCCAACGGTGAAGACAAAGACAAGGACACAGCAGGGTTGTGGGGTTTTGTATGGGGACGAGGAGGGCGGAGAGAGCCCGAGGGCCGATGGTCCCAGGGCACAGGGGCGGTGCATGGGCGGGGTTGGGGTACAGGGGCCAACAGGGAAACCCGAAGGAGTGGCCAGGAACGGGGAGCAATGGGAGAGCGGGGAAGGGAGAACAATCTGGAAGGGGAGGCATAGAGGGTAGAAAAGGGGAGGAGAGATACAAAACCAATAGCAGTAATGAAAGGTGCATACATAATGATAAGAAAGCAAAGGATCTTGGGAAGAGCCAATCCACTCACCCTAACTTCAAAGGTCTGCTGGCTGCTGCCTTTTAGGAGGAGATGGATGCTTTTATTCTCTGGCCTTACAGGCCACCACACAGGTCCCTGCAGATTCTAAGACATCTTGACACCAAAATTATTCTCAAAAAAAGAAGGAAACAAATAAAGAGATAAAGAGAGGAATATAGGAAAGAGAGGGTGAAAGAAAGACAAAAAGGAAGAAAAAGGAAGGAGGNGGATCTTGGGAAGAGCCAATCCACTCACCCTAATTAAAGGTCTGCTGGCTGCTGCCTTTTAGGGGGAGATGGAGGCCTTTGCTCTCTGGCCTTACAGGTCACCACACAGGTTCCTGCAGATTTTAAGACATCTTGACACCAAAATTATTCTCAAAAAAAGAAGGAAACAAATAAAGAGATAAAGAGAGGAATATAGGAAAGAGAGGGTGAAAGAAAGACAAAAAGGAAGAAAAAGGAAGGAGGAGAAAGGAAGGAAGGAAGAAAAAGAAGAAGGAAAGACAAAGAGTGTGTGTACAAGGACTGAAAACAGGCAGAGCCCTAGCTAGCAGAAGAAAACAAGGGCTATGAGTGGGTGTTGGGATTGGGAGGGCCATGCACAGACAGGATGGGTAGGAAAGCAGTGGAGAGAGGTGAATAGGAGAACAGAGGAAAGCCAGGCATTACTGGTGTTTGCAGTAAACTTGCTTACAAAAAGTATTTGGGTTCCTGCTGGCTTACACATTTAATTGAAAACTTAAAAAACCCCCACTGTGGATTAGCATCCATGTAGCTGTGAGCATATTTCTTATTAAATCCCACTTCTTCATGTCCTTTGTGTACTGCTACCATGAGCAGACAGCCTACCATTTTTCAAACATCTGTTTTGAAAGACTTGTGAATATTTGCTTACAGTAGCATATATTTAACATTTAAGCACTTTCAGCAACTCTTTGAAACAATTAGCTCATAATGAGCAGCTTCCATGCTAGCAACCTATGCTAAAATGCTTATTAAAAACTTTAAAATGTTAAGACTGACTTTAACAAAAAGAGGCCACACAATCATCAGCTGTCTTGGGAATCTTTTTGAGGTGTTGTTTCTACAAAGCAGAAAATAATTGCTGCAAAAGTTCTATTTTACTCTAAGCTTTTGTGCCAGGACAGTATCTGGAGGTACCTCAAAACCTGCTGAAGTGGAATGGTTTGTGACAGATTCCTGAAACATCATATGAACAGAGTTTTGACATGGTATGTCATAAAGGGGATTTGGAATTTTCTTGGCCTTCCTCATGAACTTTTATCTCACTTTCTTCATCATCCTCAGGTCCAAGGTGCTACGCTGACAACCTTGCTGTAATAACTAGTTTTGACAAGATACTGAAGCCAGATGAAAAAGGGAAGGCAGAGAAGGTGTTTGCTGGCACCACCTGCTACAGAGAAGGCAGCTGACAATGAGGTCTTGCCACAGGGTTAGACCATCAAAAGAGGAACTTGTCTCCCAAACAGGGCTTTTTCCTGTGTTCCTTGGACACAGAATAGTGTTGCAGGTATTTGAGAACTTTTGACTTCTTAAAGCTGTGCTTGAAAAATCAGCAAGGTTTCTTTGTGGAGATCCTCCCAGAGATCCCAGGAGTCTTAAAAAAACCAACCAAACAAAAACACAACCAGAAAACCCAAACAACAGAAAAATACTTCAGCCCTGGAATTTGAATTCTTTAGTTAGCTGAACCACAGAAATATAAATAAATAAGTAAAAAATCTCTCCTTCTCCCCCCTAAAATTTAGGACTGTTTATTTTTGCTTTAAGATGTAAACCCTTCTCTTCTAAATGCACCTAATCTGTAGTTTGCAACTTCTAGAAACTTTGTAAAATAAAAAAATTCCTAAAAGAGATTTGCTAGTTTGTGTCAACTATTCTGTTAGAGGTTTTCTTTCACATCAAATATGCGTAAGGAGGAGTTATTTCAAGATTATGACAAATTTAAAAAGCAACAGTGCTATGAAAAATATATGGAATATGTATGTGTGTGGAACTTCAAGAGCATTAATTTGTTATTGATAGGCACCTTGGTCCAGAAGTAGCCTTGGTACTTTCATGTACAAGAAGCAATTTTTGTCATGAATTCAGTGGCCTTGTGTATTTAGCTTAGATGCTTTACTCCAGCATCCTCTGTCTTGGTTTCTTTTGTCTTATTATGTGAATTGCAGCCTCATACATCATATTCCATGCTATTGGCAGATACTGCACTTATGAAGAAGCGGTAAAAACTGAGAGAATTTTATTTATAGGATCTGGGGTGCAAATATTTGAAAGTACTTCCCTTTTTCCTTCATATTGAAACAGATTTGAAGTACTTTCTAAAATATGCATTGAGAATCACAGTGATAGAATGTTTTCGCATTTTCTAAATAGACAAAAGAGTTCTTCTAAATTGTTCAGATTCTATGAACTTAAATTAAAAACTAATTCATCTTCAGTACACCTTGTTTTCTGTGATTATCTCCATAATTACCATAATTGCCCATTGTATTCAATGCATCTTGGTAATAGTCTAACGGCTGTTATATTCCTGAAAATGTCGTATTACTAGTCATTGTCAACCTGGGGGCATATGTGCTTGGCATCATAAATTATATATCATCTCAAAGAGAAATAATCAGTTTATTCTTTGCTAACTTGGCTAATTTTGGGGTGGAGGAGGAATCTACTTTTAAAATTTTCTATTTTAAGTATCTGAGTATTGCTTTGGATAATGATTTTGCATATGTCATGAAATAAACTTCAGTGAATAACTTGAGCTAAATTACCCATGTTACAACTTGACCAAAACATCAGCTTCTCCAGCAAACAGAAAAATAAGGTACATAATAATAGTAATTTAAAAAAAAAAAAAACGTAATAAGAAAAATAAGCTTTGGTCATTCATATTCAGCAGAAGTTCTGAGGTTAGTTCTTCTTCCACTGTTAGGTGTATTAATGTGAGCCTTTAAAGGCAAATGTGATTTTTGCCTGTCCTTTCTCTGAAGCAACATGAGCCAAACATGAGCCATCCAGCAGCTGTAGAGCTTCAGTAACACAACACTAAGCATAGCTCCAACACCCTGCACCACAGCAGTCCACGGCCTCAGCTTGGAAGATGCTTTCCTCTATTCAGCTCAAAACATGGGAGACTGACACTGCATCTGTTGGTAAAATACAGTGTTGATATATCCTCTGTTAATATAATCTAATTTAGTGTGTCATTCAGTAGGCCTGGAATCAGTCTTTTAGTTAGTTCCAGTCAGAACATTTCTACTTCTTTTGTTGGAGATCTTTCATGTAGGGTCCTCTGCATATGTAGGACAACCTTGCATATCCAAAACTCTCAAGCATCCAGCACCCAGAGAAAAAAAAGAAATACAAACAAAAAAAAAATGAAAAGGAAATTAAAACTTTACTACTTATGTTTGTGGTTTTTGACTGTGCTTAATATAGTTGAAATACCTTAGTATAAGAATATTATACTTAGTTAATATATTTATTATGTACTTTTATTTAGTATAAGAATAATATTTTTAAGGGATGAGTACCTACAGTTACCACTTCAAATTCACCTGGGTTTTGAAGCACAAACAACTGAAAAATCGAGCCTCAGTTTTGCATAGGTTGGACATGTCAAAATTGAAGGCATATGTTTAAATCTTTGTAATTATCTCTACCTGTAAAGTTAATAAGCAATTAAGTCTGTCTGCAAAACAATTCAGAGGCAAAGAGATCCATTATTTTCTGTGTTAACCTGCATGGTAGCCTTTGCCTATGAAATATTATGTCTTGTTAGTGGAGGGTGTATTTGCTCCTATGCCTTTAGTTTTGTGTTCAGAACAGTATGTGGTACCTAAAAAACCTGGGAATGCAATTATTTTTTGTGGGTTTTGGGGTGCGGGGGGTGTCTAATTAAGCAGCTCTCCACTGCTACAGGCGAATGAACTATGAACTGTGAATGCTATGAACAAATGTCTGTGACATGAGTTATGCATCCCAAACTGAAGGCCAAGTTGCTCTGTAGAGGATTATGTTTATTATTTGAGAGTAGAATCAACAACAAAACAAAGAATTAACATCAGAAGAATACAGATACCATTATTTTGTCATTTCATGTGATTTCTTTTTCTTTGACAAGTATGATAAGTTGTTCTTTTAAGGTTAACCTGTTCTTTTAAGGACTGAAATCATCACTGAGTAGACTTCTTTGATGGTTTAGAGTTTGAGAAGTAGATTTTACTTAGTAAAAATATTCCATAGTGCTCTGAAGTGTTAAAATGACCCAATTACTGTATATACATACCAAGAAAAATATCTGAAATATCAAAAACTACATTAAAACTATTGCAAAGAGACGAAATATCAAAATGTAACTGAAGTCAAGGGCCACACTCTTTAAAATTACTGTCATTTCCTCGATGTAAAATGTGTGTATTTCCTCATTCACCTTCAGTGTCCAATATTTCAAGGGCAAAGTCTCAGTTGACTTCTACAAATGTAGACAGAAATGTGATATATGTGTAAACAAATGAAAGTGTTTTCAATGGGAAAGCAGGACTTCAAGAGCTGAGAACTCCTAGCTTTGAAATCTGCAGTGCATTAAAGGAGATGTGGCAGATTCAGTCTCTAGGCTATCATAAAATGGACTAAGCCTATAAAGTAGTTTGAGAGCTGAACAAAGTGTAAGTACCTCACTTAGAAGTATTAAAAGTATTATTTTTTCATAATATTATGTTTAGAACATTCTACATTCATTCAGATTTATTTAACCCAGAATAATTACAGCCACATATGTGAAAATGAAGGCCAAATGATCTTATACATTAAATAACTGGCATTTTAGAGAAATTTCTTTATTTTAACTATGAGAATTTAATTTTGAATGTTTTATCCTTGAAACTTATCTGCTACAAAGCCTTTTTTTCAGCCAAGGAATTCAACATTTGAAGCCATGAAGCAAAAGCACTGATTTTTTAAAAATTAAATTAAAGAACTGTTGACACAGCCATGGGGATAAAGGAACGTTAAATGGTCTGAACTTTACAAACATGGAGAAGTAAGGAAGAGAAAACACATAAAAGATGGAGTGAGTAAGATAAAGGTATGATTCTATGATTATTCTTAATATAATCATGTCTCTGTTTCTTATGGCTGATTGGTAAGACTACACACTTGAAAACTGTAGATTTACTCAGTTCTGTTTATTAGTTTCTTATGTATATTTTACTGTCTTAAGCCATAGTCATTTTTTATCCTGATAAGAAGATAATAACCATTCCATAATGTTTGGATAAATAAAATCCCCATCTAACATTTTTTGTGCACCTACGGGAAGAAAGCTGAGTTTAAAGCAACTTTCAATTGGTAAGGAATTTCTGGTATCTTAACAGACTAGTACGCTCTCATTTTTCTGTCTATCAAAAAGACAAAATCATCTGCAAAACCTAACCAGGAATTGTGCCCATCATCATTTTACAGTCCTTATAAAATGTGAAGTACAGTCCTTCAGCTATGATCCCATAAGTTTATGGGTTAACCTTGGCTATTCCCTGTATTCAGAGCTTCTCCACAAGGTCATACATTTGGAATTATGAGCTTGTTTCTGATCCCATATGCCAAGAAAACTTTACATTGATTCATGGAGTCTGATTCCCCATTGTAAAAGCGTTTGCATCTGCCTCAGTTGTTTTAGGAGTCCTGAGAAAGGATCCATCTCCTTTCTTTCAAAGCTTCCTGTGAAGTGGTGTCACACAGTGCTTACACAATGGACTGCTGATATCAAGGCAAAGGTTTTCCTGTAAATTATTTTGATGTGGGTATATTTCTTCATATTTACTGTAATGCCCTTTATCAGAAAAATCTCCTGGAACAACGGTGGCAGGGATAGTAACTTTTTAACCATGTTACCTGGACTGTGTTCAGAACAGATCTAAGAGCAAATTAGAGTTGTAATAGACTAATGACTTATCTATGTGATTATTACTACTATTGTCAAAGAACTGAAACAGAAAAAATTCTATCATGCATGGATTTAATGAGCCAGCTCAGGTTATTCAGTGTTACCACAGCAATTAGACTGACTGTATATAAAACACTTTTCCATTAATATTTTTTCAGCCTGAAGAATAATCAGTTATGCATCAATGTAGACTGACTAACCCTCCCATATATCTTGCATTACAGACTAAACAGATGGTTTTAAATCCCTCCCTTTGAAATCATTATGGTCTCTGGAGTTCAGCAGTATAGTAGATGATAAGAAACTCCAGGAATGAGGGGGATGAAACTTTGTAGCTGTTGCTTCAAAATACAGGAGTTTAATATATGATGAATGGCTATTTAAGGTTTGTATAATACCATCTGTGTGAATAGCAATTTGTGCCATATGAACTAACAGGTTTCTATCCCGATTTTCCCATCTAGTACTGAAAACTTAGTAGTGAGGGTTAGCTTCCCTCTTGTCTTTACAACACTTGTAGAATTACTGCAGAATAAATTATTGGCAAGAATGAACTAAAAGGAAATGAAAACATTGAGGAATTGTGTTGACACATTGTAGTACATGAGAGTAGAACTATTGATATGGAGTGAAAAATAGATTTCCCTGAAGTCAATTAGAATTTTGCTACTGGATTCCACATTGCCAACATTTCACTGCCAGTATACAGTTTGGCTGTTTTTACCTTTAATTAATGTACCATTCATCTGTTTTCCTATCATTCCCCACTTATTTTCTCCTCTTCCTATTCTCCCTCCCTCCTTACCTCTCTTTGGTTCCTGTCCTATATCTGCTGCATCTGCCAGGCAGTTAAATTTTAAAATAGCTTTTCCCTTTGAAGTGCTAATACCAGCACTGCTATTTCTATAGCAAGTAACTTCACTGACTGTTGTGGTTTGCTTTTGCTGTTTGTTTTGTGTGTTTGTACGTGCATATGTGGGTGTTATGTGATTTTAAGAGTGAAGAGGTGGAAAAAATGGAAAGAAAGAAAAAATCTTCCAATTAAGTTTTATAAATGAAAGTTAAATCCCAGCTGCCCCACATCAGGCTGTGATTTTGTCAGATCTCATGAGCTAAGCAGGTTGAACTTGGTGAGTAATTAGATAGGAGACCTCTGAGGAAAGCTCAGGGTGCTATATGTGGTGCACAGAAGATTCAGTAACTGCAATGGTTCCTCTTCAGAAAGGGTAAATCATTGCTTGTGTTGTTCTTCCTTCACTGAATCCATCAGTGGTTATGAAACATGATGGGTCTGTGCAGAAAATCTGTTTTGGAAAATAATACTTTTAATACTCTAATATTGCCAGAAGGTAGGAGGATGTTCTGAAAGGACCACTTTGTACACACACTCATTTACAGTCTTTAACCATCTGGCCATGGATAGGAAAGTAGATGAACTGTGCACCAGAGACAGAGTACTGGCCCTTTGATCAGTTCCAGCATGTGAAGTATTCCATTTTTGTGTATTGAGCACTTGAGCAATCACTGCTGTCTTCTGCAAGATGTCTCTTTTTGCTGTTGCATATGATATGTATGTGTGTGTTTATTTTAGACTGTCCTTATGTGACCATTTTACACTGTGCTGTGCATTTATTTAGCAAAGTGAAAAAAATACATTCCATGCTTGGATGTTAACCTTAAGGATTTTGTGAGTCCTGACTGATACTGTGAGATTTAGAAAGCTCAGATCTGGACATTTTAAATATTTTTGCTTCATTCATGAGTGTGTTGCATCTTCCACAGAAGTTTTTTCATTGATTTACAGGCATAGAAAAAACTCCACTGATTAATAATGAAGTCAGCAGTTACACATGCACTGAGAAAATTAATCATTTGCACTATCTGGATTACTCGTAGGGTTTCCTCTGGGAAAGAAAATTTGAGATAAGTTTCCTGATTAAGTTTCCTGGTCTGTTTAAGTCAGGAATATACTTATACTTTGATGAGTTTAACAGTGGGTCAAAGCTTGATGGCTTTTGTAAAGCTAGGTCCTCTTGTATGGTTGTTTCTTTGAGATGCTTCTGTTTGTTTACAAGAAACTACAAAATCCTACTTCCTTGAACAAGGCACTGGAGTATTTCTTCACTTCTTGCTTCAAGCCACTTTCAGCCCACTGCCCCACAAAAGTCTCTCCTTTTCTAAGCTTCCTTGAAGGCACCTGGGGGCAAAGTCAAAAGATACCTGCCTACATTCTCTCTAAATTTTTGCTAGACTTGCTGGAGAGGGGATGTAGGTGTACTGGGGAGGTTACAGAGAGAGGTTATGGACACCTAAATCTTCATATAAAAGTTGAGAATTAAAATCTTTTTCTCTTGTATAGGAATGTCTTTTTGATTTAGCAGGTCCTTGGGGTATTTGAAAGATAGCTAGATATAGCAGTTACAGCTCCCAAAGCGTAAATTATTCTTAGGAACAACTTAAGGGAAGGCACACCTCTGAAAATATGGGGTGGGAATTCTGTAAATCAATTAATAATGATATGTGTATTTCTAGCTGAGATTTATGTCTTTAGTAACAACATGTATATTTACATCTGAGCTTTATCACTCTGTCACAAAGCTTTGTTACTGTTCACAACGGCTGGTCAAAATTTGGAGCTTTGTAGATTATTCCCATTAGAAAGGGGAGCTGTTAATAGAGATTGATCTTTTATCAGTGCAGTCCTATTTCTAAGAAGCAACGTTTTAAAAATATTGTTTCCTTGAGCATAGCAGAAATTATACATATTGAAAAAGCTTTTTCTTTTTCAGAGATTCAACCCATGTCAGTTTGTGCCAGCAGCCCAAAAGCTGTCCAGCTTTACTCCTCGGTACCTGTTCTTTGGCAGTAATTTGACATGAGTTTCTACATATTTCCTCTTTCTCCGTATTTATTCATGTCCTACATGCATAGCCTACATACATTGTGTCACTTTTATTTGTATCCTTCTTGAAAAACAGCAAAACCCCTCCACCCACTTCATTCCTATTCTGACCTGGCTTTTTCAAGCTTTTGTTTTGTCCAGAGATGTGTAATTGTGTTTGGGGTTTAGAGACTAAAGTCATTTCAGTAACTTCTTTCAGCAAAGGAGCATAATGACTTCTTACATCTATCTCAAATGAAGAGGGACAGCTATACCCAAGAGCTGCAATGAGGTTTACCCGACCCATAATTTTACAGCATTATAAACCACATTTCAGCTGAAACATCAGGGCTAGCAAAACAATGACCGTCTGGGTTCAGTATTGTGGTGTAGTGGGTTTTCCTTCCAGTGATCTCCTGTCTGTTCCTCCACGAGCAGGAAGTGCATTGAGGTTCTGAAGGGCAAGCCTGCAACATGCTTTGTTCTTTGGCAAATTGCACAGCTTCAGGAGGATGCTCAGAGATTGTATACTGTAGACACCAGCCTTGTCTGCAACTTGCCCTACCTTTGTACAGATAATTTTGGACTGTTTTCAGAGAACTACAAAAGCAATTGCAATTTAGTTACAGTCTGCTCTGAGTCTGCAGAAGGTACAACTCAGCTGGGCTAGGAATTTGGAGTAATGAGGTTTTTTTGATCATCTTATTTCTTGCTGTGATTTTTCAGTCACCCTTCTTATTTTCTCTGTTTCCTCAGTTCACTTCCTCTGGTGACACAATTTAGGGTAAAGCAATTGACATATGAGTGAGGGTATGTAAAATCGAGGGCAATTTTAAAAATCAGAAATAATGTATGTAGCAAAGTTTCAGCTTCAAAAATTATCTACACTTGGTTGGAATGCCTCAGAACCCTTCAGGAATGACACAATTGCCTCCCTTTAAGAAAATAAATTTGTCATCTTTCAACATCATTGATGTCCTATCAGTAATTTGTGTCTGCTGCTTTACTCTTAATTAGGATTTCTAACAGTCTTTCTGGCTTCAGTAAGAAAAGGTCATTTAATGAAAATTAAGATGTCAGAAATTACAATACTCAATGACCAGATAAACATGAGAGAAGATGCACTTACCTGGAATATTTAGGAGGTTGTTACTGTATTGAATAACAGAAGTTGCCTACGTTGAGCCCTGAGCTTTTATATGGCAAAGTTCCCATAGGTTTTATACAGATTGAAATCCACATTTGTCTAGATAATCTGACTTTTATAAAGCCAAGAAGAAAAGTTCTTTTGAGAATGAGGAGAAGTTGAGTCAAACTCACTCTTAATGAACACTAGTGCCTTGAGTACCAAAAGGTAGATCTGCCCCTTTGTTTGTCAGATATTTAATGCACTGAAAATTAATTGAAAATCAAGGCAAAAGACACTCTTTATGCTTTGAGTTTTAGTCTGTGCCTCAGACTGAAAAAAAAAATAAAAAATCATCTGAAACCACAGCTTCCATGTAGTGGCCAGAATTAGTCATAAATCAGACCAACTTCATGAACCTTAGCAGATGAATAACTGTGACCAGGCTTTGAATATTAAGTCTTGAATCAAGAAAATGTCATATGGCCTTCAGGCCAGGGATATTTCATATAGATGTACTACTATCATTTGCTTTTAGTTTTACTAAATGAGGATTGATTCTATCATGCAGTATTCTTCCTTTAATATAATTTATTTTCTAGAAATAAACCTAGACACATGTACGTTTATATTTTATATAAGCTACTGTAATTAGGGATTTCTTGTCAAATGTAGTGAACCCTCAGAGAAAATTCAGTGAATGCAATCCTGGCTCAGATGAATTAACTAGCAGAATTTCTTTGATTTTTGTGTGATTGGGATTTCATCTGAAATCATTCATCTCATTAGACAGAGATACACCAAGACCAAATGTCTAGATGTGACAGCACTGAAACTTGATTCACAATATTAAAAAAAAATATTACTTGAAATATTTCCAATGAATCTGTGTCCATATAACTTCAGATGCTGCGGTAGTGGAATTATACATCCATCTTTTCATACCAATAAGGTATCAGCAAGGATATTAATCATTTTGTAGAAACATAAAGTTGTACCTCAATAAATAACAATAAGAAATCCAGGCTTTGAAGTTTTGCATACTTTGATAGTTACATAGTTCTACCACTGTCACTGAGATGACACATGAATAAAATTGTCCAGGCAATCCTTCTGTAACAAGGAACCTGGAGAATTTCCAAAATTAGAAGAAACGAATGAAAAGCATAGAAAATAGGTCCACTCTCCCCCCTCTCTAGCCATGGTGATTTTTCTTTGAATTGTAGTACTGGGCCATTTTTAAGTAGGAAATGTAGCACAGCAGATAGACTGGACTTTCACCAGGCTAGTCATGACTGGTTTTCTCCTTTATGTTTTTAATTATACTACATCTTTATCCCAATCTCTGTAACAGTTGATGCCTCATACACCATCTCATTTAACACCTTTGCTTTCTCCGGAGTTTAATGCTGGTAACCTGGAAGCAGGCATCTGTGTATGAGCAACTATTGAAATGGGAGACAAGAAAACCTGTATAAAAATTGTGAAGTGGGTAAGGACCTGTAAAGGAAGAGAGTTTATGCTGAAAAGAGATCAATGCATAATTGGAATTTTCTAGGTTTGTTAAGACTCAGTTCTTATTATTTCTGTATCCCTTAATAAATTCCTTAATAATCTTAGCCAAAAAAAAAGCGTAATTTGCTGTTGATTTTCAACTTGTCGATAGCACACACAAAATATTGGAGCCAAGTAATGGTGATTTATTATAGGAAAACAAAATTCAAGACTATGCATCACAGCCCAATAAAAACTTTTGGTATAATCTGGTAATTTGCGAGTCAAAAGTTGTATGGCATGAGAAAGACTTGCTGGTATTGAGCACAGGAAAAACCAAAAGTTATACACATAGGAAAATCGTGAAAGAAAGTGAGGCAAATCCCACCTTTATCAGTATTTAAATGGATGAAGAGACCATTGTGGTAAAAGTTTACTGGAATGCCATGTATAAAACTCTGTCCATCTGTCAGTGTTTAAAAATTAGTAATTCTAACTGTAATAGGTCATAGACATCATCAGGGAAATCCAGAACTTGATTTATGGAAAGAGATTGAAAAAGGATCTGTTTCAATTGAAGAAAAACGTGAGTGTTGTATATAAATATATCAAAAGGTGAGCAGAAGAGAATAATACTTAAAATTTTATGGGGAGAGAAACAAATGGGAGAATTTCTAATCAGAGGAGTGATGTTCAGGCACTGCCTTCACTAGGAAGAGTGAAATGAACTGATTTTAAGACAAAGCACTGGATCACAGATGTTAGGTAATGTCTGTTAAAAAGCAGAGTTTTGGATTGGTGATTCAGAGGTTTTAATCAAGTTCCACTTTTTTACTTTTTCAGATGAGTACATCAGTTTTTGCAGGAAACTTTTGATTCTGATAAAATCTTTTTTTTTTTTTTTTCCCAAAAAAGTAGGTAGAACAATTCAATCTACTATTTTGTAATTATGTTGGAACACCAGTGCTAAGTGCAATGAAGTAATATAGTGGATATAGTCTGCGTTACTCTATTTCTGCTTAATTTTAAAAGTTCAAAATCAGCTTTACTTGTGTTCTTTTCCTAGAGTAAGAATGGCTTCTAATATACACGGGAACCTTCAGAATTCACAGATGTGATGAAAATGGGAAAATTTGGAAAAAGAGGACAATTAAGATTTTTCTCTGTAGAAGGCAAGTAAGTGTTATTTTTTAAAAGAAAATTCAACTGTAATTCTTATGTGCTATTGTGCTGTGTAGTCTAAATGCAGCATTCAAGTATTGAACCTAGAGATTTTTAGTCCCACTCTAAGTGCAAACCACAACACAGCCTTAACTGTGGAGTTAATTACTCTTTTGTGTGTGAGTAACACAAATCTACAGCATAATGCAAAAGGAAAATTAACATGTGTCATGTAAATGAATTTTTCCCACAAAACTGCTCTACTTTTTAATTTATTTTCTTCTTCCTCCTTACACAGCTTTAAACCTCTTTGCCTATGATTAGCTATCTTAGGACCTGTGACAATTTGGGGGATCTCTCTATATAAAGCTTATGAACTCTGTCTGATACTTAGAAATCTCTATTTAGCGCTGTGTCAGGTTGAAAATTCTTTGCTAATCTAAAATTCTCAACAGGTGATTTTTGCTCCTGGCACTTGATCAATAAGGAATTGTTAAACCTTGATAATATCCTTTTCAAATATAGTCCCTTGGAGGATGACAATGCTACCAGGTAGGCAAACCTGGTTTTATAGATGAAGTGAGGCAGTAATAAGGAGGTGATAAATTCTACTCAAATTTCGTCTCTTGACTGGGAGCTACCTGACTAAGAAGGTAAGGTGTCTTCTTTCTTGGTGCTGTAGAGTATATCTTGTACTAAGTATTGCAGGGGGATGGTGGACTTGGAGGACTTCTACCTGTACTTGGAGTGGAAAACGAAGACAGAGAAATGCAAAGGTGTTCCTGCATTTAACAGCTGTTCCGAAACCCTTTAGGTCAGAGTTGTCTTTTGCCCTTTCTGTGAAGAAGTTCAAAGTCCAGCGTACTGCTAGTTTAACAAATGGTATTTGAAGAAATCGGCAGTGCCCTCAGAAGAGAGGGCAGCAAAGCTCTGTGCCGGAGGGCTGGGGAAGGAGCCCGTGTTGCTGCCTCAGCAGACCAAGGCAAGCTCACACGAGCACCCGTGATGTGTTGCATGGAAAAACCTGGCTCCAGCAACCGGCGCGTGGCCGAGCAGTTGTTTTCACCAAGGCTGAGGAGGGGTTTTGGACACATTGGGGCAAATGAGCTTAGTCCTGCTGCCGTGATCGCGGCCACTCGGGTGCCCGGGATGCTCGTGGTGCCCGGCTGGCCCCGCCGTGCCGGCAGCTCGGGGCTGGCGGGGCTCTGCTCCACAGCCGAGGCGCCCGGCTCCCGCTGCCAGCCAGGAGACGAGGAGGGGCTGCGGCTCCCGCCCGCCGCCCGTTCCCCGCGGAGCTGAGGGTGCTCCCGCGTCCAGCGGAGCGGTGACTGCAGCCCGCTCCGTGGCGCGGAGCCTTCCCAACTTCCCGCGGTTTCCTCGGTGTTCCCCGGTCCCGCCCGAGTGACCGGTGACCTGTGCAGGGAGCCGCCCGCCCGCCCTCCCTCAGCCCGGGCAGCGCACGGGCACCCGCGGCGCGGCATCCCCGCTCCCTCCTTCCGCGAGAAGGGACCGTCCC
>VZRO01004822.1:0-21698 GCA_013397915.1 Daphoenositta chrysoptera | reverse complement strand
GTGCGGGGTGTGTTCGCTTCGCGTCCCCGAGGTTCCCCCAAATCCTGCCCGTGGTTTAAAAATCTCTCTCTTGGCATAAGTGCGCGGGAGCCAGGCTCACTTTATCGCCGCTGACGTTGTCAAAATCGCTGTGGTTCCAGCAGTAACAACAGCGAGCCCACTCCCTCCCTCCCTCCCTCCCTGCATCCCTCCCTCCGCCGGGTCACCCGCTCCTCATGAGAAACCAAACGCTGGTATTCCATTAGCTTCATCTTACCCGCTTACGCGAAAGTGAGGAAGACTTGCTAATTAATTTACATACGATGGAATGATGTCTGAAGGAAGGAAAAAATACCCCGTTGCACCTGCTCCGCCGAGACTTGTCATCTGAATCTGGAGGAGAGCTATAAATCATGTAAAGTCTTCGCGGTGGAGTCGGCTTCTTCTGAGAGCTGTAGGATTATGTATCCAAATGCTGAATTTATATTTCCCACTAGGAAAAGACTGAAACTCAGGTCAGATATAAACCGCATCATTTAATTTAAAACAAAGCTGTAGTTATTTATTGTAATTCTAGAGGGGATTTTTCCTGATTAAATAGAAAGTACTATTAGAGCATGTAGTAATGATTTACACATTATAGCCTGAAATCTCTTGCGGAGTTGGAGGTGGCTGAGTGTAAGGATGATGCTTTAGAATCACATTCGTCCTCTTATTTTTGCCACACATGGAAAGACTGAGAATAAATAACCAGGCTGTTTTACCTTCTGTTTTTAGTGTATACAAACCCGTATTTTCTGTGATACAGGATGGGGAAAACTTGGACAAGGGATAGCACAACTTCCTTTGAAAATGTTGACTTTCTCAACTACATCAACTAAAATCTGTGTGATGTCTGCTTTGATTATTTCCACCCGTTGAAAGAAAGCTTAAAAAAATGTCATAAGCTACTTCCAAGAATTTCACTTACTGCCTCTAAGGCAATACTGTAATTGTTCTTGACACTTGCCTGCTAAATGAGCTGAACTGGGGAGACCTACTGTTCAGTAAGATGTTTGTGCTATTCCTGTGCCAGGTATCTCTTCATAAAATGCAAAATGATGGCTTTAGTCTGATGAGATAATGGTTTCATATTGTAGAAATTGTTCATACTTTAGTTTTGTGACATCAGTGAATTTTCATATATTTCACTACTTTTGTTGCTGGCAAACCTAGACTGAGGTTTTGTCATTTCAAATGGAACTAATTTAGATTGGGGTTAATTGCTTTAGTAGTCTAACGTATTTTTGAAAATACTGTAAATGGCAAATATTATGAAGTCCTTTTGTTCCACTTATGTAAAAATATTGCTTTTTGATTAAAAAGATGTTACGTGTTATAGATGGATCCTGTACATTGCACCAGGATGAAGGAATTAAGGAGTTTGTGTGCTTTGACAGCACGTGTGATTTGCAAGTTTCATAAGTTGTGAGCTTATTGTAAAAGTGTGCGTATGTGTGTGGCAAAAAGACTGCTATGCTAGTAGAAGAAACTAATAATAACACAGAAATCTGTGAGGTAAGCAAGAACATATGAGCCAGGCTAACCACTCAATATGCTTACTTTGAAAGCAAGCCTGAGTGCAGTAGTTTTCATATCACTGTTCTACAGCAGCAAAATAAGGGAGACAAAAATAAGCCCAAGCCAGAAATAAAAAGACAAAAATTTAAAAGGAGACTAGTCAGGTGGGGAAAAACATTTTGAAATCAAGTCTTTCTGTCAAATCCAAGACTGCAAGTCATTGTTAAACTAAATCATACTGACATATACAGCATTTTTATGGCATTTTAGGTGGAAGCCTTGGTCTACACTATAACCAACCAATTAAAAGAGATTCAGTTGTTGAGAATTTGGTTTGTCACAGAGTAAGATTTTGTAGAGGTCAAATGACTGTCAATAAAAGTGGAGTTCATCTTTTAACTCAGAACAGGAGAAATATTTGTTTTCTTTTCCAAATCTTCTGTCTCTAACTGGAAATGCTGTCATGGACACTAGTCCACAAAGTGCCCCAAGTTTATTAACTGGTGAACATTTATTGTTCTAAGATACCATTATAATAGAAATACTTTTTCTGTGTAACTGAAATTGTTCTGTCCAGTGCTTTGGCTTTGTAAGGCATAAGTGAAACATAGAAGTTCTGATTTGGTGTTTGAACAATATATGTCACCGTGTAAATTTCAGTCCAGTGTACATTTTTGTTTGGCTGTCAAGTGTTGGATCAACTTATAGTGGAAAAGCATTTGCTTCTTTTCTAAAATAAAATGGAAAAAATCATTTGTCAGCCAGAGGGAGGTGGGTAAATACACTAACCAGACTTTATTGGCCTTACAGTCATGACTTGTGTTTGATAGGAGGGACTGTGGGCTTGGTGACTTCAGTGAATGACAGACCTACCTTTTCAACATTTGCAACAGGTTGAGCACGCTTTTTGGGTCAGGAAACCACAGTGCTGCTTGTTTATTGATGGACATAGCTTTGAGAGGAGCTGAATGGAGAAGGGTTAGTTGTCTGCAGCATTGCTCAATGTTCACTTACTGCTGTACAAATAACTACGTGATAACTGGCCAGTAGCTGTAGTCAGGTGAATATGCCCTCTCTGTTTTCTGTAGCTGTTTTTGCTTTACACACTGCCATAGGAAAGTTCTGAATGGGTCGTTCAATGATTAACATAGAAGTACGATGTTGTGATGGGTGGGGATAGTTGTATGTCCTGACAGGTTAAATTCTAAGGTTCTGAATAGTGACTGTGTTTGAGGTGTATATGCTTTGAGTACAATCAAATTCCTTCTTTGACTGTTTATATAGTAAGCAAGAATGCATCAAACTGGCAAGGAGGACAAATATTTAATGAAGACCCAAAGAGGCTATATCATTTCAGTATGTTTGCAGTGCACTGCTCTGTTTAGCTGCTGATTAAATCTTTTGATCTCAATGAGAGCTTCTAGTCATCTGCTTTGATGCAATACTCTATAAAACCATTTAAGCTAAAGGGGTAGGAGTTTAAGTCTTAAGATTGTTTTTCTTTTAAAGATAAAAAGTTGCATGAAGGCCTCGCATAGCCCTAGCTGAACTTCAGTGGGAATAGTGTGAACAAGAAGTCTGGGAAGGAGGGGAGCAGAACAGGGAGTAGTTGATCACCGTAGTAATTCAAGGCTGAAGAAAAGACCTTTCTGAGTTAGACAACAATCTTATCTAATTCCAGTCATAAAGTCATCACAGTCTACCTTTAAGTACATTGCCCTGTTGCTCTTTCTGGAAAGGTGTTTCAAAACCTCTCTCCTAATGCTTAGAGCTTTCTTTGAACTTTCAGCCTAAATATATTCTCTGATTCCTAATTTTTAATCTCTCAAGACTGTTATTTAAAACCAACTCCTTCCTTGGTGGGTAGCCCTCAATAAATTATAAACATTGATCATGTGTCTTCCTCAGCTTTTTTGTGCTCGGATCAAACAAGCAGAGCAAGCACCCTTCAGTCTGTCTGGCAAACTAGAATAAATAGGAAGACACAGAGGCTAGTTAACTTGATTCTCCTGAATTCTGAGCCTTGTACCTGAAGTGTTTGCTCAAAGTCTTGAATAAGAATGCTAATGCTCCACCTGGTCTTTTGAAAATACTTTGTCAGACACTGGTGAATATCAGGTTTCTTTTACAGATATGCCAGGTTGGTTTAATCTGTTAGTAGTAAACATGGGTGTGTGATTTATCTTTTTGTGTTGCTCTCAAATGATAAGAGACCATCACAGAAATAGTCACAGAAATTCTGCTATTAGTAATCATGTGGCTTTGAAGAGTTGATAAATGTTTTGCCATTTCTAATATGCCTATGCAAATGCTCCTCCAATTTCTTGTTAGTGAGAACTTCACCTGTATCAAGAGGGCTTCCTGTAACAAGTTTTTATCAACACATCTCTGCTTTTCACCATGTTCACAGACATGTAATAAGATGAGTGTGAAGAATGATTTTAAAGAAGTCCATTCAATATGTTACCATTAGTCATATTAACATCAGCTTTACTTTTGTGTTATACTTATATTTCCAACTCAGTAAATAATTGCTGGGTGATACCATATCAAATTCTTTACTGAAATCTGGAGAGAGTGGATTCTGAATTTCCTTTCCCATAATATTTGCTTTTAAAAATTTTTTTTAAAGGATTGGCTTCTCCCACCAAGTGCTTATAAATACTGGTTAAGATCCCTGAGCCTTCTCCAGAATAAAGTAACTCAGCTTATCCTGCCTTTCTTCATATGACAGATGCTCCAAGACCCATATCTTCTCTCTGTGTTTTTAATGGATGTACACTGGCATGTCCATGTCCTTTCTGTACTGGGAGGCCCAGAACAGGAGGCAATATTCCAGATGTGATCTTGCTGGTGCTGAGGGGAAGGATCATCCCTCTCAGCCTGCTGGTGATGCCTTAACCCCTGTTCCCAAAATCAGAGCCGAACATGGTTAGAAGGGAAGAAGGGGTTTTTACCTCAGTATTTATTTCAAGGATCCTTGGTGCACTCTGTCCAGGTGGAACATGCCGAAAATGCACATTGAAATGCCCACCCCAGAATGCACACCCCAAATGCAACACACGATAGATCGGGTATAGAATTACAGTCCCAGTCAACCCCCCTCCCCCCCGGAACCCTCCCCTGGTCAGACCTATCTTTTACTTTACAAAATGTGCTCCAGAGAGGACCTTGGTGTCTGAGGCCTTCAAGATGTTCAGTCTCCTAACTTAACAAAACATCAAGTCTAGGAATGTAGGCTAAAAAGAAACACCAAGAATACAAAAAGGCCACAAAGGCATACAAAAGAGGTATAAAAGAAAAGGCAAAAAAATCATTATGGCATCACTGGGACTCTTTTTCCTAACACAGAGAGTGTTGACCTTCATTGCTACATGGGCACTTTGCTGACTCATGTTCAACTTCTTGCCCACCAGGCTCCCCCCATCCTTTTATGCCCAGTTCGTTCCCCTTGCTTGGTCCCAAGACTTTTACCAGTGCACACAGTTATTTCTCTTGTGGTGAGGAACATGTATTTCCTTTTGCTGAACTTTATTTCTCTTGCCTGTTTAGGTCCTTTAATGGAGCACAACTATTCCCTATTTCAAATGCTCTGCCAACTTGCCAAGGGTGCCCTTGGTCCCATTATTGTGGTCTTTAAGGAAAATGGCCCCAATATCAACAGGAGTGCACAACTAGTAACGTTCCCAGCTGAATTTTGTGGCACTGATCACAATCCTTCGAGCCCAGGAATTCCACTACTTTCCATTTCACCTCACTTTCATGCTTCATTAGCAATAATGTAATTGTTCGTAATAATAGTTAATAACATCAGTAATGATTTTACTACTGCTGTGTGGCCAGGAAAATTAACAGATAAAAATTTCTCTTCACCATCTTTCCTTGCTCTGGTTTAATAGTTCTGGCACGTGTGTATACATGCATGCACCAATGGACAGTAGTCTTTTTGTCTATGTTTGAATGTATCACTGTGAATTACTCATACTATATGTTTGACACGGGGAAGATACTATTTATATGTCCCATAGGCATCATGGTTTTCTTGGATTAAATTTATTTCCCCACCTCATTTTTATAGGGAGAATGAACCTCTGGGCTTGTTATAGTTATGGGGAATTTGAAATGTGTAATCTTGAAATTGATTGCAAAATAGAGGTGAATTAATTGCTCTATAGCTGAAGTTTGTGAAGCCAAATGGCCTTTCATTCAGGTGAAGCACTTGTGTACCTTATGTTAAAAAATGCAAGGGCTTTTTTTATGCTTCCTTCAAATAGCAGAAATATTTATTCCAAAAAATTGCTTCTGTATTCCATATTTACTCTTGCTATCCACACTCACCTGCTTTGCCAGCAGCAGTGAGGATAGACACTGAATTACCCTCATTGCAAGCAATACATAAGATTTCACTGGGTGAGACCCAGTGCTCTGTGTTTAAGTTCAGATTATTTAAGTTTGGTCTAAGATCAAGCTGCTTTGTTGCAGGAAAATTTATTCAATACTGCTTGAAGAGAAGGAGTTTTCTGTTGGTTTAGCAAGCGACTGATATTTTGCTTTTAGCTAAAAAAGATATATTTGTGTGTGTGCACATAGAAGAATGATGAAAAGGAGCTTTTTCATCAAATGACTTTCCATTTACAGAATACTACAAAGACAGCCTTAAAACACTGAAAATGATTATTCTCTTTTTTTTCCTCCTTGAAATGAGGGTATGGTGTCCTAGGGGCAGTGATGACCTAACTGTACTTTCAACTTAATACCTTGACACTGATTTTGAGAAGCAATCTAGTCTTTGCAGTTTGATTCTGAATTCACATTCTGTGGGAACTCCATGAGAAAAATGGGAGAATTTTGCTTCTCTGTGTGATGCTAAGGCCTCTCAGGATGCCTCCAGAATTTGGAGAGAAATGACTCTTGGCATCTAAGCTGCAGTGAACAGGCGGGAATTGAAAAATTGTGAATGGGTGCCCATGCAAGTATGTAGCTCTAGCATTTACTTTTATTTCCAAAATCAATATGAATGCATATGCTCATCATCTGAATTTCAGAAAAATAACAGCTTTTATTTTTTCTTCTTTTTGTTGTTGCCTAAAATTTCCTGTTAACACTGTACATCTGTTTAACTGGGAACAGCAGAGCAAATCCTTTTCAACTGAGGTTGTAAAAAGTGCAGATGTAGTTACTAAGTAAAATGTTACACATTACCTGCAGAACAATGGAGAAAAGTATTTAATATTTTTTCCTACTACAATTCTCCAGATTGCTGACCAACCATTTTGTGTCATTTAAGTCTTTGCAAGTAAAGTCTTACGTTTTATCATCCTAAAAACTGTTTAAAGAGGTAAAAATGGTGTTGAAATTAACTTTTTATTAACTGCAAACAGTAGGCTTTTTCTTTTTTTTTTTCAGAAATTGATAACAGAAAAATGTGTTCTTACATTGTATTTATTTACAATAGGATCTTAGTAAATATCTGAAAAAAAAATTGAAGTTAGATATTAGGGAGATAGATAAAGGGCAAAATATCAATTAGTAGAGATACTGGATTTTAGACATGAATTAATAAGGTAATTCAAGTACAATTACAACTCTTAGTTTCTGGATGAAGATAAACTGGGTTACTTCTGTCCTTGTCATAATTCAGCATTTTTACAAGGTAAAAAACTCCTTATAGATACTAATGATTTTCATTGCACTCTCTGAAGGCAGGAGGGTGTTCTGCAAATTAATGGTATCGGACCAATATATTTTAGACCTAGAAATCTGTTAAGAGTTTGAATTTTGGTATAAATGTGTTTGAAGTTTATAAAGGGCAGACTGTATCCCTCAGAATCCAGAATCAACTCTTAGAAGAAATCCTTTCATTTTTAAGGAACAAAGAAGCAGGGTTTCATTCAGAACACTTGAATAACATCATCTCTCTTTGATAACAAAGTCTAGTCAGATGTAGTTTTTCCTGAATAAAAGTGGTGGATACTATAAAGAACATTTTTTAAAGGGTCACACAGAATAGATCTTTAATCTACAAATATTATATAAGATTTACCTTCCATTTTTTGTAGAAAGGTGTTTACACGTGGAAAGGGGGAGCTTGTCTTTCCTGTCTCCACCCTCCGTGGTTGACAGACTTTCCCTCCAGCAATCAGTTGACAGCAATCAGTTTGCGGATTATTTCTGGAAGGAAAAAGTTTACAGCTTTACTTCAACAGTAAGATTAAAAATAAAGTAGCTGTCATCTATTTCTGTGGCTTCACTAGTTAAATTCATAGCCACAAAAATGCTATATTACTCAGCTAAGCTGTTCACGTGCATTTTATACAGTAAGCAGACCTTATTAAATAAAGGCAGTCAAGCCTTGCAAACTGCAGTTTGTAACACAAAATTTTCAAAAATTAAATTTTTACTGAAACTTCAGAATTTGCTATTTATTGTTTCTAGGTAAACTAATTCTTTCAAATAAGCCTTACACAGATATTGTAATGAAATATTTTATTTTGTGACCTTGTCATATATGAAGGGCATGTAGGTAATTCTCAGGATGAAAGAAGTTTGTGTCTTGTAACAGCCAGATTCTTGAGCATCTTCCAGACTTGACTCACATTAATTCTCACAGCACTGTGTTTTCCATTGCACCATTTGTAAAGGTAAATACTGTCAAGTTTGAGATGGAAAATAACTTTCAATTGTCGGCTTTGACACTTTCTAGTGCTAGATTCTTGAGATGTGATATGAAAATAAACATTAAGGGTTGTTTGTTTTTTTTTCCTAGGTTGCCACAGTCAGAAATCTTTTAGACCTAATACCCAAGCATTAGGCTATTTCAGTCTCACAAAGATATGACTGTGCTTCCTTTGCACCACATGCTGCCTTTCGTTTTTTCTGTAAATAAATAGTTCTGTTTACTTGGATGGTGTTTTGTTGGCCTTTTGAAATCTATCTGCCTAATTTACAGAATTTCATTTTATGGCTTTGATTTTGTTCCGTACTATAGAATGTCAAGTCTTTCAGTACTTTTGGCAACCTTTCTATCGCTGATTTTCTGGCTGTAGTATTTTCCCTCCCATCCTATGGGAGTAGAGTAATGGGAGTAGAGTAATGAAATATCCTCACAATGCATAGACTTTTTTGTGCTTTTAGGGTTTTCTAAATTCAAAATCTGACATGTGCACTGGGGAATGAAGAAGAGCAAAGAGCTTGTTATTGTCATACTCTGCTGCATTCTTATCTTAGCTCCAAGTTTCCGAATCCTAAAGTAAGATCCATGCCTGTACACTGCAAACGCTCCTGAGAGGTTAGGCCTCCTGAGCAGGTTAGAGAGCTGAACATTTGTGTTGTTCTCACTCTTTTTTTAATCCCCTCTCTGCAAAATTATGGAAGTTTAAGACAGTTATTTAAATGTTTGATGGCTGGCTTTTTATGCTTTTACTTTATCTCCTGTATCCTGAGAGTATAAATAGTGCCAGTGATAGAAAACCGAAGTTTCAAAACTAAATTTATCTCGAAAAGGGAACTGTTACGATTATTATGCATAGAGCTTTAAAAAATGGAAATAATATAAATCTTCACTAAATAGTCATTACTCAAAGTTAGATAATCTGGTATTCTGAAAAGAGCATTGTATCATTCTTCTTTTGAATCCTTGTGTGGTCACACGCACAGAACATGATGCTGTAATACTCCAAGGAATTGTTCTACTTTGCTTCTATAGTGAAGCAGTTTCCTTTAATCAAATGGAAGCCAATAGAAATACACGAGCATCGAACAGAGCTCTGTGTTGCCTGCTGGGAGAGATTTAAATTTGTGCTAGCTTGCACTAGAAGGAAATGCTGTTAAAGCATTTTGTTTTGTTTCTGTAAAAACTCTAATATTCAGTGTGTAAAATTGTCTTAAAAAAACCCCAGATAATATTGTATATACTGATTAAGGCAATTAACTGTTCAGCCAACTGTGGAATAATACCATACATGTTTTAACATCTTTATTCCTGTACAAGCTGATCATATTACTTTATACAGTAAATTAAAAATACAGGCTACTCTGCTGTTTCTAATTTACTTTTTGTGATCCTAGGGTATTGTCATTTATTAAATTGAAATAATCATTTATTTATACATATATGTGAGGAAGGAGATAATCACATAGGTCTTAAATCGCGTGTATTGTTTTGATCAAGATGATTTTGCATTTATCTAGAAATGATTCCTTGCCAAAAAGGTTCAGAAAAAGAAGAATGCTAAGATTACAGAGTCATTTTTAAAAATTATGAATCAAAAAATATCAGTTGTCTCCGCATATGGTGTATTATATGTGCATTAGTATTTTGACACATTCTCTGTCTGTTCAGTCATGTGCTGTTGATCCTGGTCCCACGAAATGTGTTAATTGTGCACAGTTATTAATAGTAACATATACTTTATAATTTTTCTTTTGTTGATCTTAATGTGGATGGTAATATTGCATTTATTTTTTCAATCTTATTATAGTCTTATTTTTTTAAACAGATGGAGCAATCAAAGCATATACTGTGAGTTGTTACACAGGAAGCTTTGGGTAAGACTTAGAATTAAGTTTTGGGTTTGCAGCTATTGAAGGAGACATTTTCAGTATGAGAATGTTCCTCATCTACAGTGGTTTAAGTGTATTGTAGTGTGTAATTGAGGTGAGCTTGTTCCTAGCACTTTAAAATGTACTTATGTAAGGCATGAAGAAATTTCAGGTATCAGCATAGGGTTGGTGAGAAGCTTTTGGAGGGTATGTACCTGTCCACATACTATTTCAGCATAGTATTACCTGAGAAAACGCTTATTATGTTCAATAGAATTACTGTCTTCCTACTCCTAACTAACTTTGAGAACTATGGGTTCCAGGAATCTGAGTTGTAGGGCAGAACTTTCCATACTGGCAGCAGGAAATCTAGATAAGTAGTGGAGTTTGTTTCACCTGACTTAATGGAAAATATTTTTTTCTTTAACAAAGGGCTTGGGAAAACTTCTTTCCCCTTGTACAAATTATCTGAGGAATTTTACTTCCTAAGTGAACTAGTTTATAGTACTACTGGAGCTTCTGGATTCCTCAGAATACAAATTCTACCTTCCAGTTAGTTAGGTAAGTATCCAAGTATGAAATAAGTTCATCTTGACCTTTTAATATCCAACTTATTTAAATTTGCTGCTGAGTAAATATCTACTTAGATTTAATACATTCCTGTTTAATGTGGAATGGCTCTGAAAAGTGAATATTACCATCTAATTGTTAAGGTAATAGGGAAAAAATTTTCCCTATTCGAAGTTTTATACATTAGTTTCTTATTTAATGTCAACAGAATGAGTTTAGGAAGGCTGAATGAAATGGGAGGAGCTATAGATGGTTTTCCTCCAAAGTAACTAGACAATCCTTTCAAAGTTAAACTGAACTAATCATTTTTATTTAAATCTTATTAATTCAATACATATATAACACTTCTGTCTTCTCTCCGTTCAGTATATTTCACTGAATGGCCATTATCTTTCCTAAGAAATATCTGTACACATAGACCAATATTTTAGATTTAATTTGGCCTAATATTCCAGAGTTTTCTTGTATTGATGTGACCTCAGATCCTATCTGGCAAAGTAAGGTGTACTGTGTGTGTTTGTCTGAGAGTAGCTACTTCATGTGCTCAAGTCATAGATCCACATTATCTCCCAGTGAAAATGCAGACAAGTTAAAAATACCGTGGCACCTTCTTGCCAAATAGATTTAATCTCCTGCATGTGGAACTGTTTTTTTTGAGAGGCTAGTAGAGAGTAAATAGAATATAATAAAAAAATTCATGTACTGTTCTTTCTTCGGGGAGCAAAGAATACGAAACACATTGAACAATAGGGTGGAAAGATAGATGTCCCTGTTTTAATGCAGTCTAGGTGAAAGGAATGTCTGGGATTTATCTAGTGGTAAATTACTTTCTATCCTACACTCATAATCTGTGTTTATTGGACTTGTTATTGTGTGGTAATCCAATTTCTCCATATGACACCAGTGTAAAAGGGAACTGTCTTTGCCTGCAGAGCCCAGTGCCATCTATTTTCCTGCTCATCTCTTTCGCAGACCAGAAAGTGATTGTACGTTGCACTGCATTTCTAAGTATGGCCTTCTTTGCCCTTCATTGGATCTTCATTTGGCACAGAAAACTCAAGAACTGAGTCTGTTTTGATCTACTGTGCTCGACTTTATAGATGGGGCTCAGATTGGCTGTCAGTGGAAAAGCGGAGCTTTCTGCTGTGAATAATCAACAATTGGCCAGCAGCTGTGTGTGGAAAGGGCTCAACTGTAGAGCCTTGTGAAAAGCCCGTGTTTTATCATCCATATAATTGGTGTCTGAAATCCATCTGCAGCCATGTGTTAACAGATTGCTCAGGTTAGAAATTAACAGTCTCTAGCAGTGATAGCCAATTCCTGGAGAAAACCATGGATGCAATAGGAATGTGATAATGCTGTAGTGTTGATGTTGAACCAGCACTAGAAGTCAGGGGGAAGGACAGAGCCTTAAGCCAATGTTTTTGTCCCAGAACCTTGGCCAAATGTTTAAATAGATGTTGTCTGCCTACCCTGACTGTCTTATTTTGAGAACAGTGTAGGCTGAAGAAAAGAAATTGGAAAATGTCCACAGTGCAAAGGAGAAATTCTATCTCTGGCATTATAAAATCTAAGATACCCCAAAGTAACCTTGAAGTTAATCTTGCATGCTCATCATACTCAGTTCTTTAACATTAGAAACTAGAGTGTCTTCGCTGTGGCAAATGTTCATCTTTTTCCCTGCACTTCATTTGTGGTCATCTGATATGAATTCTGTATTCAGTCATTTCTGGGGCTACTGTAAAGAAATAGCATTTGTTCAGTTTGAATTTCTTCTTATTTGCTTTTATAAAGTAACCAGTTCACTTTTATCCCTTTCTTTCTCTTTTCACTTTGATTTTTTCCCCCCAAGCACTGTGAATGTTTTTTCATGGAAGAAAGTCTGCATGCCTTAAATATCACCCAGCCATTCTAATTCTTAAATTGAAACATTTGGTTTTATGTTCTTCTATATAATCTTGGTGTATATGCTTTTTGTATATGTAGGTGTCTTTCCTCTCTATTTGTCAGAAAGATTAATGTGAGAGTATGAACATAGCACGGCACAGGATTGTGTGAGCTAGTACTTGTCACTCTAGAAAGGACCTCTATTCCTTTATTGTATAGTGTGTTTGAATTTGTTGACAGTGAGAGTAGGATCCCACTGGAGGATAAATTTATCTCTTTGGAAAGTTAAAAAAGGAACAATTTTGTGTAACAGAAAAGTGGTCATAGTTTTCATTGCTTCCACCTTCAGAATAAAAAGTAGAAATGGATCCACTTGTTTAGTGCAACTCTTGGATACTACAGACATAGTAGTTGAGAGTAGTTGGATAAGTGGACAGACAGGAAAATAGGCAAAGCACTTTAGTATTTAAAGTTATATTTTAAATACTCACTAAAGAAGCATGGGGCCACTATTTTTCACATTTAGGTAGGATGACAATAATTTAGACTCTGTGACAATGCTAACTGAAGCTGGTTAGCTACTGTCTTTCATTTAAGAAGCATCAGAACAAAGGCATGTCACTCAGTAAAATAGCAATACACGTAGCTGAGGGGTTTTGCTGAAATAATTCTTAGAAGAACTGAGAAAATGGCACAAAAGTGAAAAATGAAGAAAATGCTCATGCCCTTGCGTAGTCAAAAGACTACTTGAGGTGTGAATTCAGACACTGGATTGTGAGAGCTTTTAGATGGAATGGTAGATGAAGAGGCATAGTAAGGAACAGAAAACTATTGCTTGCTTGTGATTTGTTGTGCTAAGAAAAGCAGAAGTTTAGCTCTGTAAATACGCAAGATTGCACCAGACACCAAGTTCCATCATCTGTTTCTTTTCTTAATCAAAAAAAACGTGGAGAACTCTGTAATTTTATGTAGCTGACTAGGTCAACTGTAGTTGAGCTGATTCCACCTTTAGCAAGAACCAACTCTTTTCATGCTAAAATAATCAAGATAAGAATGGAAAAGACAGGTTCATCATGCTTTGAATCATTGCATCTCTGATCTATGTAATTGGCCGAAGGGACTGATACAGAACTTCAGTTTTCTCATTTGCTTTTTTTAGAGTACCAGGAGCACTTTAGTCTGTTGGGGAAGCAGTTATTAAATCTGCACAGTGCACGCTTAACTCACTTTTGAAAGACTTGCACCTGCCTCCACTGAAATGTTTGAGAAGCCAGGCAGGGTACTGGATGAGGAGAGGTCTCGGCACACTTCTTGCATCTGACCTGTTAAGCCACTTTTGAGCAACAAGAACTATAATTGTTGAAACCAAAGCTCACGTTGAAAGTGGGAAGAGATTAATTATCCCAGAATGGGATGTTGATTTTTTACATTGTGGGTAATGCAGATTTTTTATCTAGGCTTGCTTAAAAGTATAAGAATCGGTAATCTGCAGCACAGGCAGTGTGTAAGACAATAGAGTGTACCAGTGTTGTTTCCTGCACCATTTTGTCTCTTGCTGTATGTGTAAAACTTGTTACAGAATTAGCATTTAACATCTCTTTCTCTTACCTACCTCTACTTTAAGACCCTTTTTTTTCCCCCATAGAGTGTGTTATTTGTGATCATATTGTATGTATTTCTAGAACATAGATATTGGGTGTTTCTGTTGGATTTTTTTTTGGTTTAACAGTGGTAAAGCTAGCTCCGACCCTATTCTGTTCCTTTAAAATGAATTGTGAATACTTCTGTCATAGATTATAGGCTCATACAATAAATTCAGGTTGAAAGATACCTCAGGAGGTATCTTGGTCCAGCCCTCTACTCAAAAAGAGGTCAATTTTGAAATCAGGCCAGGTGGCTCAGGGTTTTCCCAGTCTGGTCTGGAAAACATTGGAGGACAGAGACAGTGCCACCTCCAGGGGCAACCTGTTGCCATGCCTGACTGTCCTTGGAGCAAAAAGGCTTTTCTTTATAGGCAGGCAGAATCTTGTGTCCCAGCTTACATCTGTTGTCTTGTGTCCTCCCACCGAGCAACACTGTGAAGAGCCTGACTCTGCTCTTGTGGTGATCTCCTTGTAGGCAAGTTCCTTTGTAGTTAATGGAAGTTTTATAGATGTTAAAGTACTCTGCCTCACTTAGAAGATTCACTTCCTTTTTGTGGTTCTGATATCAAAAAGGTATTGGAGGAAATTCTTCCTCTGTGTCTAATCTTCTCTGTCAAAGATGTGGGTGCTTGGAGAAGGCTCAGAAAGACCTTATCAGTGTTTATAAATATCTAATTGGAGAGTGCAAAGATGAACTCCTACTCTTCTCAGTGGTGCCCAGTGGCAGAATAAGAGATAATGGGCATAAACTGAAGCACATGAGTTCCATATGAACAAAAGAAAAAGTTTTTTACTGTAAGGGAGGTTTGGAGTGGAAGTGTTTGGATTTGGGTTTGGTTTATTTGTTGTTATCTGGAAATAATAAAAATAATCTCATGTAGGTAAGTAAGTGTTATATGATGATGAAAAGATGAGATGAAAGTTAAAGGGAGCCAACTGAACAATAGCTAAAATACTTTTGTAAGAAATAATTGTTTTTAATGATGTGTTCTTAATTGCCTTTTATTCAGAAGCATATATCTGCTAAAATGAGAATAAAATATCTTGATTTTTTTTTTCCATCTGTGAAACCACTGGGTATATTTACTTCTGTAAGATTAAGCATTTTAGAAAAAGCTGTGGGTTATGTCTCCAATCAGTTCCTATTGTTCTGATAAGAGAAAAAAGGCTGAGTATTCTGACTCCTTGTATAACCAAAAAAAATTGTTTTGGTTTTTAATTATCTCAGATTTTATAAAGCAAGTAACGTTAGTAAAAATTTATTCTGCTAGGTGCACAAACCAGAACAAACTTTTTGTTTCCTTGTTTTTTTGAGATAACTGTTTAACATAAGTCTGAACTAAATTTTCCAGAGGACAAACTTGAAAATTTGTAGAGGTATTTAAAGATTTATGGTTTGTAATTGGAGATATTCAGAATTACGTATTATTAGCTAAACTGAAAAACAGTGTATATTGAGGGATTGCCAAACATTTCTGAGATGATATTCAAGACCTTTATTTACAGATAAGTATGTCTACTGAAATATCAGCATTCTTTGCTTATTAGGGCAAGTAAACTTGGGCAGTTGTATCTCATGCAACAATCTCATGTATGTCTCCAGGACCATTTGGGGCTGATGATGCCAAGGGCCATATTTAGGTAATGTTGATCCATAATTCAGAATGTTGAAGCTAGCTAGTCAGGCCAAGCTGTTTCCATCATGTGATTACACAAACATCCCTTGTCATGCCCTATAATTTCGGCACCTAAGAAAGCTAAAATTAGGATTCTAGATTCTCCCAAGTCAGTGGTGGATTCAGACACTAATGTAGCTGTATAAGATAGGGACGCAATCTGCACTGATTTCACAAAGGATCCTCATTTCATGCAAACTGAAAGAACAACCCTTTAATTAAATTATGTCTTTAGGGGAAAGGAAACGTTTGTTCTATCCCCATCTTTACCTGACTCCTGCCTCACATAACTGGGAGAGGAAAATAGTTTTCAGTAGACTGTGCTCCTGGTTTTGGTGTGTGATTGGGTTTTTTAAACATGATCTTTTTTTTATCTTGCAGATCAGCTGCTCCTGCCTCTTGTACTAATAAATAGAACATCTGAACCCAAGACTAAAAATTGTTTCATTGAAAATTGATCCCTGTGCCACCCAATGAGGTGTTCTTAGCTATTGTCATCTAAGAAGCCTAAAAAGAGAATCTGTGTGAATATTTTAATTTTTTTTTCTGCAGCTGATCCATATTATTCTCTGGCTAATTAAAATATATAGAAAATATGTTGCATGCCACTAACGATTTTGTCCTTTCTCTGTTTAAGAAGGACTCCTTGAGACCAGCTTTCCTCTGCTTGGAGATCACTTCCCCACCTGTGAAGTAGTCCTAGGGAAATTCGGTAATTCAATATAAATGCATCAGCAGTAGAGAGAAAACCACACACTGAGATTTTCCTATCGTTTCATGTCTGTCATGGAAGTTTTCAAGCAAAGATTGTCAGGCTTCTATTTTTACATTAGAAAATATGTCTCCAGTAGATTGGATGGCAGGGTTTTATGAGAATGTTATTTTTAGAACAGTGAAAACTAGAAACAAAAATTTTCTTTCAAAAGCTAAACCTCTAATCCTTGATTACTTGGCTACCAAAGTGGCAGCTAATCCAATAGTACCATTAAGAATTATATCTCTGTTCTGGTTTTCTCCCTGGGTAATAAAACCCTAAGAATTCAATATGCTTGTCCTATATGCTTCCCCTGCCAAAATAATAATAGAATGGGTTGGGTTGAAAGGGACTTTACTCCCTGCCATGGGCATGGACACCTTCCACTAGACCAGACTTCTCAAAGCACCATCCAGCCTTAGACACTGCCAGGGATGGGGCATCCACAGCTTCCCTGGGCTCCCTGTTCCAGTGCCTCACCCCTGTCATAGTGAAGAATTTCTTCCAAATGTCCAAAATAAATCTACCCTCTGTCAGTTTGAAGCCATTCCCCCTTGTCCTGTCACTGCAAGCCCTTGTAAGAAGTACCTCTCCAGCTCTCTTGGAGGCCCCTTTAGGTACAGAAAGGTGCTTTAATGTCTGCCCAAAGTCTCCTCTCCTCCAGCTGAACAGCTCCAACTCTCAGCCTGTTTTCTCAGCCTGGGTGTGTACATCTAGCACTCAGTGACACCTGAATGAACTTCACATTGTCTTCACAATTGCTTAGATAAATTTCTCCCATTGTCTTCACAGCTGCTTAGATAAATTTTCTCTATAACAATACTCTTCAGTTTTACTGAAAGTTCTGAAAATGAGGCATTACATGTTTCAATAACCTAGATCATATTTTAGTTATGAAACTCATGGTTAGAAGGGTCTACCATTTGGGATTTAGACAATTAAAGAGGCACGGCAGAATCTGCATCTGTAGTGGAGTGATCTGATAAAGGTGGGGTTTTTTTTTTTAAAGAAAGTATAAATAATCTTTGAATAAGAACAAGTCCTGCTCAGAAACATTTCTGGTACTATCAAGTTTTCTCTTTCAACCATGAAAGTGATAACCATTCTCTCAAATAGAAGATTGCCTTCAGGTTTCAAAAGCATTCTTTTAGATGAAAGTGAATTTTCATTTTTGTTCTCTTATTATTGATCTATGGTGACTGTTTTATGTAATTTCTTTTCTGTATTGATAAGATGTTCCAGGAAATCCTGTGCTAATCATTTCACTTACTAAGTTTTAAAGCTTTGCTGTCCTGTGCATTAAATGTAAATTGAAAAGAAGTTTTGTTGAGGTTTCTTGGTTTTGATGCATTTACCAGAAAATTAACTGCAAAGGCAAATGATATTTTAGAGATAGATATACATAAAGGTAGATTTCTAGAGGAAATGTCTTTAACCCAGATTTTAATTTCTGCATTTTTAAAGTGTTCTTGTTGATATGTGATTATTGTAATAGTTTTTTCAAAGAGAGAAGAAAAAGATACTATCTCCACCCTAAAGTCACTGCTCTAGAAGCACTGTTCACATCTTTCAATTTTGTTTTGTAAACATATTTTTAGAAACAACAACAACAAAAAAACAACAAAGAAAAAAAAAACAATGAGTAGAAAAAATCATTAATTCAGTTTTCCCTGTCTTATCATCTGGCTTAATTATTATTATACCTGCAAGTAGGTCTAAAGAATGTTTAAACTCTGTCTCATCTATCACTATAAAAAAATCATATTTAAAATCTCTCCTGGAGTCATCGTTTGGGTTTTTTAAAAATTTTAGGATTTAGTGTCAGGAAAACTGAAGAAAATACACATATAAACTCACATTACAGATGTATCTTCCTTCTTATTAACACTGTGTAAAATTTTGCTATATTGCCTTCTGTTTAAATAGATCATAAAAATATTTTTTAATATCTTATATTGGTTTTAGTTCTGCCCCATTTTCCTCAGGTTATCTTTTTGGGACACTGGACACAGTGTCAGGCAACACCTTTTGCCATTTAATTATTGGTACCAGAGCAATGAAACTGAAAATGGAATTCTTGAAATGAAAATCAGGAAGGAGAGTGTAAGGCACGGATATAAAGTACTACAGAGCACCTGGTAGTTGCTGATGTTTATGTGCTTGAGCAGTTGGGGGTGCTTAAAACTGACACAGCACATTGAGATTTATCAGATTGATAACCATGAGTCCCACAGACGTGCTGTGGGCTAACAGAGACATGATGAAGTCTTATCAGGAGTGAAGTTTTGTGGCTGTAATTGTGACAGACAGTGATCCCTACCAGTTCTACAAATAAATATTGAAGCTTCCTGTAATGAGCCTTTTTAGCCATCTAAGTGTAATGTATTTAGGCATTTTTTCCTTGTCTGATAAACAGAAATTTAAAAATACTCTGAAATTTTGGGGTTTGTTCTTTATTCTTCAGAAAAATAACCTAGATTAAAGGTGTCACAAGCACATCAGTTTTCTGAACTGCTTCACTAAGAGATCTGTTTTGAAACGTAGTACTTACAGAAAGGCAACAATTTATAACTTCAGGCAGGTAGCTAATTTTGAATAAAAACATTGCTGTTAAAGTGATTTAATATCAGTGGTGGTAAAGAGCAGTGCTTATCATTTCAATAAACAAGGCTACCCTTTAGACACTACACAGTAATCTTTTGTTTTATTTATATATACACCTTCACGTAGAAACTTTCAAACTGAAATATAGTTGATAGAACTTGATGAATACATTGGTTTCAGTACAGACTGAGGTATTTTGCAATGGCTCGGTGCAGGCCTAGCAAAAAGGTTACAAACGCTTTAATTGCACGTTCTTCAATCCCAATCTGCAAGTTTTCTTAGTTTCCTCCCGTCTGTTGTGACCTGTACAGATCCTACTGTGGCACAAATGGACTTTAAAGGTAGTTATTACAGATTATAACCAATTTATAAAGAATAATTAAAAATATTGACTCTTGTTATTATAAAGCAACAAGAGTCAATATTTTTAACTATTAGCATCTTTGCTCCCACCTGTACCTCTTGTTTGTTGTTTTGAACCCCTGAAGGTGTGCCACAGAATAGATTATATGCTACAGCTGTTTTTACTGGAGTTATCCATATTGCACATTGTTAGAGTTGAAGAGTATTGTACTTTTAATGATGTAAAGGTTTTTCAGCTGTTCTGAGAAACTTCTGGTGCTTTTACCTATTCTCATAACTTTGATCTCTGATTAAATTTAAATAATACTAACAGTTGTTTTCTGAAATTCTTGCTGTTTTATAATTGTTTCTAAGAGCATCAAAGATTAGATTGAAACTGATATTCTTATAACTTAATTAAAATGTTGTTTTACTGCAGAATACTAAGCATAACCTTCATGATCAGAGTGTGCATATGAAACAACTCATTATTAACTGCAGGAAAGAACCTGCACACACAGAGATTTATGTGTAAGATGCATTGAAGATGATGCTGGTGCACTTTGCAGCTTGTGAGATTACATAGCAACTTCATGTGTACCTGCCTATGTTGCTATGATTGTAGCTCTAACTCTTGGAGGGCTGTTTTGTTTATAAACTGTATCTTACACTAGCAGAAGATGTCAGTTTTCAACAAGTCCAGATGTAGAAGGGAAGTGTAATCCAAGCTCTCCCCAGAGGCAATGCTGTCTGAGAGCTATACAAAAACAACTCTTGAATTACTAATATTGAGGCATTTGGTATTTTTTAAAAATAAGTTTGCTTTTATTCTCATTATTAATACTTCTTGTCTTTTACATAGCAGTTGTTTTTGGACTTTGTTTCGTTTGGAGTTTTTTTGCGGGGGTTTGTTTGGGTTTTCTTAATGGTGCGGAAAAGTTCCATATTTAATGAAATACAAGGAACGCCAAGTCTTCAGGGCAGATACAGAACAAGGTAAGACCTAAACCCAACTTGTGTTTGATTAATTCTATGCTAATGAATATGAATATGATAATTTGTAACTACCTGTAAAGACTTTTTCTGTTTAATTATATTCAGTTCCTGAGAATGCCTATAGTAACATTTAGCAGTGTCCAAGTAAGTTCATATTGAGCATCTGGCCCTTCTTTATGATACAAGTGTTTGATATATTAATTTTTGGATAGAATCTTATGTGGATTAGGTGATCTAAACTTTTTTAAACTTCCTTTCTACTTCTTTCAGGGAAAATTCAGGGAAAGAGAAGGTGGTGCTTTGATATCTGTTTCTTCTTCCTTTTCTTTTTCTTAATTATGTTTCTGCAACCATCTGTTCTTTTTAATCTAGTTTGATGCCAGAAAGTTCTTACTCAGTGCAAAACTAGCTTCACAGACAATACTGTGTCATTCTTGCATCATCATAAATAGTATTGGATTTTTGCACAGTAGTAACATGTGCGTAAAAGTCTCCAACTGGAAAAAATAGTGGTACTGGTGGCTTTCTTGTGACCTTTTTTTCCATTGAAGTATTTCTTAAAAGCATGCTTAGTAAAATCCTGATATTTAGTAAGTAGCAGTTGATGTTGAAAGAAGCTCAAAGACTTTCTTTCTTTGTTCTCTGATGCAGAATTTCATGTGTGAGGCTACTCATGCACTGACAGCACTGCCTGCTGTGACATTTTCTGATTATTAGTGATTGTTGGCAGCATTTTGCAAGTATTCCACAGCAGAAAATATTTCATTATAGGTGTAGCCGAAACTCAGTCAAGAGCTGCATTTCAAAGAATAGATACCAGTGAAGGTAATACAAACCACAACACAAAAAAAACACACACAAAAAAAAACCAAACCAAAATTATCAGGACCAGAGGATGAATTTTCTGTACAACATCATGAAATTGAAATGTAAAGGCTTTCTAACTCTTTGAACTACTTTAATTAAAAATTTTGGTAGTTTGTTTTTCTAATGTATTTTTCACTGTGCCTCAAATTTGATTCTTTATTTAGTTCTATTGTGTATAGCTCAACCTCATTTGCCATTAAGAAACTAAAAGAAAAATGGCCAAAGGTCAGGGAAAGAATACCAGTCTTTAAAATAAAATCTTTTCTATATATTTATATT
>VZRO01004820.1:274447-292624 GCA_013397915.1 Daphoenositta chrysoptera | reverse complement strand
AAAAAAAAAAAAAAGCTGTATTTCTCTGAAGTCCTCATTGGCTCCTGTGCAGGTCAACAACACAAAGGCACGCAATGGCCCATTGTTTGTAGTGATTTTCCCCACCTGTCCTGGGTTGCAGTGTATTCTATTACCATCTACATGAACTGTTGAACCAGGTGTGTGGTGTTGCTTGCCTCCTCCCTCCTGACTATCTTCTGTTAATGGGTTTTGCCACATGACTCATAGATAACCCCTTCCGGACAATATTCTGTTAATGGCCCGTCAAGGCCTTGCCACATGACTGACAAAATTACATCATCCCATTGTGAGATGCTCCGCACAGAGGGAGGAGACAAGCATTCCATCCTGGATATAAACTGAGATTGCAAACACCACAGGGAGCCCTGTCTACTGACTTCCCAGAGGACGAGAGCTATCACTGGACCTTCAGCTAGAGACCAGATCTTCCACAGAATCACCGCTTCAACTGAGCTACTTCGCTTGGACTGCTACCACCACCCTAACAGGGTGTCAGGTTGTATCTGACTTTGTCAGTGCTTTTCCTTGTATTATTTTACTTATTTTTAATTTTTCCTGTTGAATTTTAGTCTGACTTGCGATCTCCCACTGGTTTGTTTTCAAACCAAGACACCACCTCTCATGAGATAAAGAATTTCCAGTGAAACCAGATATTTTTCATCTAAAGCACACACAGCAACAGAAGCTGCTAAGAAACTGCATCATTGCAATGAAAACAAACCCTCTGTCAAATCAAATAAAGCAGAAGGTGCAAAGCCATTAGTAATTCTGGATTTTGTACAGATTTCTAGCTAACCCCAAGACATTTTGCTTACTGCAGATGTAGCTTCATTTACTAGGAAAGGGTCATATTTCATACTCCATGAATATGCTTGGTTCGATGGTCTTGGATATTTATCACTATGAGAATGGATGAGTTTTGAATATAAATACTAGCAGGTAGTCAATGAGCAGGTACTTTTCATTAAGGCTACTGAGTCAAAGGTCTTTTGGGGAAATTGTATAAACACTGAACATACCTGCACATGACTGATAATTCTATAGCATAGACCTTCTATGCAAATATCACACTTTTTTGCTACACCATATTAAGGCTCCATATGGTGGAATCCATGGCTTAAATGCTACACAGTGGTCTGAGGTCTCATTCCTCAGAACATTTTCCTATGTTGTTCTTTTTTCACTCTAAATGTAGATGAGGGGCAGAAATATTTCCACTTAAGCTTTTCATTATTATTTTGGTAAGCCATAATTAGGCTGTCGCTCATTCAGATCCATCTGGCAATCTGAATATCTGCGTTCATTACGGGAAGGAGTGATTACGATTTGTTCCAAATAACTGCTGTTTGAATTAACTGAGATGACAGATAAATGTAGATTTCCTCTGCTTCAGAGGCCTTAGGGGAGGTTTAAAGTGCGGCGGCTGGTTTTGGAGATACTTCCCCTACACTTAGCAGAGGAGGCGCAGTCCTCTAATGGGTATGTTCCACAAATACTTCCTGCTAATTCAGTACCAGCTGAAGGGTATATCTACACTATTCTTTAAGTTCAGATCAGGAGGGCACTTTGGAAGGGAATTCTTAGTAATGCTCACTTTACTGTGGTTTTGGTCACACCAGAAATTTGTCTTGGCACACACAACCTGGATTCTGGAAGATCGATGGTTGAACCACTAACAGGAACTCAGTTCTCAAGACTGATCTAGAAATAGACTGGAGTGAAATCCCCTGAAAGGTGTATAGTGTGGACAGCTGATCCATAGTATCAGTGGTTTTGTTCTAGACTTCTATTCTCATCATGTTGCCCTATTTGGTAAGGCAATCAGTACCTAAAATGCTGGGTTATTGTCATTTGAAAAAACGTTTGCAGAAAAAGCACTAGATAAATCTGGCAGCCAATGTGTTTACTTACACCTGATTCCTCCTGCCATGAGCACAAAGGTAATTTCTAGCTATGAAAGTCATAGCTATCACCAAATACACTAGAGGGAGTTATAGCTGTCAGCCTATGCCATCATCAAACATACTAGAGGGAGTTAATGAGTTTTAAAACACTTTTCCCTTATATTTTCCCTTAAGGAAGAGCCAAAACATTAAACAGAACATAATATGAAGGCTATTTTAAAACCAAAAGTTCATATAGATTTCTTCAGCAGGCATGTTGTTTGAGTAAACAATCAGTTCTCATTTTGAGTAAAGCCTGGTCATAATGATTTCCAAGAAGCTGTACTGTATTATGCCCTGATTCACAGGATGATAACTACTATGAATGACCTGAAGTGTTCAATGGGTTTTGTTGCTTGCCATCACACACAAAGTCAATGGCTGAACCAGTAGCAGAGCAGAGAAATTTTGACAAGAGTTCTTGATTGCTTTAAGCATAAATGTTATTTTAGAAAGTCACTAGCTAATGAAAACCAAAACCCCGACAAAATGCTCAAACCCCTCACACTATAAAACCTTTGCTCAAATTATTCAGCAATTAGTGGGGGAAAGTAGAGAACCGATCACATTCAGGCTCAAATCTTTCTCTGCCCTGTTACTTTTCTTCCCATATCCTACAGAATCATATGAATATTTAGCAGGATTCACCTTCCTCTCTGCCAGCACTACACCTTCACTCCAGATGGCTGCTCTGGCACCAGTCTTGTAGCATATATTGTTTGACAGAGTTCCTGGCCTCCGCAGCACAGCCAGTGTGGCACTGGGAATGAAGCAAGGTGGGTCAGTTCCTCCATTCTCCCAAGGGGGAAAAAATCTTAATTTTAGTAGGTTTTATCAAAGGACTCCTTCTCTTGAAAGCACTTTCTAACCTGAACAAGGTTCTAACCTGTTCAAAGACACTGCTGTGTCACAATCAATTACCTGTATGTCTAATGGACAGGAGAAGCACCTGAGGTGCCAGAAGTGGCTAGGTTTGTTATGATCTCCCATTATCTCATTACAGTGAATTAATAAAACAATAACTTGAACCAAGCAGGGTGCTATATCAGTAATTGGTCTTGATACACCCTTCTTTTTAACAGGAATGTTTAAGAACAGGGATCGCAGCATGATGAGTAATGTTGCTCTCAATTTAGTATCACGTGTACACTGAATTTTACATTGAGATATCTGGGCACAATTCTCTTGCTACCCAGAATCCAGACTTGGCTCCATTAAACTCAAGAGGCAATTTACCAGAATACAAGGAAACTATTTCAGGATTACTGATTGCTTTCTCTCCCTTTGCTTTGTTGTTTCTCAGCCTTGCCTTCTTGCCCTGCAAAGAGCTTTGATTCAGCTGCAGAAAGACAAGTGGTTACCTTGGATAGTGTGTACATTTGGGAGGCTTTGTCCATGCAATGTCAAGTACTGTTGCAGAAGCTGGTGCTGACACCGAGCTATGCAACCTGATCACTGGGCTTGAAAAACTCAACTTCACACTCCAATGGAGAGATAATTTGTGTCACTTAAACAACCTCATCCTTCACTGCTTCCACTGCAGGGACTGAGATAAGAGTTTCCATGGTGCAGAGCAGTTCTGCGCATGCCTCAGGGAAATCAGAAACACCCCCTCTTTTTCCTGTTGGGTAAGTCCTGCTCTGCAGCTGTACCTGCTGATCCATTAGAATATTGCCTCAGATCTTCAGAGATTACTTTTAAGGTGCATATCTTTTTCTTTTTTTTTACCTGCAGAACAGAAGGAAATATGTGTGGGTTTCATATGGAACTTAGGATAACCAATTATATTGTAATTAGTACAGTGAATTATGCTGATGGGGAAAGTGACTATGATGGAGAAAAAAAATGAACGGAAAATGTTTATATCAATGGAAAACTTTCCTGTTAGCCAACATGGCATGTTCCCAAGACTGGAAGGGAACCAAAGGAAAATATGAGCTTCCTGGTCCAGCATGACCTCTCTTTCCATAAGCAGTTAGCACCAGTTTCTACACTATTTCCTCAGGGACCAAACAGAAGAAGAAAACTGACCCGAAAGGCTACTGAATCACTGCAACTAATTTTTGATATTTCAGAAAAATGAAATAAAAAACAAAACCCCATAGTTTGATCAAATGAGCATGAGCAAATACTTTTTTGTTCACTGTAGCAAATAAAAGGAATGTATGATAGTTCACAAAATCAACTACCATTTGATTCTGGAAACACATCTGTTGCTTTGATTCTGCCCAAGCCTACTTGGACAGCTCTCTGTAAAGACATGAATGCTACAGTACATGTTATTTTCATAGGTTTATAGAGACAGACCATGGACATAAAAAGGAAATCCTGTAGTAAGAAACCTTAGAGGACAAGGTTGCTGTGCTTCTTAAGAATCAGTCTGTTTAAAAAAGGAACTTGAGGAACTGAATGGTGCATTAGGCTGACCTTGCCTCAGAGAGCCAGGCTGTAGATGGACATGGTTTTTTCTAGACCTGTTCTGTGTAATATTAGTGTACCAAGTGGTAAATCAGAGTCTTGCCTATGCAACACCCATGACATCATCACTGCTTGTGAATCTGCCCCTCTGGGACATAACTTTTTTCAGAATTTCCAGCAAAGATGCAGCTTCAAGACAATAAAGTCCATCAGCCTGCAGGGGAGAAATCATTGCACATGAGGACATTTTGCTGTGAATCATGCTCTTTGTGTGGGAGAGGTAAGTAAAGATTAGAGAAAGGTTTGAGGCATTTTTCTCCACAGTATTGCACCTGGCAAATTTCCAGAGAGAAATAAACCCTGAGATCTAGGAGACAGACTGAAATCTCCTCAAAGAGAAAAACGAAAAGTTACATTCTGCTCCATTAAAACAATGACACTGTGTTTGAAGAGTCAGAATATATATCTAGTCAGAATGAAGTTAGGGCGTGACTAAAGGCTAAATTTCTCTTGTAGATTTTGTGGCTTTGTACTGCTATCACCACATTTCATCTACAGCATAAACATAGAAAACACAACCTTTGATGCCCGGCCTAAAAAAGATTTAAAGTTTTTGAGCAATGCTTTTCCAGTAATCTATATGTATAGTATCTGCAGATTTTAAACACTGTCCATTAGACATACAGTTCCACAAAATGTTCTTTTTTTCAGACAGACTAATACTTCAGCAGCTCACAAAAACTCATACTCATAAAATCTTCTCATTTAGGATTTCTAGTGGAAAGATTTCCTTTTTTATCACAATGATGTCACAGATTAGTGAGGGCTGCTACTTCCTCCCACCCCCGTTATCCAAGATTTTGTTGTATGTGCTTAGTTTCATTTTTCATCCTCTACTCTCAAAATTAACTCAGCTGTGGATGAAGACATATATCCTATTAGCTCTATCCCTTTGGGGATTGCCTAGAACAGCTGCAGCTGCCATTTCATTTCTCCTTAATACCCTTGTGTCCTAGAATACAAATAAAACAAATGTTGGTATCTTGTCCACTGCACACCCTGCATCATATTTTTTTAAACAAACTGTACAGCTACACAAAATGTCCCTGATAAGACATTGTTAGTCACTTGCAATTAAGCCATTAGAATAACAGTTTGTGCCTCCACAATCCATCCTGGAATAATGAAATTCCACACTGAATACTGATAAATGATCCAAGATCTCATAAGCCTTCTTAACTCTGAACAGTGAAATATGAAAATACTGCAGAAACCATGGCAGCTGACAGGTAGAGTCATTAGAAAAATGTATGCAAATCCCACAGCAAATGACACTGCATAAAGTACAGGAGTTTACAGCTAATGACTTGTACTGATGCACAGTCCCATATTCGGAAAATGTCTAACGTTTGCATCAACGAAAAGTAAAACACTAATATATTTAGATTTGGGTATCTTTTGTCCTGCACTAAACTCAAACTTGGGAGATAGACTTAAAACCTAATAATAGCAGTCTCAGATCCTGCTTATACTTACATTTTGACATGCCAGTTTCTGCATTTAAAATTCAGCTAAGGATAAGAACACAGCATATCACCAGTACTGAATTTCCATCTGCAAGATACTCTTCCTGTGCAGTGAAGTAGCAAAATAAAATTTGGAGTCTTTGGCTGATATTGTGTCAGATTTGCTACTTCTCTCCCCTAGCAGCGGTACATTGCACAAGAAAAGGAGCTGATGGTAACCAGTAAATTAGCAGGGAATGTAAGGGCACACTCAGTGAAGTAGTAGACACGACTGCAAGAATTGAGTTCAGGGTGCTACATTTCCTCTGCTGCAAATGGGGATATAGACTGGGATTGAAGACTGGGACTAAAAACCAAGCACTCCTGAAGGGAAAGGATGATGAGGAAGAAGAGCCAAGTCCAGCTGAGAGGACAGGTCTGGAACGACGTCCTGCCTAAGAACGCACAAACGCCATCATTCGCAGAGCCAAGTACCATCCATCCCTTAGTATGACTGTGGCAAGGGTTGCATTTCTACAGCACCTTCAGCCCAAGTGCAATGAATATTAAGGAAATTATTTTTGTAACATTGAAATAAAGGAATGATACCATTCTCAAACTACAGCTAAGGACACCCTGACATGGAAAAGTGCTGTTCTTAAGTGTGTCCTAAAGTGAACATATTTAGTCTCTGGCAAAACCAAGAGTGGGGGCAGTTTTAAAGTTTCAGCAAATATATAGTTCCTGCTGCAAAGCATATAACAGTGACTTAAAAAGGAGAGAAGCAGAGGTATATCCATTATCTTTCTACTAAAAGTGAGTTGTATTTGTATTATTTGGAACCTCCAGATCAAAGTAAAACTGATCCAGAAATCTAGCCTCTTTTAACTGCTTTGAAACTATGGTATTAATTGTAATACTCTTTCTCCAATCTGTACTTTCCTTGAGCCTGATTTTAAAAGTGTACAAGATAGTTTTAGCAGAAAAGTATTATAAAGTCAATACTATGATTAATATAAAGTCCATTCAAAACTGCAAAGTAAGACTGCGTTAACATTTCTTTCTTCCATTCAAGCAGCTTGTACCTTGCAAACTGGTGTCATTGGCAGCATCAGCAGCAATCTCAAACAAAGGTCCCTCCCTGCACTCACCAAATCTGTATAAATTACCTAATAAGGGCAGTTCCTTATGAATTAAAATATCCAAATGCTTTAAAAAACCCAAACAAACCCAAACCAATATCCAGGGAATGTTTGTTCTTGAGATTCCATTTGTAATCTTCTCAAAAGAGAAAACATGAAGTAACTGTAGTAGTCACTTTCATTCAGGGCTGTATGGCTTGGGAACTTTTACTAGTTATCTCAAAGTAATCTGCAAACAGTGCTACCAGAACTGCTGCTGGTTCCTGCCAGGGCTACCCCTGCTCATTGGGTAATAAATACTCTGTACTTCAATGGGTCACTGTCAGTCCTTGGTGATGGCAGGGCCTTACAGAATAGGGGGGAAGAGACAAACTGTATTCTTTTTGGCCTTTGCTATTTAAGCATGAAGCAGCTACATAATCTCATGGTAACTGGCATCTCTAACTTCTCATTATTCAGAGCTCCTCCTCTACTATACATGTTAGCAACTATTCACAAAATCAGATGACCAATTCTTTCACACAAAAAGAAATAAAACAACACACAGGAGGTATGCAACCATATTAATAGTTTGGAGTCTTCCACTTGCCTTAGTTTTATGTGTGTCTTTTAGAGCGCAAACTATTCATGACTGAGTTAACTAAAAGTGTTTCAGCCATTCCCTATATGGTCTCTACATGCCCAGTGAACCTGCTAGATAGTTTTGGCCAGATTTCTATGGCTACACCCACAGCACAGCTGGGAGAGTGATGCTGGGGATGATACAAGATTTTCTAGCCATGGAGCCAGACTGTAAGAATCACATTCTACCTTCAAGAAAGCACCTCATGTCCCAGATTCAGGAACTGGGTAATTATTTATGCAAAGTGAAACAGGTCAGTCAGAGGCTTACCTGTACAGAGAGAAGGAAAACCAGAAAACATAGGATTGATCCTGCTGAAAAGCATAGAACTGAGTCTGAGTTTCCAGTATCTTGAGAGAAAATACTCACCACAGACTAACTGGCTTAGAGGCTTCTGTCTCCAAGATTGCAGTGGTAACTCATCACCTTTTTCAGTTGCGCATACCCACAAAGTGTATTTTATTGAAGATTCAGTGGAACACTCCATGCAGAAATCCAACTATGATTTCAATGTGAAATAATTCCATTTCAAAATGTCATATTTTTATTTGTTTGGTCTATTTTCCTGGATTTGTTTGGTGATTGAGAAGTAAATAATCACTCAGTCATTTATAATGTAATAAACCTTCAAATGAACTGCAAAGTTTTCTTAAAGAGGAATTTTGCAAGAGGAATAAATAGGAAGATAAACCAGAACTGTTATCTCTTTAGCTTATAGAATACAAGAGACACCTTAAAATGTAGATGAGGAAAAAAATTATCCTTTTCATCAACTGCTTTGAAGGTTATTCTTTCTAATCTGCTAACGAAGGAGATGTATTGTTCCTTGGGTTTGGAGAATTCTTCTGGGCATCATAATAACAGATCAATCTCAGAAATATAACCTTCAATTTTACATTAAATGAGGATATGGCATCATTTCCACTCTTGGTTGTGCTGAGAGTATCCATAATCAGCAACGGAGTTCCCAAAGAGAACAGAAGGCAGAGAGCTTGCAATGAGAAACATGCAGAAACCACAGGTAAAAACAAGAAACGGATGGGCAATGTGTGTGATGAAATATGCTTGGGTCTCAAGCAATGATGTATCATGTACTTGAGAAATGACATATGGTACTTGCCTACAACCCTGGCTGGCTAAACGCCCGGTGTGATGTGGATTACACATAATTGCTTCACACCAGTGAAAAGCCCCTTCTGCACATTATAAACATACTCATATTAACTTCTTACTATTGAGACAGGAGATGGTGACACAAAAAAATAATTTCAGAGAGGAGTACCATGGGTTGCACTGCAACTGGTGCAACATTTTATGCAATCTATTACATTGTCTCTCTACATAGCATATCTTGAGACATGTCCAAATAACAGTTTCATACTCTCCATATAAATATGTATTATCAAATAAACAAAAATCCCTTCTATATATTGTGCAGGAGCAAGTGATTGTTAAAATATTTCTTACTGGATACAAGACAAGACCCCATTAGCACCTGCGCAGGCCCACAGAACAGCCTTCCTCAAATTTTCCTCAGTGTGAAAAGAAGAAAACAGCTCAGTATAGCTATCTTATCAATTTTAACCAGAGATGCTGCAACAAAAAAGAGAAAAACCCTGTCACTCCCTACTTCTTACTGATTTTTATTTCATTTTCCAAAGTAATCTATTCAGAGCTACTTACATGGCTGCAGCCATCTGCCAGCCTTGAGCTCCAGTCAGAGGACTCCTGTCCACATCTCCTAAGCTAATTACAGGCAAGGCACACTCAAACTCCATTTTATTTTACATGCTTTTGTCTAGGGTATGTTGATCACGTGTTATGTTTCGAAGATTTCTTTCACTGGCTTTGGGGGACGTTGTGGAGCTCTGGCAGCAGGAGGATGCAAGCTCTCAGCTCTGCTTGTTTACTGAAAAACATTTCCATCATCTCCTCCCAACACCACCACTTCCTCACCTATAATTATGCTGTTCGGTTCTTACTATAAAGTGCTAGAATTATAGAAACAGCTCATTTGAAATGTGCAGACTGTTTGCTTGTAAAACATTTGGCTCTGCCCTTGCAGGAATAAAGCTGTTTTATGCTCCAAATAAGGAGTAGGTTGCAATGCCACATGTCTGCTCATAATCACTAAATGAAACTGGCTGTAATGAAATGCACAGGCCTCATGAGTTAACTCCTAAATTGATTGGGCTGGAATTCCCTGACACTTCCATTTCTACAGCTCAATGTGTGTTTGTGAGACATGCAGCAAGGTGGCAGGAGGGGGTAGGACAGAGGTCTGCCACTTGTCAAAGGGAACCAATGGCAGGAAGGTCACTGGATTGTCATCCAAATGTCTTCAATTGCTTCCATGAACTGTATCCTCTGACTTTCATTACATATTCACTTGCAGCCTTTGCTGATTGTCTGCTGCTCCTGGTATACATCTGGGTGTTGTCAGGGTCCATAAATCTGTCTGAGTACTGCCAACTGTTACCCACATGAATTCCAAAAACCAACATCATTAGATTTAGATGCATCAGAAAAATAATCTGATCCTATTTCCAGAAAAGTCTACCTAATTTCTGTCATGTATATGAAGGTTAACAAATCACCTGGAGAAGCCAATAATAATTTTTTTTGGAAATATGCATGCATTTGAAGCCACTTTTTTAAAGGAAGTCTCAGTTCCTTACTGCCATCCTATTGTGACTTTAAAAAACCCAGAAAGATTATTATCAATCTGATTACATCCTGGACATACACGGTAGCTGTGACTGAGTTCTCACTGCTTTATTGGGAAGCCATTAATTTCCTTAATCCCATTCTGCAGACAAAGAAACTGAGGTGCAAAGGTGGTCGATTTTATCATGTGTATTTACCTTGCTAAATTCCTCAAGATTTGCTCATTACACTCTTGAGACTTTAGTCCTTTGTTAATTTTTACATTATTTTTTCTTTCAACAACTTCAGAAATATTTTGAGGTTTTTTAATTAGTTCTTGAACAGAAATAATCTCACAAATGCACTAGTGCACCTGCATCTGATTAATCAATTTCCCAAATGTCCATGAGCAGCAGGCACTGAACAAGAGATGATAAATAGAACTTTCCATTGATGGACCAAATTTAGTTGATGTACTAAAATACTTTACAAATATGGACAAGTGAAATTTCCCTCTTTTTAGAGAAACTAAGGCACAAACAGATTTTTAAAAATTAGACAAACAAACAGCAAAATGTGGATGAAAGCCCAGATTTCCTGATTTTCACCCCATTAGTCATTCAATGCACTAAGTCAGAACAGCCAGACAGAATTCTGATCTGGGTCTTAAATGTTAATACGTATGCAGAAGCATTTGAAATTTTCAGGCCTTTTAAATAAATTTGAAAAAAAATGTAGCATAAGAAATCTACCTTTTATAGTGATACACCTAACACTGCTCTCTGGTACAGATACACTTGAGAATTTCTATCAGTATTATGTCAAATGAACAAACAGTAAGAGGGACATTTGAAGCAATGCACACCATGCTGTGGGGCTTTTAAGCCATGATTTACCTCTTTATTCTTCATGGTCTCAAATGAATAACCTCAGTATTGAGAAATGTTGGCAACTGCTTAATGAACTGCGTGTGTAACACTGTAGATGCAATGTGCACACGTGTGCATACACAGACACAAAGCCGAGACTCATGCAAGTTTCCACATGAAGAACTATCAGTTTGATGAACTCACACTAATACAAAAGCTGCATGTGCCCTGGATGCTTTCAGGTGTCTGAGATCAAGAAATACTTTAACTAGGTCTTTACAATGCCATTTTAATTTTTTTTTCCACTGAATGGTGAACAAAACAGATGGGTCAGGCAAGTGAGTGACTGCTGCTGATTCTAGCTTCATTTGTCATTGAAAGACCCAACTATCTGAACTTTGTGCAGAACTGTGAGAAATGTGGATCTCTGCTTCTGTGTGGGAAGGACTTACTGGTCCCAGTTTTTATCAGACCAACAGATGTTTGACTACTTTCTTTATACTAATTCTGTGAAGCTCTGCCATTTTCAGAAACAAAACATAAAAAGACAAGACAACACTGAGACTTTTTAATCATGGACACTCCAAATGTCCAGCTTTCAAAAGGATAATGATAAACACAAAGCTCACCTGCTGTATCTTGCACATAGGCACTGCATTTTCTAAAAATCTTGGCTAAAGGGTAATAAGCATAGGAAATCTAAAAAACCTGTATTTCACGCTTGCCTGTTGTTGCAAGTGCATATAAAATTTTATTTCTCTATGGCCAATTAATATGCAAATAGCAGCTGAATATGGGTCCCATTCATCCTTTCTAACACTACATTTGGTTTTATAGCTGTATGAAAAGCAGTTAGCTGATCAATTTTAAAATTCTGTTAACCTAACACAACTCTGGGGCATTAAGAAAAATGCTAGGAAATAGGTAGGTCTCAATTACTGATAAAATGGGATAAAATGTCACCAAAAATATTGGAAAAAGGTCAGTTTTGGGAGAAGGAGTCTTCCAAAATCAAATAATGAAATTTGAAGCCATAACAAAAATATCTGGAAATACTTGATTTTTAGTCCAAAGAGGCAAATTTGTATTCCTTTTTTTCTTTTTTTCACTTGAATTTTACTGATCTCTTTTATACCAAATTACCATTCAGCATGTTACAGGAAGTTCCCATGAAGAGAGATCCTGGACCACTCATATGAACCAAGTTCAGCGTGAGCTGAGATAGAGCAGGGCATGATGCACTGTGTGCAAAGCAAAGCAGTCATGTGGAGTACCAGCTTAGATGCATGAATTGTCAAGGCCATCTTGGGAACAGGGAAAGGAAGTCAGAAATCCACACAACACTTTCATCTCCACTTCTGCATTTACCAGAAGTATGATACACAACTTTAAGTACATGTCAGTCAAACCCAATCTATTTTTTCATTGGCCCTTATAAAAAAAAAAAAAATCCTGCTGAGTAATTCTTGACATTGCTGAAGCTCCTGGTTGAACCTACTGTTCCTTGCAGAAAGAAGAAAAGCTGTATTTGGTCCACAAAGAGCCTCAACACTATGATCCTTTGTTTAAGCGGTTTGTTCTTCTCTGCTTTCTGACTTCAAAGAACCAGAATAATCTCAGAAGTTTCCTATGCAAGAAAGTCTGCTCTCTTCTCTCAACTTGGCAGCTCTCTAACAGGCCTGGGTGGCCACCCAAAAAATGACCAGATCAAGATAATGAGTAACTCCAGTTGTTCCCTCACTGTCAGCAGGAGCCTGACATGTCTCACTCCAGGATGCCCCTTGGGGATTAAAAGTTCAGACTTTTGTGGATGTCATAAATGCAGGAAAAATTAAAATTAAAGATCACTGAAGTAAAAAAATGTACATGGATGAATCAGCTGTGTTGGGGGTTTTGAAATAAGACATTGACATATTTTATACAGATATGCCAGTTAAGACTGGGACCAGCCCCGCAGGACAGTTTTTCATCCTACAGGGAGATCTCTCTGCATGTAACGCGTGAAAGAGTATTTCCAAACGTGCTTTATGCTGATCCTTCTGGTAAAAACAAATACCCAGTTGCATTTCACACTTTTTTAAGAAAACCCAGTGTGAGCTGGAAGTGGGACTGACAGGACATGGTGGGGTGCAGCCACAGTTGACATCTCCCTGTGGTGTGGGGTGCTCCAGGGCAGCAAGGCAGAGCCTGGCAGCCTGGGCTGATCCCACTGCCCCAGACAGAGGCAGGACACCAGGGACACCAGGAGCAGCCCTGCCTCAGCAAGACCCATGGCTGAGCAGAGCAGGGCTGTGGCATCACTGGGAGAGGGGCTGATAGCCCCAGGGGGCTGACATAGGCTGTTGGTGGGATGAGTGAGACCACAAATTGGGTAGGCTGGGGCCTGCAAGGCCTATTAATGCCCTGACAAAGAGCTCCTTATCTATGTTTGCCTGTTGCTAAATTCAGCAATCCATGTTTGGGAGCAGGACATGCAGGGCAGTGTGTGCTTCACTGAGAGTTCAGACACTGGGACCCTGAGTTCAGGACTGGGAATTGGGGTGAATCAGAGCTCCATCCCACCCTTTCCTGTATCAGGTGTAGTGGTTTAGTTCACATATTTGCCTTTGTGAGATATGAATTAGGAGAAATACAAAGCAAGCTCAAAAACTTAAAGAGTATAAAGAAAGTTTATTATTACTAGGATTAAAAGAAAAAAAGAAACACTAAGAAAATAAAGAAAAAACATTCCCCTCCTTTTCCAGCACCTCCCCCCAGCACCCAGCCCGCACAAATGATAACAAAGATGGAATTTTTGGTTAGTATTACAGTTCTTAACAAGTGTCTCCAAACTCAGGGAAAAAAGGAGGTCTCTCTCTGCTCCAGCGTGGTTTCCAAACTGCTACCTGCAACAGTCCTGCCCGCCTGGAAACAGTCTATTGCACTGAAAAAACATACTAATCTCTCCCATGCAAATCTCACAGTCTTTTCATACTGCAGTCATGGGCCAAGCATGGGGTGTTCTCATTTTAAGGATAAGCAAATTCCAGCCTGAAATTCACAACTCTATTCTTCACAAAAATCTCTAAAAAAAAATCTTTTGTCCCGGGATAACTGTTTCAAATTAAACACACAGCTCTCCGATGGCCTGGCATGGGTCACCTTTCTTTTTCCCACAGTCTGCCTACAGAATTCTCAATCCCCCGTCTTTTAAATGGATTAAAGAGAAAAGAACAGTTTATTGTATTACAGTTTTTACCACAGTTGGCAAAGGGTTGATTTAAGCTTTGCGTGGTTCGTGACTACGCCCTCTTCTTTCCGCCGCCATCTTTCATTCCGTTTCGCATAACTCACTTTCTCCTTCTCCCTCTGATTTCAACACCATGTTGAACAGCTTACTCTCATCGGGCTGTATGTTGAAGGAAAAGCCCTTTTCCTTTGATGCTGCCAGTTGTTCGATAGTTTCCTCAGTCTGAGAAAGCTGAAAATTGGCTCCTGCTGGGTTTGCGCAGAGCCACCTGAAGTGGGGGAAGGGAAGCCCCTCCCAGGTCTTGGAAGCCACTCCGGTGGTCTCAGCTGTGCAGCTCATGGGTGCCCCCCAGCTGCCCGCAGTTTGGGGGGGTCTCCTGCAGCATTCCAGGGACCATGGCCTGGCGCCTGGGAAGGGGAGGCTCGGCCCGGCTCCCGAGGGCCGGGCCCGGAGCCCTTCCCCCTCCCTGCTCCCTGCAGGAGAGCTGGGTTCAAAGAGAAAGTTCCTGCACCTCCAGCAGGTTTAAATATGCAAACTCGAAAAGCATAATTGGATCGAGAAATTGTCAACCAACTTAGCTCCAGCCCATGACATCAGGCAAACATGCAGTTCAAGTTCAAATCATGGTAACAACACAAGCAACTGAGTTGGGATCTCAGCAAGGTCACTGAAATATCCAAAACAAGGTTTGTGGTAGATACTACAGAGGAGTTATTATGTAATATCTATCATATTCATTAGTGTCTTCTTCATGGCAAGGGAATTCCCACCTTATTGTTACCCTTGTCCAAGGCCAGGACAAACCTATCATGCTGTAGCTAATGGATAATTTAAAATTCTTTGACTTTAAAATTTAATGAACCACCTACTCTTTCACAACAGTAATTGTTTTCCATATATTGCTTATTCATAAAATATGTATCTAATCCTGACTCTTCACTTCCTATTTACTCTAGTGAACAGATCCTCTGTTCTGCACAGGCAGTCCTGTCATCATGCTTTAAGTCTGGGGACATGTGCAAAAACCTTTGTACAATAATTATGTAAAGTTAGTGGGGTAGAAGAAAATGTTATCATTATCTTTTGCATTACAGGATGTGAGGAGAATATAAATAAATCCAGATACTGCAAAAGCTTTGCTGCAAGCTAGGTGATTAAAGTATTTCAGATTCCCACAAGTCTATTTAAAGCAACTTAAATCTTTTTGATGGCCAGTAGTTCACGCCAGCATAGCCGCTTGCACTGGCTAAGCTTCCTGAACACACTGCACAAAGTGCACAGGAAAATGGCTTCAGCTCCTGATGCTCATTAATACAGATGAGACACTGGGTTACGGATAGGTCTTCAGAAATGTTCTAGGTTTCTTTTGTTTACTTTAGAAATACACAGGTTCCCTTATAAGGCTTAGTACTGTTTCACAGGCTCATATACTTCAGCCTTCACTCATACTGGTAAGACTTCCACACTCAGAGCCATAGCAGGTCAGAAGTTGGTTTTGAACAGCTTGTAAAGCTTTGGAACAATTAAACTCTCAGTCAATAAGTACTTCCCATCATTTGCTGACAATATTGAAAATTACAGCTCTACCACAGCTGGATTTGCCAGGATATGTGCAGGTTATTTGGGAGGTTATACAGTGCTTTCACTGTCTCAGTGCCTGAAGCTGCTCACAGCCACTGTGCAAGCTCAGCTTACGTGCTGCCAAGGAAGAAGCCTAGTGCTAGTAAGGAAGGGGATAGGGGATGGAAGTGGTTTGAAGGGAAAAATATTGTTTGCTTGCATCAGTTTAGGCATGTCTAAGAAATTAGTAGAGAAAAAAATAGTATCTTGCACTTTACAGCACATTTCTTCTATCACCTCTCCATCCCACCAGGATACAATGCAGACTATAATCAGCATCAAGAAAAATGAGAAATAGAAGAGTCACTCATCTTTTGGGATAAACCTAAGGAAAAAAGATGTTACCTTAAACCCAGACACATTGCCTCAATAAGTCTGGTCAGTAATTTGTCTGAACATACCCTGCTTGCAGATTTAGCAGAGGCTGGAGAAGTAGGGGAATTCAAGAAGAGGAACAAAAACAGTGTTAGAGACTGCAGAAGTACAAACTGATATCACCCTAGGAAAAGCCTAGAAATTCTAGAAACAAAATTTTGTGACAAAGTACTATTTTAATAATTTGGAACTAGGAGCAAAGACTAATTCAGAGAAATATTATTTTGTAGCTATTTTTTGTAAATAATCATAATTGTATCAGAGATGTCAGACTCCAGTAATTTAAAAAATATTTATAATGCTTGAGAGCTCTACATTCCCAAATGATTGCAATGCACTCCATAAATTCACAAGTAACTTCATCTTACTAGTATGTTGTTCCTACAGAGATGAAAAGCAACAGCCCATTTAATAGCTCACATTGCCACTCCCAAGGTGTTACATGGTAGGGAAAACAACACTGTGATCCATTGAAATAGTGGGAAGTGCAGACAAACAGGACAGAATTACAGAACTTAGAAATGAGCCCATACATCAAGCTAATGCTCTGTTCTTAGGCAAGGAGAGGTAGTCTTTGTGCTCGTCTGGAGCCTGCCATTACTGACCTCAGTATTATGGTGTCTTGTGGAGCATATTCTCCAGTATTCTGGAGATAAGATTCTCTGATAAGAGAAAAAAGCTGCAAAATTAGTAAAGTTTTAGCAATATCCTATATTTTCTTTAACTAAATCTTAATCAAATGCTAAGCATACCTTATTTATCTAGTGATATCTAACAAGAATCTAGACCCAGCAAGCATGTTTCAGTCTGCCTAATTCATGCTGAAGAGGGTAGGAAAAGCCAAGTAAACAGTTATAATTTTAACGTGGATAGTGTAGGCTTTTTATACTGATTTACAAAAGCGAAAAAAAAAATTGATTCCGTTTTCAAATATTAAACTGTGAAAGAAAAAATACTGGGGAGTAACATTTTCCCACAACAAATAAAACTAAGGTATTAGATATTATTACCACCTTGAACATATCAAGATACCAGGTACTAACTGTCCCTACTGGGGGAGATTTTTTAGCATTTCCCTTACAGGGTGGAGTGTTGAGCCTTTAACAGTGAAAACAATGCTCATACCTTTTCCCCCACCTAAATGTTTTTCTTTAAGAAGAGAAGAGTCAAGCTCTTCTGTGGTGCCAAGTAATAAAACAAAAGGCAGCAGCAGAAACTGATGTGCAACATGTCCCTGAACCTGAGGAAAAACTTTGTTGTAGAGGTCACCAAACATTGGAACAGGTTGCCCAGAGAGGTTGTGGAGTCTCCCTCACTGGAGATATTCCAGAACAGTCTGGATGCAATCCTGTGCTGTGTGCTCTGGGATGATCCTGTGTAGTGATTTAGTTCGCAATCCATTACTTACTTATTTTTTCTGTGAGATAAGGATTAGAAGAAAGGCAAAGCAGGCTCAAAACTTTAAAAAATATAAAGGAAGTTTATTAACAGAACTAAAAGAAAAAAAATAACAATCAGAATAAACCTTCAGAACACTTCTCCCCGCAACCTCTTTCCTTTCCCACTGACAATGTAAAGAGACAAAACTTGGGATTTTCAGTCAGTTTACCACCTCTATTGTGGAGGCCGGTAAGCCAGTAACAGAAGCCCTAAGTAAGTTAGGGTGACGGAGGGTCTCTCTCAGGGTGCTTTACTTCCCTGGCTAGCCTGTTGGTCTCCCCGCCTCCTTGTGATCTTAAAAAGATCTCCCCTGCACTTAAAACGATCTTGTTGTGATCTTAAACAGT
>VZRO01004820.1:257456-274381 GCA_013397915.1 Daphoenositta chrysoptera | reverse complement strand
CTCTCCCTAGCCACTCCCCCAGTGTTTTCCTATTGGGGCCTGATGCGCTCTCTCCGCCCCCCTCATCCCCAGATAAAACCCAAGGCTGTATGCCGTGGGGCTCTCTTCCTTTGGGAACCATGTGAATAAAAATCTGCTGAGGTCCCCAAGGGGACAGCCTTCTCGCCTCCCTTATCGTCACCGTGCTGGGGAGCTGACAGATAGCTGGAGCAGAGTGGGGCCGTCCAGAAGGGCTACGGGGAGCAGAAAAGCTGGTGGGGCTCTCTTCCTTTGGGAACCATGTGAATAAAAATCTGCTGAGGTCCCCAAGGGGACAGCCTTCTCGCCTCCCTTATCGTCACCGTGCTGGGGAGCTGACAGATAGCTGGAGCAGAGTGGGGCCGTCCAGAAGGGCTACGGGGAGCNTTTTGTAGCTATTTTTTGTAAATAATCATAATTGTATCAGAGATGTCAGACTCCAGTAATTTAAAAAATATTTATAATGCTTGAGAGCTCTACATTCCCAAATGATTGCAATGCACTCCATAAATTCACAAGTAACTTCATCTTACTAGTATGTTGTTCCTACAGAGATGAAAAGCAACAGCCCATTTAATAGCTCACATTGCCACTCCCAAGGTGTTACATGGTAGGGAAAACAACACTGTGATCCATTGAAATAGTGGGAAGTGCAGACAAACAGGACAGAATTACAGAACTTAGAAATGAGCCCATACATCAAGCTAATGCTCTGTTCTTAGGCAAGGAGAGGTAGTCTTTGTGCTCGTCTGGAGCCTGCCATTACTGACCTCAGTATTATGGTGTCTTGTGGAGCATATTCTCCAGTATTCTGGAGATAAGATTCTCTGATAAGAGAAAAAAGCTGCAAAATTAGTAAAGTTTTAGCAATATCCTATATTTTCTTTAACTAAATCTTAATCAAATGCTAAGCATACCTTATTTATCTAGTGATATCTAACAAGAATCTAGACCCAGCAAGCATGTTTCAGTCCGCCTAATTCATGCTGAAGAGGGTAGGAAAAGCCAAGTAAACAGTTATAATTTTAACGTGGATAGTGTAGGCTTTTTATACTGATTTACAAAAGCGAAAAAAAAAATTGATTCCGTTTTCAAATATTAAACTGTGAAAGAAAAAATACTGGGGAGTAACATTTTCCCACAACAAATAAAACTAAGGTATTAGATATTATTACCACCTTGAACATATCAAGATACCAGGTACTAACTGTCCCTACTGGGGGAGATTTTTTAGCATTTCCCTTACAGGGTGGAGTGTTGAGCCTTTAACAGTGAAAACAATGCTCATACCTTTTCCCCCACCTAAATGTTTTTCTTTAAGAAGAGAAGAGTCAAGCTCTTCTGTGGTGCCAAGTAATAAAACAAAAGGCAGCAGCAGAAACTGATGTGCAACATGTCCCTGAACCTGAGGAAAAACTTTGTTGTGGAGGTCACCAAACATTGGAACAGGTTGCCCAGAGAGGTTGTGGAGTCTCCCTCACTGGAGATATTCCAGAACAGTCTGGATGCAATCCTGTGCTGTGTGCTCTGGGATGATCCTGTGTAGTGATTTAGTTCGCAATCCATTACTTACTTATTTTTTCTGTGAGATAAGGATTAGAAGAAAGGCAAAGCAGGCTCAAAACTTTAAAAAATATAAAGGAAGTTTATTAACAGAACTAAAAGAAAAAAAATAACAATCAGAATAAACCTTCAGAACACTTCTCCCCGCAACCTCTTTCCTTTCCCACTGACAATGTAAAGAGACAAAACTTGGGATTTTCAGTCAGTTTACCACCTCTATTGTGGAGGCCGGTAAGCCAGGTAACAGAAGCCCTAAGTAAGTTAGGGTGACGGAGGGTCTCTCTCAGGGTGCTTTACTTCCCTGGCTAGCCTGTTGGTCTCCCCGCCTCCTTGTGATCTTAAAAAGTTCTCCCCTGAACTTAAAAAGTTCTTGTTGTGATCTTAAAAAGTTCTTGTTGTGATCTTAAAAAGTTCTCCTTGTGATCTTAAAAAGTTCTCCTTGTGATCTTAAAAAGTTCTCCTCTGAACTTAAAAAGTTCTCTCCCTAGCCACTCCCCCAGTGTTTTCCTATTGGGGCCTGATGCGCTCTCTCCGCCCCCCTCATCCCCAGATAAAACCCAAGGCTGTATGCCGTGGGGCTCTCTGCCTTTGGGAACCATGTGAATAAAAATCTGCTGAGGTCCCCAAGGGGACAGCCTTCTCGCCTCCCTTATCGTCACCGTGCTGGGGAGCTGACAGATAGCTGGAGCAGAGTGGGGCCGTCCAGAAGGGCTACGGGGAGCAGAAAAGCTGGTCTCCCCAAGATAGCCCCACAGAGCTCCCCGGGAAAGCTGCAGCAGGCCATACCGACACGGGAAACTCCTGACTGCAACACTCTGTAATAATCTTTCTTCAGTTCACTTAGGGAGAGGAGTCTCTTTTGCCATCCATGGAGACTTCTTCACAAGAAACAGTTCTCTCGTGGCTTCAATGTCACGGCGAAGTCAGCCACCTGGGAATCATTCTCTGCTTGCAGTGTCAAAGTCGCTTCCCTCAACTTAAAGCTTTTCCCACAACTATTTTCGAGGGTTCAGTCTTAGCTAATGGGGTACCATTTTAAGGATGAGCTGTTGAGAAGCAAAAGTTCTCTTCATCTCTGAAATAATCTTCATCTCTACGAACAGAGGTCTTCTTCTTCTCTTTAGATCACAGCTACTTCAACATTTGCTTATTTCAGCACAGGTGCCTTTGCTCATGGTTGCGGTTTGAACACTTCATCCCTCCATGCTTTCATGAATTACAGGGTATTCTGATGTATCATGGTTCAGTACCATAGCTTTACAAAAGCATTTCAGCTTCTAGATTTGAAGCATCTTCTCTTTCTCCTCTCTCTGGCTTCAGCTCTTCCTTCTTCACTGACCTGGGTGTCTGTATGGTGTTTTCTTCACATGCCTTCACCTTTCCCTTTCTTTTGACTCAGGAGAGGATTGATGTCTGCAAGTTTCATCTGCTCTGGGGAATCTTGCAGCACTGAAAGAGTTAATCTTACTTGGGCCTTGCACCTGGGATTTGTCTCTTGCTGTTGGTCCTGCGATCTCTGCCGGGCAGAGGCCGGAGCAGGGCTACGATGGAACAGGCCTGCAGTGGAATAGGGCTGCAGTGGAACAGGACTGCAGTGGAACAGGGCTGCGGTGGAACAGGGCTGCGGTGGAACAGGGCCACAATGGAACAAGGCCACAATGGAACAAGGCCACAGTGGAACAGGGCTGCCATGAAACAGGGCCACAATTGAACAGGGCCACGGTGAAACAGGGCCACAATGGAACAGGGCCATGATGGAACAGGGCCGCGATGGAACAGGGCCGCGATGGAACAGGGCCGCAATGGAACAGGGCCGCGATGGAACAGGGCTACAATGGAACAGGGCCGCGATAGAACACGGCCGCGATAGAACACGGCCGCGATGGAACAGTGGAACAGGGCCACGGTGGAACAGGGCCGCGGTGAACCAGAGCCGCAGTGGAACAGGGCCGTGCAGAGCAGGGCTGTGGCCTGGCCCTGGCTGGGCTGCGTGGGCCGCCCAGTCACCAGTCGAAATGCCAGAAACAAAACAAAAGCAAGTTGTTTTGATGCCATGATGATTTTTGCCTTTTCTTTTATACCCCTTTTATATACTTTTTAAATATTCTTAGTGCTTCTAGCCCACATTCTTAGACTTAATATTTGTTAAGACAAGAGACTAAACATCTCGGAAGCCACGTAGTGAGGGGTCAGAAAGCCCCAGACACCAAGGGCCTCTCTAGAACACATTCTGTAAGCTGAGATAGGCCCAGCCAGGGGAAGGTTCCTTGGGGCGGGGGCGTCACTCGAGCCTCTCACTGGGGAATCTTTGATAGATACGCTCATTTGTAAGGCATATATTATATAATGTTATACCCTTGATTGACTCTGTGTGCATTCCTGTGTGTTCTTTGGTGCATTCCACCGGGATGTGGTGCACCTAAGGATCCTTAACATAAATACTGAGGTAAAATCCTCTTTTTCCCTTCTAACTGTGTTTGGCTCTTAATTTTAAGACCAGGGAAAGGCATCACTTTCACTTGCTCAGCATAATTTCCTCAGTATTTTTGATTAAAAACCAGGAAATGCATAGTAGAGTAAAAACTGAATTTCTAACCTAGAAACAAGTTTTCTTTCTTGTTTTTTTGCATTTATGTCAAAAATAACTCGAGGAAAACATATTTGCAACATTTTTCACTTTCTAATTTCCTGTCTCTTCACATGCTCTGTCAAAAATGTTTCAAGCTTGTGTTGCAAAGAAAATCTAACAAATAAATTTTTATTTTACTTATATACTCTCATAACTTTTCTTCCTTCCTTCCTTTCTTCCTTCCTTGCAGTTCTTACCAGCTTTTATTATACATAAAAAAGAACAAAAATCTTGGAGACAGGCTCTGTGGTGAAAAGACTCACACTGCTTTCTAATGTGATCAAGGCTAATCATCTAACAGCTACAAACTGGAAAAAAATCAGCTCTAGAGATTCTAAAGTGAGGGAAAGCCAACCAATTCAGATAATCCTAAGAGGTTTGGTTCTTTCAAGTAACTAAATCAATTTGAAGTATTCTTATTTCTTTCCCTCTGAAATTTAGTGATAACTGAGGGGGTACAGGGTTTATATACAGATCACGAAGGATATTTTTGAGGTCAGTCACTATTTCTTGTTCCTTTCCCTTTGCACATCAGAGCAATGAATGCAGCATCAAGTTAAGTAGCAGGAATGGGCATCAGATTTAAAACTCATCATATGGACCTTTTCAAGTACAAGTAGAATGAAAGTTGTGAACAAGGAAGTAGTACATCTCAGTCATACAGTTAAGTATCTGTAGGCTTAAAAGAACTGATATGGTTTCATTACATACCACTTGCACAGCCCGGGGCACTTTATTTTGAGGAGCTCTATCCATGATGAATAATATAGATCTATGGAGAACTGATGCCTCCAGTCAGGAAGAGCCAGAATGCACACTGCTCATGTTTTCTGCAGCTGATTTTCAATAGCCAGTGGAGACCCATACTCCAATGTTTTTATTAGAAATATTATTACATGGCATATTCTGCCCATTGTATTTAATCTAACCATGCCTAAACTCTTTGCCTTCACTTTACTAGTTTCCAGTTACAGTCCAGGGATATCAGAATACTATCACAAGTAGTTCAAAGTGCCCGCTCGGAGAGTGGAGACTCTTTGGAGCCAGGGAAGAGTATTTTAGTATCAGCAAAATGCAGGTTTTGGCAGAGGCACACAAAAAAATTTGACAGCATTGCACTAAACAGTATTAGCAGCCATAGCTAAACTCTCCTAGAAAATAATCAAGCATAACTAACAGCAAAGTCAATAATCTACAAAATTAGAAATTTATCAAGATCAGTGGCACCTTCTATGCACTTAAATCACGACTGAGCAATACTCACAGAACCAGATGACTCTGACCAGCTTCAGCATATGCTCTAGACACTGACCTAGAACAAAACTCAGGCATAATGAATGTTTTCAGTAATGTAGTATCTTCCTTTATGTAATCATCCTTTTCATTTCCTTCAATACCTTGCTCTCTATGCTCACATTTCTCTCATGTTAATCCCCAATTTAGCTTTGCTTCCGCTATGTGTAACCCTGGCAATCAGACAGAATCTTTCTGCATGCAGCCTTGATATTTGTCTTAAGCACTTATGGTGTAATAACTTTCATATCTAAATATATTTTTTATAGCTAAGTATTTTAGCACATAGTAGGGTTGGGGTGCAGTATAATAAAATAAGACCAGCCAGTCTGATGTAGCTCAGAAAAGTGAAGACACTGCAGTCAGGGAAATGGAAAACGCTTCAAATTTCTTCCTGTATTTATTTTTTATTTTGATCTTTCAATCTTTTTCTGATTATCTGCAAGATTTTTTTCAGTTGAGATGCCAACTGTTCTAAGAAACTCATCTGAGTCCCATCTGGACTAAACTATAAGGCAGTTTGATATTTTCAGCTGCTTTGAACAGTGAGCTGACACAGCTGGTTTAAAGGTCAGAGTTAAGGCACACCACATCATGAGCTGTGTCACATGTCAGTCTGCCTCAAGTGCATCCGCAAAGCTGAGCACCTGAATAAAAACCAAATGCCCTCAGAAGTGACCGTATCTATCATAACAGGAGGCAAAGAATCCCGGAATCATCCAGGTTGGAAGAGACCTTCAAGATCATGGAGTGCAACATCAACCCAACACCACCATCATCACACCCAAGCCGTGTCCCCAAGTCCAACTCTTAAGACATCACCCAAGTGCAGGCAGCAAATTTCTGCCATTGGGAACCACCTCCTCTGTCCTAAGAGGAAGGACCATCCTGAAAAGCACCAATTTCTTTGTGTTTTTCTTGAAACCCAACAATTTTGGAGTCCTTGGCAGCTGACAGTCACTCTTACAGTCACTCTTACAACTGGAAAGTCCATGGCTTTGAGCCATGACCCTGAGGCCACCAAGCTCCAGAAGGACGCACTGGACATCCCCAGCTCACCACACCAGATGCAGTACCTGTTCCTGGGGCTCCAGGAACTGCTGCACTCGTTCCTCCTCAGAGCTGTCCAATGAGCCATGGCTGTCAGAGGAGCTGTCACTGTGCTGTCGCTGGAGGAAAGGTGGCCACCTTGGTGGGAGGTGGGACTGCCATGGGAGAAGAGGCGGGAATCGCAGGTTCCTCCAGCTCATCCAGCATCTTAGCAAAGCACGTCAAATACATCCTGTCCTGGAATGCCTGGTAGAATTGCAGGAAGCTATGTACCATCACCTCATCAAGCTGACTGAGAACATCTCTTCTGTATTTGTAGAGATACAGGCCACAGCATACAATTAATCTGAGAATTAGCAGAATTGAACGTCATTAATACTTACTGCTCACATCTCAGTCATACAAGTATTTTCAGTGGTTAAGTTAGGTTCATTTTAACTAATGCTAGACACATAATATATTCCCTGTGAGGATTATTGTGTGTTTTGGAAGTATTTATTTTTTATCAAACAACTGATTCTTTGTGAGAAAAATATAATTTGCTTTCTGTCAGTCATACAGTGTTCTCCTGACAGTCTGAGCTATCTGTATAAACCAATATACTTGGTCTGACTTCATCAACTCTTCATATGGCTATATAAGCTTACTTAGGTTTGTTACTCTATACTTCTGATTACATCAGAAGAGCTCAGCATTTGGCTCATGTACTGTGTACAGCCTGAAAGGAGAACTAACCCCCTGGAGCCTGCTCATAGTGTACTGCTCCCCATCACCAGAGCCTTCCAGAGTGCATTGCCCTGGGCCCTTAACACCATCCTGCCCTGCCAAGCTGCATAGCACAAATGCCCATATATATTTCATTTTCTTCGGTCACTGCCAGGACTGAGGTAGCATCAGCAGAGCCAGTGGGGTTCACCTCCCCCCAGTCACCAAAATGAGCCATAGGATCAGCTCTTTCAAGAAGACTGGATCCAGCTAGATCTCATAATTCATTTAGAAGAGATAAGAGCTGTGCCTCAGTGTCTGCTGTGAAATCTGAGAAAACTGATGGACTACTGGTGACAGCATAATGCTGCCCTAGCAGGAAAATGAAGACAGCCAGCCAAACTCTACTGATTTGCTAATGATGCTTATCTACTGTAACCATCCAGAGAATTGGAAGTGGCAGGGTGGCGAGAAGAAAATACTCAGGGGAATCAGTCTTAGACAAACTTCTGGAATTAGCCAAAGGAGTAGGAAGGCTCTAATTTGTTAAAGACTCATATTAGAATTCTCTTAAATGAGACAGCAAAACTTAGAGGTGATTTTGCAGGTTTTGGCCATGGGCTTGTCTTTTGACCTTGGGCATGTCTTTAGAGCTGTACATCTCATGTACTATATCTACTGGCAAAATGGTTTGAATTTAAAAGAGCTTTTATAAAGATGTGCAAAGCCTAATGAAACTTCCAATCTTTAAAGATGGGATTATTAATCAGAGTATCTATGAAGGTGAGGGTAGAGATGTTCTGTGGGAGGATGACCTTAACCTAGCTGGGGAGTCAGCACAGCTCTCAGGGCTGAGGACAGGTGGACTGTGGGGCTCCACATACCCAAAGGAAAGCAAATGAGCAAACACTCTGCCATGCCAAAGTAAGACACAGGGTCCATTGTGGGTCAGAGCATGTGACTGCTTCATCACTTCAGTTAAGTTCAGAAGTAGAGTGAACCTCCAGAATAATAATCTAACACAGATTATAACATGTTAGAGTTACAGTCTATCCAAATTATGTAATAAAGAATATCAGGAAAGAATTTTGCAGATAATTAATATGTAAAAATTAGATATACATCTACTAGGCCTAAGCTCTACTCTTTCCAAATAAAGCATCTTACACTATTTTGACAGTTCTCATTGTCTGATTTGTTCTTAGTTGGACTTTCTTACACAAGAAAATTCCTCACCTTAGCTAGAAACAAAAAACTCGAGTTGTCCAGAAAAAGGGCACACAGTTCACGTATAAAACCAGCCTGGCAGATTATCAGGGATAACTAGAGCATATAGAAGAGGTTTTACAGTTATGCCATCTGGTTGCACAGCCCTAATGATCTGCATTCCCCATGGAAATGCCTTAGGGCAGAATGATTGTTCCTTGCTATGATCTCCCACATGCAATTTTATCCTGCAGAAGGCAAGAAGGGCTTTCTCTGCCAGATATCTATTGTCAGTAAGTCTACAATAGCATTGCTGTAATGGAGTATTATCTGATGTTCTGGTCATGTTAGATATATTCAAACTGTTTTTATTTCCTCTTTCCCCTGTTCCTGCAGATGTTGTACATTTTTGAAGCACTGGTATTAAAATAGCAGTTGACTGCAAAAAGTTAGACGAAATCTTAGTTTAGTCTTGTATGCAGTCTGTCAAAATCCACGTTCTTCTGAAAAGGGATTGATTTGCTAGGATTTCTGTTTTATAAAATAAAATTGGAAAAAAGATTCAGACAGTATTGAAATACTCTTTTTCCATTTTTGGAATAGAATATAGCAGTGTTCTGTATTGAAAGAATCACAGGTTATTCCTCTGCAGAGGAGAGATATGATATATTGTAAATGCTCTATATCAAGAACATCAATAGCTTACTAATGACCTGAAAATCAAAAATTAACTGTTTAAAAATGGAAACACAAATGTTCACTGAACATAAAGTGATTTGCAGATAATATCAGAAAATCTGAGGCATAAAATGAGATGTAACCAGCAAAGAACATAAAAGAAAGCGAGAAAAGCTTTTATAAATACAGTCAGGATAAAAGACCGAGAACATTTCACTGGTCTTAAGCAGGAATGGTGAAAATTCTATGAAGGAATGTAAAAGGACAAAGTGTTCAGTTCCTGAGCCTTCATAAAAAGAGTATCTGTGATCAGATTCTTAACACATTTCAGTGGTATGGAACACCAGCTAGAATTAGGAGATAGCTAGATAGCAGATAAATTAGTGCACAATAATGGAGCCTGCTGAAATCCACCTTGGAAGATTAAGAAGTAATTGAAACAATCTGAACTACTTTGAGGACACACAGAGGACTGACAAGAACAACTGAAGTACTCTCCCACAGAAAGGGAAAAGGAAAAGATGGAAAATTGTAGGCTAGTCAGTCAAAGTTTAGTACCTGGAATGATACCACAACAAAATGTGAAACAATCTGTGTAAAAGCATCTAGAGACATAAACACGGTAAGAAACAAAAAAAAATAAAGTGTATAAAACCAAGCTAAGTTCTTTCCAAGTGAATAACTTGGCTTTTCAGAATAATTTGCCTTTTTGGGTGGAAGAAGGTAAGTAGAGAAGATGGATGTTCAGTTTATTGTAAAGTTGTGGCAGTCTCAGACAACTTTCTCCACAAAAAAACCTCAGGGAATATGGCTTTTATTATATCACCATAAAATAAGCCCACCAGCTGTGGAAAAGACCTGCTTCAAAAATAGTCAATATTATTCTCAATTCTGGTTTGAAATACTGAAATCCTTCTTGTTCTCAGCACACCTGTAATGGGAAGGGGTGATTTCCTGCCAGCAGCAAGAGCAGCCCGTGCAGAGGAAGTGTGCCAGACCTCATCTGCGCTTATCACTGGACCAACTGTTGAAGCTCGAGGCAGGGGCTTCATCTGGAAGCAATAAGACACCTCTGCAGAGAGCAGCCACTAAGCCAGTTCTCTGCCTAGACAAGTGACTGGTGTTCTCACGGCAGAGCGAAGTAGCCACGACTGTGTTGCAGTGACCCTGATTGTCAGTGACTGTCAATGCAATTAGCGGTTTTATCCCCATCTGTAAACCAAACTACTCCTAGGAAGTAGTGATTGGTATTGTGCTGCATCACTGTGGCATCTGGCTGTGCTTGAGCTTCTTTTCCCTGGTACCCTTCAGTCTGAAGATCCTATGACTCTGGCAGGTGGAAAAAAATGCCTCTTTCAGAGGGCACCTCAAAAAGCATCTTCTTCAACACGTCAGTAGAAAGGAAGGACACAAATACCTGTCTCATGTCCTTGAGGAAACAAATTCAGTCTGGTTGTACCAGCCCTGTGATAAATGTCTGGTAACACTTAGGCCCAGATGGCAGAGGCACATGCCCATGTAAGTTCACCCAGCTGGTCTTTACAGTTAAGAATTTGAAGTAGCTGCAATTTTATCAAAATATTCACCAATTCACAGACTGTACAACAATATATTTATACAAATCCACAGTGACTGAGTTGATACTTTCAGGTCATTAACTACAAGTCCAAAATTTTGATAGATATGAAATTACCATAAAATAGATAACTTGGGAAGAATGAAGGGACTTTTTGAATACACAGCATGCATTATTTTGCACATGTATATTTGTTTAAAAAGAGATGTACATTTGTTTACACAGAATATCAGTAAGTTACTTATTATATTCCTAGGTTAGTGATCTTTATCAACTGACATACATGAACTGAGCAATTATCTGAGCAATTGAGGCATACATGCAGTCCCCTATACTAACTTCAGCTGACAGGCTGCCATAGTTAATTGGATCACATTGGATTGGCTCACATGTGCCTAAGCCCTGTATTACATCTGGATATAGTTCACTATATTTTTATGTATCTTTCTTAGACCTTTCTAAGCTTGTTTATTAATATACAATAATAGTCTTTTAATAATAAAAGCAGTTAAGACTATTTATTTTCTCCTCTTTAAAAACAAGAGATCAAATTGTAGGTTCTATTTGTACCATGAAGTAAAACTACATCTTTAATAATAAATATTCCATGATTAAAATATTTCTTTTTCTATCAGATTTCCTATGGGTCATTTTCTTTCAATAAGCAAGGTGAGGGACAGCTACTGGACTATGCAAGAGTCATCCCTCCCTCGGGAGGGTTTTAAATTATAACTTACCTTATCGGATCTAACTTCAAGGAGAAACTGATCTACAGGTTCTGCTCAGGGCCTTTGTGGAGTCACAGAAATTAGGTTATTAACAAGAGTCACCTACGGGCTTGTCTACAGGGGGCACTACAAAAAGGGGGAAGATTTCATCCAAAAGCAAACAACAAAAAGGCAGAATGCCTGTAATTAACAATGTGTTAAGACAAAAGTGTAATGGTAGATACTATCCTCAAGTCCTGTGTGCAGTTTTGGACACCACAATATAAGAAAGACTTTAAGTTATTAATGAGAGCATCCAAAGGAGGACCATAAGGATGGTGAAGGACCTTGAGGGGAAGCCATGTGAGGAGCAGCTGAGGTCACTTGGCCTGGTCAGCCTGGAGAAGAGGAGACTGAGGGGAGACCTCATAGCAGTCTAGAACTTCCTCATGAGGGGAAAAGGAGGGGGAGACAGTGATCTGTTCTCCGTGGTGGTGACCAGTGAAGGACTCAAGGAAACAGCATGAAACTCAGCTGGGGGAAGTTTAGGTTGGGTATCAGGAAAAAGTGTTTCACCAAGAGGGTGGCTGGGCATTGGAACAGGAACCCCAGAGAAGTGGTCACAGCCCCAAGCCTGACAGAGTTTAAGAGGCATTTGGACAATGCTCTCAGGCACATGGTGTGACTCTTGGGGTGTCCTGTCAGTGTCAGGAGTTGGACTCGATGGTCCTGATGGGTCTCTTCCAACTCAGCAGATTCTGTGATTCTATGATTCCAAATTCGCATGTCAAAGAGCAAGTGTTCTGACATCTTCGGCTTCTTGCATTCCTGCTCTCAGCTTGACAAGGGTGAAAAGCAGGGAAAGGAATAATCTTCATCGTGGGTCCAAACTATAGCCAGTATTCACGACATTTGAGTCAACAGCACAATGTTGTACCAAACTTACTTCTGCATCCCCCATCAAAGCAGTACCACCTACATTACCAAAACAACTTTACATAAAATATAATTTGTTCTGTGGGGCTCAGAGGGGAAGAATAATAATGACAGGAGTCTAAAATTTCTATGCCAGGTTATTGTCCAGCCAAAGCGGTTCTTAGATAGAAAGGAACTGCACCAGAAGAGGCAGTAGCTCAGCAGAAAGATATTAGAAAGAAGTCAAGAGGTCAAGGGAAAAGGGAAAAATAAGCCTCTGGTTTTGTCCACTTCTAGCATTCTGAAGAAATCTTCTCTGGTGTCTCCTCCCTCATTTGTTGATAGCAATGACAGAAGTGCTAATGCAAGAACAATTTGTGTGTGCTTGTACCACAGGCTAAGTTGATAAAGGTGACAGGTAGATTTTTTCCACTATGCTGTGTACTGACTAAATGTCAAGGCAATAGAGAGATGCAGCCCCTGAGGCACTACAGAGTTCACTATTGATGACACCACTGCTGAGACCTCATTAGGGAAGACATGCGGCTCAGAAATGTATCAGTGTGAATGTGTGTCAGATGTCTGGATTTAATAGACTCATCAGTCATTCCTCCTAGAACTTTCTCTTTGTCCACCCAACCTCAGTTGCCTCTTGTGACTGGCTAAAATTACAATGAACTCTTTCATCAACCTTAGGGCAAGAGGGCTCTGGACTACTCTTTACAATACTGCAAGGTCCTGGCATTTGCCAATTTGTGTGGAGTAACCTACACTAGAATTTAAGTTTGAAATGCAGGCTATGTATGTTAGGAATTTAATTCTAATAACCTCAAGGACAGTGTTTTGAATAGTTCTCCTGAACTGATTAGTTGACTGGCTTTTTAAATCTTAACTGATAATAATTTTGCTGTCACAGATAATCTGGAATGCAGCTAACAATCACTGTAATAAAATCCTTCAGTAATTTTTCAATAGGTAAGCCTTATCAAGATAATAGGTCTGATCTTTGCATTAGGTGGCACCTTGCATTTTTACTGGGCTTTGGAAGCCTCAGGGGAAAAAAACCTGGTTAGGGCAAACACACTGCAAGATTTTGTTTTCCCTTTTTTCTTACTATCAGTCTTTCCTATCACAAAATTCTTTGATGCTAACTCTCATGTATCAGAAACTTCATGCTTCTTTCAGGACAAAAACTACTGGCTAGCATTAGAAAACACAATTTCACACTGTAGGATCAGAAAATTGAGGAAAATAAATGTTCTCAGGGATTTTGGGGTGGGTTTTTAGGACACACCTTAACATTACAGGAAGTTGAGAGGCAATATTAAGTGAAGCAGGAATGATTGTGCATGAAAAGGTAATGAACTAATTAAGAATCATAAAATAACCTTGCTTAAAAAAAAAACCCAACCAACAGTTTCACTAATTAAATAATTTTTATTTGAGATCTTTAGGAATCCAAACAATTTTAGAAATCATCTGCAGCTTTGACAAAACCACCTCTCAGAAATTCAGGGCATGTGATAATCAAAGATGAGCACTCTGTCTAGAACAGAAATTTGTCACTTTCCACTCTGATGTCACAAGCTAAAAATCAGTAACTTTTAGCTTACCCTTAAAGATCAAGCTTATGTAGAACTACAGAAGAATTACAGTGTAATTCCTGCTCTTAGTTTTGTTCCTGCTCTTCGTCTTGCACTTCACTGACATTTGGTGTCAGTACAGTTCTATCCATACAATACTTATATGTGCACTAATGGACTTGTCACCACTGAGAGCTAAATGCTGAACTCCTTACTTAGCATCTAGCCAACCTTTCCTCAGGATGATGTCAGTGGAAGTTCTGAGGTAGGTATGAGTGAAACACTGACTGAGCATGCTGCCACAAAGCACAAAGTATAAGTGAATTGTCATTGCTTTCATTTGAAGGAAATTAATCAAGAGGCAAGGCTGAACAAAATAGGTCTCAAATCCTAGTTACTAAGTTCCACTGGACTTTAATTTTACTACACTCTAATTCAACTACCAGTACATCACTGATGCTGATGTTGTTTTGAATTAAGAAAATATGACATAATTTTTATGAGACAAAACAGTAGAGATGTCACCATAAACTTATTTTGGGATTTTATTTCTTATTTAAATTCTGTAGGTCGTGGTGGGCAACTGAAAGTTTGGAGATAATGGATAGCAGGACAATATCTCTGGTTTAGGAATGTTTATAAAAATGCAGCCTTAGTGAATCGTTCAGCAGAGAGCACTGAGGATTAAGCACACTACTCAGCCTGAATCCACATCATCTGCAAATCTGATATTTATAGTGGTCTCTGTATTGCCCGGACCTTTAGCAAGCTATTTTTAGTGGCTAATTGTCCAGCTGCATTACATCTTCACCTAGGTTCTCTTTCTTAGCCAAAAGGAAATTGAAACCCTGAGGAAGTGCAAAAGCCAAGCCGAATATTAAATGGCATTGGAAATGCTGGAGTAGTGGAATATAAATGTCTTGAACAAAAAAGGAAACTGAAAAATCATCACAGAAAATCTGTCTACTTTTGGGGGGGCATTTAAAAAAAGTTGAACTTGTCTGAGAGAGTGTGTTGAAAAAAACATATCTAAGGGCTTTTGTGGTGGGATAAAGCAACAGAGAGATACAAATTAAAGACTGGCTTTTAAAAAGCAGATTAGAACAGTAAGAGATAAATGCAAATGAAGGGTCAAAGCAGTAGGAAGCCAAGAGAGCAAGGATATGTGGAAAGCCCAGGGCAGGATGGAAGAATGGATAAAAGACATGCTGGATCAGAGGCTTTCAGCTGTTACAGCAGCATCACTGAGGGCTGGATGAGATACAGGCTTCTGTCAGTAGTGGTTTAGGAGTATTAGGTTGGCCTGAACCAGTCTGACATTTCCTCAGATGTGTTTATCAACTCTCTCCGAGGGCAGCTGGCCCCTGGCTCTTTGCAGCTCTGAGGGGAGGAGCAAGAATTGATTCTTCATGATTGGTGCTGCTGTGCTTGAATGCAGTTGCTAATTCCTCTGCACAGCTGCACGGCAAGTTCCCCTCATTCCTGAAGCACAGCTGGAATGCAGCCGGTCCACGCTTTATGAGGTTCTGTACTGTAACAGCCCCAGTTTATGAGGAACACCTGTAATGTTCAGCCATCTGCTTTTTCACCAGCTGCCTGGAGGGGAATTGAGCAGACAGGCAGTAATACTAAGCAAGCTATGCAGAACGGGGCAGAGACATGAAAATCAGATTGAAAACTAGGCATTAAAAATCCGTGATTCTAATGTCGAGGGTTTATCTCCACAGTTTCTATCAGGTCCAGACTTGGCCCCGTGTTGAGATTTCTTCTCTGCTGCTCAGAACTTGGAATGTGGGCTACTTGTGTTAGCACTGTAATGGTAATAATCTCACAGGCAACATTTTGAAAAGCTTCACAGCCTGAGGGAGTTGGGGTTGTTCAGCCTGGAGAAAAGAAGGCTGTGGGGACACCTTATTGTACCTTCCAATAAATACATAAATGGTCCTACAAGAAGGCTGGAGAGGGACTTTTTACAGGACAAGGGGTAATGGCTTTAAGCTAAAAGGTTTTGTTTAGATTAGGTACTAGGAAGAAATTCTATACTGTGAGATTGGTAAGATGCTGACAAAGATTGCCCAGAGAAGCTGTGGATGCCCCATACCTGGAAGTGTTCAAGGCAAGGTTTGATGGGGCTCTGAGAAACCTGGTCTAGTGAATGTCTAGTCATGACAGGGGGCTTGGAATGAGATGATCTTTAAGGCCCACTCCAACCCAAGCCCTTCTCCAATTCTATGGTTCACTGAACTAATTAGCTGAGTGATATTTTTAAGCTAAACAAGTGGTGTTTTTAAGCTAAACAGTGGTGTTGCAGCATGTCCCAGCTAGCAAACTGTCTCCAGTTACATCTCTATTGCTGTGATTGCCCAGGACTCAAGCTCTCTATCAAACATTAACTCCTTTATCATCCACAAGGTCCACATTTTGGGTTTCTCCACGGCTCAAATCTGGAACAAGTAAACCACTTCAGCAAGTGGGAAGCATGAGTCCAGAAGGACCAGCTTGGGCTCAGAGGCTGCACATTGGGTTCAGTGAGCTCAAACTTCCATAAAAAAGCTGTAAATTACAGTTGGAGCAAAGTATGAGAGGGTCAGCTTAATTGAGAAAAAGCAGTCCATGATGCTGGACACTGACTCCGATGTCAAGTTCCTGAACTCCAGATTGCTGCATTTCCCAGATATTGGTACCTGACATGAACAAGTTAAAGCTCACTCAGGTATTTCACCATTTCTGAGAATCACATGGCTAGCAACACAAAAGTCTGATTTTTTTTTTTAAAGCAGGCATATTTACCCTCTAAGTACACAGAGAAGGCAGCAAAGACACACTGCTCAGGCCAGCACTCAGCAGAAATGTCTTCAAGGGGCAACCAGATGATTTTAGATCAGTCATGACAGCATTTTCCAGTTCTGTTCCTGCTCTCCTGCTGGTAAGGAGCCTGCAGTTATTAAGCAGCTAATTATAACATCTGAACAAACTGCCACCCCACCCCCCCCCCCCCACCA